>JAEMOT010000822.1:308483-385798 GCA_019297695.1 Apostasia ramifera
TATATATATATATATAGTTAAATTGTTATAAATATCACATAAAATTAAATTTCAGCCACAAGTCCAATGTGAATGAAGTAGTTATTGAGTGCGAACAGTGCACCTTTCAGCACTCAATGGGCACTACCATGTAGGTAGTGGAGGCCGTCCCCATCTTACGCGACAGTTGCCATTGTTCTCGCCCAGTAATTTTTCATGCAGATATAAGATTATGACTTCTTAAAGGATTTTCAAGACAAGTTCACACATAATCAAGAAATGTGTCCAACCTGAAGCATGCAAACAATCATATAAAAAAAGGAAATGAAAAAAGCCAATTGGGCTGCATTATTGATTTTAGAAATTAGAAATGGAATTGCATAACATCAACACTGACATATAAAAAGGATTCACTCAGTAAGAGTTGAAACAAACAATAAAGCTTCAGATTGTAAATAGATCAAACTATTTATTTCAATTTTCAAGAAAAGACCAAATAAATGACAAAAAAATGTGCTGCTGCAGCTGCTTCTATTATACCAAATACAATACTTCGTAACAGTACATCTTCACCATTTAAAAGTTTACTTTACAGTTGAAGGCAGTGGAATGAATGAAAAACCCACTGAAAATCATGCCTTCTATAGCTTTCACTACCTCGGAACAAGAACAGGGGAGAAACTGAATGTCAAACAAAGGAAGGAGACAACTGAAATAGCACTAGACTGCTCATCACCCAACTTAAGATTAGCAAAGCATAAGGTAAAATATCAAAGAGAAAAATTACCTCAACTAAGTTATAGTTTAAATGGTCATTTTTATCAATCTCAGGTAAAAAAATTACCATTTTCCTTCAACTAACTTAAACTCTGAGCTCCCATCTTCCCAAGTTCATGGTCATCCTTTATAATTCTGTATATACACATTCTACTCAGTCCTCCAAGTCTGGCGGTGCAATCCACTGAATATTTTCTGAAAGGCTTCTTCGAAAAAGATATATTCCCTTCAATAGTTATTGACCCAATTAATCTGCGATCCGCGTTGAGGCTGTTGATAGACTCCAGGAGGGGGACCTGCAATCTCAGAAGCTCCAGTCATGGCCTGGGACTGCTGAAGCAATGGGTGGACAGATCCAGCAGCAACAGACTGGGAGGGATGGTAAAGACCAGTGAATGCTGCTGCTGGATGCCCAGATTGTGTGGGAGCAAAGGCAAGGGGCTGCCCCTGGGGAGGAACATTATAGAAAGAACTAGTCTGCAGAGAAGAAATGTCCCTGGCATTTGGAGAAATCCAGACAGCTGAACCTTCACTCTGCATTTTGCAAGAAATAAAGAGAATAATTTTCAGATTTCAGTAAATAATCTGAAAAAATGACAAAATTATGAAAACTTCTAGTAAATAATTCATCTCCATAATGAAGCCATATATTATGCTACTGTTGTAGCTCACTGAAAAACGAGACAAACCAAGCTTAAGGCACATAGGGTTATACATGTATACAAATCTGTCAATAATGTGGCTGACTTTATAGTTTCTTCTGCTTGCATAGCTAATATAAAATGGAATGAGGGTATACCTCTCCCATCTTATTTTTGCACGATCCTCGCTGAGAATCGTGACTATTGTACTTGATGTACTTGTTTTGCTTTTCATAGTATTCAAGGAATTGACCAAGTTTCAGAAAAATGAGACAACCCAAAGCCTAAGGCTAGCTTAATGGGATGGGGGAAAAATTTTGTGTAGACCTGCCTAAACTATCACCAAGATTGAGACCAGCCTCATGGATACTGTCACTTTTGTGTAGGCCATCCTGAACTATATTTTCTCTTTTATTATGGAAATTTATCCATCTTTGACCTTTAGAGGCACCTATATTATGTGACTAAGGGAAAATAGGAAAAGAGCAAAGATAACTAAGATATGGGCTCATTGGAAATGATCTTTTATCCCTTGTGCTTACAAAGAGTACTTTAAAGATATTAAGGACCTGAATATAATTAGAAAAAATGCCAAAGACTTATATGTAAGTTGAACAAAAAATTCATATCATTCTTTTGGGTGAACAAGGACACCGTTGACTCATCTTTTTCCCTCACAAGTTCAAAATAATATTAGAACCGATGCAGTCGATTTTGAAGTCTCAAAGAATGATGAAATCTCCAATGTCTGATCTCCTCTCTCTCCATTTCATCTTTGATATCTAGGTTCATTAGAAATGTCCTCTTTTATGCTTTCAGGCACTAGTAATATATGGATATTATGTGTGGATTAGTGTTACAATGGATGGATAATATGTATGCTGAAAGAAATGGAATTTAGTACCTAAAATAAGTACAGAAATACATGCACATATACGTACATGCATACCATCCATCTATCCAACAATTAAATGCACACATAACACATGAAGGAAGTACCTACAGGCTACAGTGTATTCATATCCATTAACATATTAGCCATAACATGCCAATTCTATATCATAAATATTAAAGCTTCCTACTGATACATGCATACTCTCGTACGTGAATTCATAAATACACAATATTCCTCACAAACAGTACAATTAGTACTGTATATAGTCGAGGTTCTTCATCCATCCAATGGACATACTATGATGTCATGATGTTAGTAGATCATAAAGACATTGAGTTAAAAATGATATCTCTCATATTAATTCATATATACATTATAAGCATGAGAAATATTTTAAAGAGGTAGATAATTTATTTACGTACACAATGCTTAAGTTGCGGGTGTAGGCAATACAAACACAAACATCCCCCGCCCTGCCATGGGCTATTACATGTGATTCTCAAACTCATCCCATGGATGGGTATGAATTTCATCTTCAATCCCATCCCATCCCATCAGTCCCATCAAGGGGCAGGTTAGGACTACTTAAACGTGGGTTTAAGCATAAATTGCCATCCCAACTAATGAAAGCCGGAAGGTCACCAAATTATTGTTCTTTTGGCATGCAAAAAAAAAACGCTTGTAATTATGGTTGCATAAGATGTAAATATAAACTTAAACACAAAATGCATTAAAAAAATGTAATTATGGAAAGAATATTTTGAAATAAATACTATAAGAGTTTATAGGTGTTGTACACTTTTATAATATAGACGTGTATCTTCAAGCATGGAATCAAATAAATTTTTCAAGATGCATTCTTCAACAGGACAGGACAGGACAGGTAGTATAAAGTCGATTCTCTTTATTCTCTATTTTTGGATTACAAAACAAAATTAGTCATTGTGGATAATATAAAAGACCCGTGATGCAGTAAATCAAAAGTTGAAATTTTGGAGCACCATGGAAGTGAAAGGATATACATTGAGTAGAAGCAAAATGGAGTACACACAATGTAGGTTTGATGGTCCTGAGATTAGTAGCAATGCTATAAGAGTAGATAGGAAAATATTCTCATTATGTGGGAGCTTCAAAATTTTCATTTTTTTACTATTATCTGAGTATAAAAGAGGATATCAATCACAAAACAGGATAGGATGGTTTAAATTGAAGAGCGTGCTAGGTGTTCTATGTGATAAGAAACATGTCTATCAAGTAAACGGGAAAGTTTTATAAGAATGCTATCCAACCAACCATATAGGAGCCAATGCTCGGTAGCAAGTCGTTATTTACCATAATATTAGTGTAACAAAAATGCAAAGATGGACAAGTAATTACTCTAGAGTGAACCACTTAGAATTCATCATATTGGAGAGCATAACATGCACCTATCGAGGATAAGATGAGGAGGTTTGGCCATATCTATTGTTGATCTATATAGGGTGGTGTTTATAATGGCCACAGAATCTAATCACAATGTTAAAGAGAGTTGAATAGAAAAAAGAAATCCACATAATTGACCCCGACAAACTTAATTGGGATTGAGGCTTTGTTGCTGTCGTTAATTGCTTACAAAATAAAGTTCTAATTCAGGGACAAGGTTTGATGTTTGTTTCCATTATTGTGCACTTACAATTTGTTTCTTCACTAGTTCACGGGATTCTCAATAAAAAAACAAAGCCAAATATATAAATAAACAATTGTAGCAAGCAAATATAGTTTGTTCTAAAACTTGGAGCAAAAAAAAACTCCACACAAAACAAAGACCAAAACAAAAGCAAGATATACTAAATCATTCCTTGATCTAAGCTTTCAATGTGTCATCCTCCTTACTACAAAGAAAATACATAATAATGTTCAATGCAATTATCTGTTTCCATATGTGCTGCATGTAAATAGGGAAGGAAGACATAGCATAGAAAGGCATTGCTGATAGATATGTTGCTAGCATCAAATTTCTTCTTGTTCATCAGACATTCATTGCACAAGATATTCAGTTTTGGACGGAACCTAAAAATAAACAGGATCTAGTGCAATTTAAATGTTCAATAAATTTCTTTAAATTTTGACTTAAGGCAATGCTTTCCTTTTCACAGTTCTTCTAGCAGGAGAATTCTTTGAGTCAACCTCCAAACAAGCTTTTTAAAGACCTCAAAAGAATCCTCACAAGAGCATGTGAGCCAACAACTAAAAAAATAAAGTATAGTTCAGAGTAGAACAAAATTCAATAGTTCATGCCAGCAATAGGAATAATTTGGAATTCATCACTGCCACATACTGAATAAGAGAACTTGAAAGCTAATTTGAAATTCATCGCTGCCACATACTGAATAAGAGACCTTTAAAACTACCCAAAAAAATCTGAATCTTACTGAAGGAGATGCAAATTACTGCCCTAAAAAACAAAAAAACTAGTACTAGTGTTGAGAGTTTAGTAAACGAGCAGTAAGCAAGAGACTGAAGCTACAAAAAGTATTAGAATGAAAGCAATGCAGCTAAGTAACCATCTGAATACAAAGTTAAAAACATGATAAAAAACCTTCATGCTTCTCATGCAAGATAATACTCTCCAACCTAAAAATGCACCAAAGTATTTCAAAGAAAATCACAATAAAAGATGAATCTTACTTCAGAGCAAAGAAAGTATCCATTTGCATTTAATAATTATCAGCATAAATCATATTATCAGTAAGAAGGTACCTGCTGCCCAGTAAGAAACACATTGTTTTCCTTGAACTGAGATGAAAGATCTTCACTTCCAGAGGAATTCCCAACGCTAACAGAACTGTAACCTGCAGGATTCAAACTATATGTCCCTTGGCCAATTGGACCAGAGTTAGATGCGGGCTTGTACTGAGAAATGGGGTACTTGACAGAGTTAACACCAGCAGTCACTGTTTGGGGTGGATAAATGTTTCCTGATGGAGGCTGTTGGGGATACATGGCAGCATTGCCTAAGAAATGGTGGATCGCTGCGGGGTGAGGAACATAAAAAGGAGAGTAGTACTGACTATATGGAACGTAGTTAGGTGGATAAGGGGATATATGAACACCAGCAGGTTGCCTAAATACAGGAACTGGTTGTTGACTAACAGGAAGAGAGGTCTGCATTACTCCAGCTTGAGTGACAAGAGGACTGGACCCAGTTGAAGATAAAACCAATGAATTACCTCCCTGAAAATTTAAATTAAACACAAGCATCAATAAGTAAACATTAATAACTAAAACAATGGAATTAAAAAACTAAATGAAGGCAACACTGTTAGGGAAAATACCGGTGGTCAAGTTGGGGCCAATACACAATGCGATGGACACCCATTCACCTAAAAGCCTAGGTCAAAAGGGCCACGTCCTGTATATCAACACTACAACTTGTGGTTGAACTATCAATGTGGGATAATTGCTCATGTGTATTCCCAACAAATAAAAATGTGACATTAAAGGCCAATAAAACATAGGCATCAATAAGTAAACATCAATAAATAGAACAATGGAATTACAAAACTAAATGAAGGTAATACTATTAGGGGAAATACTAGGGGCCCAAGTTGGGCCAATACACAATGGCCTTGTTTGGCGAGAGGACCAAAATCAAAACCAAAATGGTACTAATTTAAAAAACAACAATAATAAAAATAAATAACTTTTTTTAATCATTCTACACAAATTTTAATATAAAAAATATTATTTTATTTCGTATACTAAATAATTTTTAATAAAAATATCAACTTATCTAGTATTTTGGCAAGGATGTGAAATAAAATTGATATTTGTATTCAAAATTCTTGAGTATGTGAAATAAAATAATATTTTTTTTACATTAAAATTTATGTAGAATGATTAAAAAAATTTATTTATTATTATTATTATTATTATTATTATTGTTTTTTAAAAAAGTACTATTTTGGTCCTACTTTTAGTCCTCGCGCCAAACAAGCCCATTTGATAGACACCCATTCACCCAAAAACCTAGGCCAAAAGGGCCACCATTTATCAACACAACTTGTGGTTAAACTATCAATGTAAGATTCATGCTTATGCACAATCCCAACAAATAAGAATGTGGCATTAAAGACCAATAAATGTATTCCATAGTTGGAATATATATATGAGAGAGAAAAGGCCCAAAATTCTGCCAAGTGCATAAACAACAACAAATCTTTGACCCAAACTAACTTGGGTTCGACAAAATTTGCCAAAATTAACAAACTTTTTTTAACTTGTGCCGTCAAGAAGAAAATGATAATGAATCGATGAATGCTGATAATCACTCGGACTAGAATGCACAAAAAAGGAGAAAATGGTACTTGCCTCGTTTGGTTCGAGCTTTTTTTTTAGACATGAAAATAAATTATTTTATTTTTTAAGTTTAATAAGAGAGAAATTTATTTTACTATTAGAAAGTGTGTAAAATGTGAAATACTTTCAATTCTAATATTCGTAATTGTATTGGATATGAAATAAAATTGATTTTTATAGTTGAAATTTGTGTTGGGCAAAAATCTCGCCTCAAACCAAACGAGGCTAAGGCTGTTGCAGAAAGAATCCCAAAAACAATTGAACCTTCAAACCCAAGAAAGAGAAACTCTGTAATTTCTTAAACTAGATAGCACATGAAAAGGGAAAAGATTAATTGAGCTAAAACTATCCCAAAGTGAATTGAGATGCAAATTATTTGTTATTTTCAAGTAGTCTAAAGTTGTACCTCTTGTGGAGATTGGCCAGTCTGGGAAGGTAAGACTGCAATATTCCCACCATACTTGGGAACAGCAGTCGGGTTTAAAAATGGAGAGAAACGACCATCACCATCAGTTGGTCGATAGATGGAAGCATAATAATTTGCAGATGGATCAAAAGTCTGTGGAATCTGAGAAGTAAACAGTAGAATAAAGAATTTACATTAGAGACACATACACAAGTTAGCTATATACAAAGTTTTTTTTTTTTTCAAAAAGAAAATATCTGCAAATGCAAGTAAGTTCACTATGTAACTAGACAAATACATGCCTCCGTATGTATCATTCTCTATTTGTATCATTCTCTATTTATATCAAATACGCATAAACATGTTTATTATTCAATGTGGATAGCATGATGCACGTGCAGGCATACAAACAATAGCTGATTTGGTTCTTAATTAGCAGTCTAGTTTCTGTTTGGTTTGGTTATTTTAGTTCAAGTAGACAAACTGCTACACGGTGTGATTAAATTTGGGTGAAATCAGAGAATTGTTTTGTTGTTTGAGAAGTTAAGTCTAAGTCAAACATATTATTGCCCATAATAACCAACATAGTATGCTGGTGAAAACATGGTAATAGCTAGTACTATTGAATCATCATCAACCTCATAGAATCACTGAAACCATATCATATGGTATCAATCAAAGTTGCACTACTCAGAAGAAGTCCTATTGCAGAAGATTAATAACAAATTAGGAAGACTACCAAAAATCATTTTAAGTCAAATTTTAATATAGCATTTATCAACTAAATAAATACAATCATCACCAGTCAAGCTAAATGTGAAGCTAAATATTTATATTAAAAGGAAGATGAAAAAGTGGACACCTTCAAATAGATGTTAATATTTCACCTACCCCAAAAAACCAAAAACAAACCAAACCCAAAGTGAAAATTTTTGGGTTAAGGTTGACCCAACTGTTCAGAGCTGAATGCCAGTCATGCTTCATGACTTCATCTTCAACATGTAAAGCTGAGTTGTAAACAATCAAATTGAGTTTGAGGAGACCAAAATCGACTACCCTACAATACTGAGAAGAGTTGTGCTATAAATGGGTTATGTTAGCTTGAACCATACTCCATTCAAGTTGACCTAACATTGACCCGCTAACCATTCAAGTCTGGTACTCCGTACAGTTTTTAATCTAATGATTAATCATATGGTGCATGCATCCAGCATATTAGATCAAGTTGTATACTGGTGAAACCTAAAACCAACACATTTAAGTTTTGTTTAGACAACCATTCCAAACAAATTAAAATAAGAAAGAGACAACAAAAGTTTAAATTGAGAGAGACATGCTACATCTAGTTGGTTTGAAAGTTTAAGCTTAGCTAGTCCAACTTTGGGCAGGTTAAAATACAACCAGTAGCCTGTTTGCTAGGTCAGAAATTAATTTGATTCAACACAAATATTAACCAGAACGAAACAGGTTGTTTAAATAACTTACATCCGATATACACAAATACAAAACATGAATTTGTGCATAGATTTCTATTATTGTCATGTGAAAATTGTTTTTTGGCATGTGTTTTCATGAAATTCCAATTTAATAACTTCTAAATTCCAATTTAATAACTTCTAAATTCCAATTTAATAACTTCTAATAAAGTAACAAAGGAATAA
This sequence comes from Apostasia ramifera, assembly GCA_019297695.1. Taxonomy (NCBI): domain Eukaryota; kingdom Viridiplantae; phylum Streptophyta; class Magnoliopsida; order Asparagales; family Orchidaceae; genus Apostasia; species Apostasia ramifera. Next base: position 317,181 of record JAEMOT010000822.1, read on the forward strand.
CGTTAACATCTATGGTTAGACTTAGACTACAAAATGATATAAATAATTTATAATCTACTTAGTGGGAGAATAAAACAGATTACTATAAGCATGTATTTTACAATGCCTAGATAGAGATTTGGGTTATAAATAAAAAATAAATAAACAAAGTAGTATTTGTGGTAAACAGCATTATAAACCATTAAATTATTCATCCTTCAAATTATTTCTACAGATCCATTTGCAAAACTGATCAAATCTGATCATTTAAGACCAATCTCAATGATTTTGATCTTAAATAGATGTTACCAAAAGGAGTTTAGTACTATCATGAATGACTAAAATTTCACATTTTTATCCTGAAATAGCACAATACAAATCTTAGTCATACACGTGAAAAGTAGTTATGAAGACTAATGAACCAGTAATGCACTTATTTTCTCAAACCCTACACCAGCTCTTAGGGGATGAGCTCATTGAGGTAATAACGAGATACATGTGAATTTTCTCTCGAAGAACACCTCTTTGAGATTGAGCCTTATCATCTTGTGGATATCTTGGTGGGGCACCAATCAGTAGCATATTTATATTAGGCATGTGTCACATTCAATGATAAATGAGATCATAAAACTCTTACTGAAATGATGAGATATCATTTTAGGCAAAATTAATATTGATTGAATATTTATTCGATTATGGATCCAGACATTTATGGATGAATAGAGAAACCTTATATTTGGTTGATTTTGAATTTTATTTATTTCTATATTTGCATAAAATATTTTTTAATGCATTTTTTGCATTTACTTCTATATTTCTTAATATTAGTGCAATAGGGGGTTTATATAATGAAGACGCCAACTAACAAAATGACATTTGAGTTTTCAAGTGTAAACATAGATTCAAGTGATAGAATAAAAATGCAATAAGGGAATGATAGTGATGACCTTAGATGGAAAATACAGAAATAAAAATAATAATTCCCAAAACCCTAACCACTAGCCTCCACCTTCCTCAAATGTTGCTAGCCCCTCATCATCTGCATTCTCACTAAGAGCCATACACAGGTCTTGATGTTGCAATCGCTTTTGTCATAGCGCATCAATCGCATGTTAGCACTCTCCTCATTTGTGGACGCTATCTCAAGCTATGCTCAATGCTAAACCGTAGATCAAGACGTTGCAACATCATTCTAGCCTTCGCACCAAAGCGCCAAGCACCTTCGCCCCACACCTCGTCGTGCCGCTCAACTAGTCAGTGTTGCGCTAGTCTATTTCCTTTGATCTACAAACAAGCATGATTGTATGAGATCACATACACCACATTGCACGCATGCCAATGCCAAAACTAGTTCAATATCGCTGGTCCTACTAAGCCTACAAGTGGCTAACCAAACGTCACAAACACCTTCCCACGCATCAACTCCATGCCATGGGCCCCACTCGAAACTATCCCGGCCTTGTTTTCGCACAATCCAGGGACCTCATGGGAACACAGCCATCAGTGAGCTAGCCCTATTTCATTATTTTGCTTAGGCTAACATGATTTAAACTAGCAAACTAATCAAATACACCTTCATTGAATTTCCAACACTTCTAATTATTGAATTGACAAAACCTGAATTGAGAAATCAAAATTTCTATTGAGAAAATTAATTACTATTGGCACTTGATTTTGGGAGAAACCTATTTAATTCCTAGAACTACTATTCTAACTCATTGAACTTAAAATGACAAGTCTTAATTGACTCGATAAATTATTATTTATCAAAATGATTTGTTTTATCTAAATTCTTAAAGCAAACTCGTTTGCGAGATTTAATTTTTAATACAATTTGAAAAATATTTGAGGTTAATTGTAATATTTTTCTAGTTATTTGTTATTTAAAATTTCACATATCTCATATTTATCCAGTATCAAATTAGAATCAGAGCACAATGTAAGTTAGGACATCTTATCAAATAATTTGCATTGCATATTATCTTATTTATTGTTATTTTCTGCACTATCTCATTTTCAAATTGAGTACTTGGCATCACACACTTACCCAAGCATTTAGGATGGATAGCAAAATGAAAACATCTTGGACAAGTTAGATCATATAGATCAAGTTTTGGCATCCAAGACTATGAGGAAGACGAACATAAACAAAAGTCAATATTATGTGCCAAAAGAGATTGAAAGAAAGAAAACTAAGAGAGTATCTTAAAAACAAAACAGTTAGAAGCCTCCCATTTTATTGGTCAATTAGACAAAAAGGTGTATCTGGAGTGGGAAACAAGCAAGGATGGCTACTTTGAGAGGTATAACTTCTCAAAATCTAGGAAGGTTAGATTTAGTATGTAGAAGCATGTATGCTAGCTATGCAAGACAAATATAAGATGATGTATTTTAATTTACAACAACAACAAAGTTTTTATCCCACAAGTAGGGTCAACTATGTGAATCATGTGTTTTTATTGAACTCTATCAATTAACAAATCCTCATATACCTCCAAGCGTATAATATCATTCTTTATAGTTTATTATTATGTCCTTTTTAGTATCCTTCCGCTTTTTACATTGGCAAGGTTCAACAAATCAATTTTTTTTACTGGGGCTTTGATTGACCTACAATTTATATGTCCAAACCATCTAAGCCGACTTTCTAATCTTATCTTCAATTGATGTTATTCCAATTTTCTCATGAATATACATATTTTTTATTCCATCATTACGTGTATACTCACTCATCTAATTTAGCATTCTAATTTTTATAACACTTATTTTATTTGTATATTTTTTCTTTATAAGCCAGCATTCAACATCAAATATCATTGCTGGTCTCACTATTGTTCTATAATATTTACCTTTAAATTTAAGTGAAATTTTTCTATCATATAATAAACAGATGTATTTATTTACTTTAATCCTACTAATAACATTACTATCTATTTTACCATCATTTTTGTATAATTCATGCAATGTATCTAAAGCTTTTTCTTTTTGATAATTTGATTACTAATTGTCATATCACCAATACAAGTATTTTTTTTATAAAAGCACGCTCTATATATTCGATTTTTATTTTACTAAGGCTCTAAGTATTCCTCCATAACTTGAGTTTTGCCTTAATCCATCTTTAGTCTTATCAATAAAATATTATCTGCAAAAAAATATCACCAAAGTACTTTACTTTGAATGTGTTCAGTAAGAACCTCTATAATCAATGTAAAGAGATATGAACTTAAAGTTGAATTCTGGTATAATCCAATTATGATTAAAAAAAAATTCTTAGTTAAACTCCTTTTATGTTCGAACAGAAGTAACAGAAAGTAACAGTTCCTTTATGCATGTCTTTAATAATTTAAATATAGGTAATGTAATCCATTTCTTTTCTAAAGCTCTCTAAAGCACTTTCCTTGGGACTTTATCATAAGTTTTTTTCTAAATCAATAGAACTGAATGCAAATCTTCCTTTGTCTCTCTAAACTTCTCCATTAGACTTTTCAACAAACAAATAGTTTCTCTAGCAGATCTACCTAGCATAAAATTAAATTGATTCTGTGATACCCTAATATCACGATATATTTTAATTTAAAATAAAAAATAATTTAGCAAATTATTTCAACTAAGTGCAACTTATTTTATAAATTGTACTTTTATGATAAATATGATTATTAAATCCAACAAATTGTTAGTTTATATTTATAAGATCAGTTTTGAGGCTTTAGGATAAAGATGGTCACACAAAAATGAATTCATTAGAACTTAAATTTCTCAATTTGAATTTATAATAGTATAATGGGAACTGGATCAAATAATCTAACAGCTATGAAAATTTAAATTGAAATCAATTAATCAGTAATTAGAGGACTCGATAATATACCTCAATCAGATGAATTTAGGTGTAGGTCAATTTGCTAGTCTGATTGAAGGTTCTCAAAATCAAACCGAACCGGCCAATCGGACATATTCGACCGTGAACCAGCCATTAATCTGGTTTAGTTTATCTATAAAATCAAAATAGTCGTTCAATTAGCTTGGACCGACTAAAAATTAATTTGACCACTAAACAAGAGGGACCGATTGAATCGAAAAAAGTTCATAAATATGTAGATTAAACTTGATAAGTGTTTATAAATATTTTATATTTTCCCAATGTAATCAATTTGATTATTTGTGTGAATTGATAGCTAAGTTGCGTTTATATTTGTATGATTTAATTAATAACCTATTAACTAATGGTTGAAGCATTAGTTCTTTTGTTTAGATTTTTCTATTCATTGTTCTATTTTTGGATTGACACTTAATCGATTCGATCTCCAATTCGATTTTAAAAACCTTGGTCTAACTCGAGCTAGCTCAAACAATTGGATTCAAAGAAAGGGGTAACTTGGCTGGTTTAGTGGATCATGCTCACGTTTGCGTAGAAGTGTCACGTGCATGAGAAGAGGCGCAAATCTGTCATTTGTGGAGGGCCTGAGATGCTTTAGAGCTCGCCCGAGCTAGATCATGTTGTGCTTGCACATGCTAGGGATGCCGCAGTGCGGACATACTATAGACGACGAGGCTGCATAGGCAATGGTGACGATGAACTCTTGGAGAGGTATGGCATTGGACAACAGGGGTCAAAGATATCATGGCAAGTCGAATGTCTTGATGGTGTCGGTAGAAGATGGGCGGGGACATGCAGGAAGAGGAGGAATGGCAAAGGGGTAGAGAAAGGGAGTTTTTATTATTCTTTTTAGCTCAAATAAGATAACTAATCTATTATAGGATTCTCATTTAAAACTAACCTTATGCTTTCCTTTACTAAAATATCAACTCCTTAACTTGAATTTAAGCTTGCACTCAGACATGAATTTTTATCATAGCATATTCATTACAATAGTCAATAGTTCCCTTTTATAGAGACCCTATGACACTGAAACACAGAAATAAAAATAAATGTTGAATATAAAATAATAATTACATTCATACTAAATAAAATATCATACAAAATAAAAATTTATAGCAAATATTTGTCTTCCCAAATCAACCCGAAAAAAATTAAATCTGTAACGAACGACTATGGCAATAGCCAATCAAATTAAATCATGTTTGATTCTTTAATCAACATCAGGCGGATATGGAATGAATTTGTCATACTGTCAGGTGCCCCCACCACTGAGTGATACTTAGAAGATTTAGAGCGTCTTCGACGCCAATGCCAATGTAGGTAAGACAGATTAAGGTTTGGGATGACCAAAATTGAAACTACGAAAAAAATACATCACTACTTTAATTAGATTGTAAAAGTGTTGAAGAGACTCCTTCCTGTTCGATGCACCCTCCTTGAGTCTCACTGTATCTCATGTCTAGCCCACTTTCTTTAGATAGAAACATTATGAGGGTGGAGTTACCCCGATTACTACCATTACACCTCTTTCGTGGGAGGACAACAGTAAGTGCCTTATAAGCACATCTATCATCATCACAGCTATCCTATCTAATCTGACAAAAATGAAAGTATATCCTAATAAAACTTTCACACTTCCTACCAAAAAGTACCACCCCATTATCTATCTCTCTTTATGTAGCAGCTTCTATCTTAGTTGAAGAATAGGAAAGTATAACGAAGAATTCAAAAAATAAAGCAAAGAAAAGATCAGAGAAGTAAAACATATAGAGGAAAAAAACTCAAGTAACTCAATCATCTGACTAAAATGGCGAGATGATGTCTTCTATTGAGACACCTACAACAAAAAATTCTATTGATTATATTACATGCTCCATTACTTGATGATAATAACAATGAATTTGTATTCAGCTAGGTTAGTTATAAACAAATTAAACATTTAATCAGATATTCATCTCTTAAGATTTGTGAAATATTTGAAATGTAGTTAGTTTTATTTTAAAATTGCATAAAATATAAAATAAAATTAATATTAATGTTGGAATGTGTACAGGATTTAAAACAATGTTAGTTTAGTTTAAAAAATTGTATATGATTTGAGCTATAGAGTAAATTTAGCCAATGTTAAAGCTAATATGTGCAAACAAATTGGGTTAGACTTTAGTGGATTTACCAATAATAAAAAAGCATAATTGTTTTGAGGATGAAATAACAAAGCACCTTGATATGATTGTAAGTCTAGTTGATTACATACACATCTACACATATAAGAGTTAGTAGTGGAAAAAAGTAAACATCATGCAAGTATCAACACATATTGAAAGCACACGAAACTAAGTACCTGATTATAATGTATTCAAGTTGGTGTTATGTCACATTCATTAGTCACTTTTGAAGGACCTTATGACACCTTTTGGAAATAACCTCTATTGTTACATGAACCCATTACCCACGTACTTATGAACAGACTAAGCCAATCAATAGAAATTCATGGGTTTATTAGTAAGGTTTGTATGTATTTAGTTTCTTTCTATCACTACAAGCTAGAAAGTTCGAGTGTTCATTCTCATATGCATATTATACTAGATGATTGCATGTATAAATTCATTTTTCTTGTTTTATTTCAAACTAAAAAAATAACAAAAAAATCAATGTCAAATCAATGTATTTGAGTACAAGAATTTTCAGATTATAATTAGAGACAAATAAGAAAACAGATCAATCAATTAAGTTTATTTTCAAACTTTAAAGTAAATTAGATTATATGAGCAAATTTTGAATTTATTATAGAATCAAGGGAATAGCTGAAATTTCAATATTTCATATTTGGTGGTAATCATGACCCAACATTAAAACTCACTTAAGTTTTATTATTTCTTTCGAGACTATCCCTTATCACGACTGCCCACATCCAAATCAACTTAAATTATTTTATCGTTCATCGAATAAATCCATGTTGAGGAAATAATTTCAACGTAGAGTTTGATTTATAGTAATATTTGGTTCAACGGAGATTTTTACCTTTTAGAAGAGTCAAGAAAGATATGTAGCAAATTGATCTGATTCACAAGAGCTACATGAGTCGATCAACCAACACTAGATAAAACCTAGTTCCTCCCACCTAGAGGAGTTGGTGGGATACTGTTTAACATGTTCATAATAAGTGTCACATTCAAAAATAGGGGTAAGATTACACTGCTTTAATTGGATTAATGAATACCAATTTAAGTAAATTTAATGTTGATTGAAGTTCGGGTATGGATCCCAACATTCATAGCTAATTGGAGAAACCGTTGTATTTTGGCTAATTTTAAAATTTATTTACTTTTTAATTTGCTCATGAATGTCTATATTATATTTTCCTAAATTTTATTCTATATTTTTTCATAATATTGTGATAAGGTGTATATAATGAGGCCACATGTCATTGCAATGAATAAAATGAGGAAATAAAGTGTGAGTTTTCACGCACAAATCTAGATTAAAGTGAAAGAATCAATATTCTAAGAGGAGGGGTAGAGAAAGCCTTAGGTAAGAATTATTCAATATCTTAATTATCATTTGACAGAAAAATATAAAATAAAAATCCGAAATCTCAAACATTCTCCTCCACCTTCCTTCATTGTTTCTATCCCCTCATCATTTGTCTTTTGCCCAAAAGCTACATGCGGATCCCAATGTTGTAGTCTTCCACGATCATATAACCTAAATCGCGCGTTTGCACGCTTCTTGTCTTCAGACACTACTACAACCTATGCTCGACACTACACTATCAGTCTAAACGATGCACCGTCAATTAGATCCTTTGCACCATGCCACCAATTGCTTTTGTCAATTGACCAATCAATGTCATGCCTATCTCATTTCATCAATTTGAGGTTGAGCCCACCAGCACAACATTGCATCTACATTGGCACGAGCCTTAGTATCATGACGCCTGCACCTGACTTAGCCTTTTGCGAAGCTACACCTGGATGACTAGGCTTCGCAACGCCTTCCCGCTCCCACATCGCCTTAATGCTAAGGGCCCTCTTCCCACATATCATCACATTATGCCCTACCTGCAGTTACTCTAGTTCTTGTTTTCACAAGGTCTAGGAACCTTACAGGCTCACAACCATCCTTAAGCCAACTCAATTTGATTATGTGCATGAAGTAACTCGATTTAAACTAACAACCTAATCAAATATACTTCCATCAAATTTATTTCTCATCAACGATAAAATTAATATTATTTGTATTCGCCTAGATTATTCAAGCGCACCATAACTTACAAACTAAACTTTCTACTGAACGATTTAATTATTATCAGTATTTAATTTAGAAAAAAACATATTTATTTCCTAAAACTAGAGATATGACTCACTAAACTTAAAATGATACGCTTTAATCTACTTGATAAATACTTATTTATCAAATAAATTGTTTTGTTTAAAATTTTAAGTCAAATTAGTTAATGGGATTTAATTTCTAAATCCATAAAATAAATATTTTTTGGTAAATATTTGAGCATAAATTATAATAATTTGCTAGTTAAAATTGCTAATTAAAATTTTATATCTCATTTTTATCTCGTATCATAACTTCACTTTATAAGGAGCATTGCACCATCTTAGCAACAATTGATCCCTCTTTTGTCCAACATAACAACCTCTATAAATTATCGGAGTTGCTGTGTTTAACCAATGTGGGCCACTTCCACAACTAGCGTTATTACCAACAATGGAATGGAACAAGGATAAAGCTTGGTTACACTCGGTTTTAGAAAATAGCTATGCTATGAAGATTCTGGGGATACTATTGGAGTTCTTAAAAACTTGTACTAAACTCTTGTAATCCACTCCAGGAAACAATTCATATAATGGAAAGCTTTCTCCTTCCCAACCCAAACATAAAACATTTCTAGTGTCTATTTTCACCTTTTGCATTTTACATTTACCCCTTTATATATTTCTTTTGCTCTTATGTGAGAAATCTACTCAGGAAAAGATCAAGGCCATCCAATAGCAAGATAGATTTAATCATCAGCACACATAAAAGATTGTATATACATGTTTCTCTTCATGACTCACATTTTTTTGATTTATTCTATCACCATGCCAGTCCATATATTGTCCATCTTATAGAAGAAAAGAGTAAATGATGACAAAAGACTCACTTTGATAAAACGCTGGAAAGAACCTTAACATAAACAGCATAAGATTCCTTTCTTGTGGGACATAATATTAAAGGTATGATGCATAAATCATAATCAACAACCAAATGATGCTCAGACACCAAACTATGTAAAGTTTGCTTTCAGTGTGCATCAATGTATGCCTATGCATATGACAGAAAAATGATCAGGAAGACTAAAGACAACAAAGGAAGAAGTGAAGCTAATGCAAGCACAGTAATGAATAAAAATAAATGTCCTTTTCACATGATTTTCCTACCCCCAGAGGGAAAGGCCATAAGAATAAATTCTTGAAAGAAAACATAACCATTTATATAAAAAAAAAGGATGTGCAAAACAAAACTTATAGACTGACCACAAAGCTTGGCAGGCGAGTATTATCACGTGCTTGCACGTCTGCACCCTCAAATGTGGCAAAATGACTGCCAAGCACTGGTGGCACCAAACTTAAATTTGAATAACTTGGAGGGGTATGAACGACAATTCCTTGAGATTCTTCTATAGGCACAGATACTTCAGCTTTTGTTTGATCATAAGCTGCTGTCTCAGACAAACTAGGACTATGAGACACCCTGGTTGAACTATTTTCAGGGAACTCATGTTGCTGGTTTTCAGCATAGCTGTCATCTTCAACAACTGGGGCAGAATTTCTGTTACTGCTCAGACGTAAATAAAACATATCAAAATAATGTGCAATAAAGACCCAACATCAGTGGGGACCAGGCAGTTTGACGGCATTTTTTGTGAGAGGGGTAGGGAAATATGAATTCATGAAACTGGGCAATAAAACATCTCAAAAATACATTATTATTCACCAGTAACCACAGCAATAGCACCAAAATACATATACTCCTTTCAAGTAAAACTTGGGCAAATTTGTAAAAGTCACAGATGCCAAAACAATACCAACGTGTATGGAACACAAAATATGGCAGGCATAGTGTAACATAAAGGAATGCCCTGTACGTAGATGCTCACAAGCCAATAGAAGCATTTCAAAACAATGCCACAAAACTAACGAATAGCATGGGTTAGCAGATGGTTGGCATACCTATGCCGGTCCATAACAAACACATCCTTATAATCAAGAGGACGTTTAGAATAGAAGTGATTACGACACTACAATAGCAACTGAAATTTCCCTCAAATAATTTTCAGAAATTAAGAAGGAACAGAAATAAATTCAACAAGGCCACCTAGCTGATATTCCACACTTGTCCCAAAATAGCAACAACAATCAAGAGAACAAAACAGAACTTGCAGTAAGGGGTACTAAGATTACTTTAAACAAACAGATCAAGTATTCATTCCAAGAGGAACAGAGACACAGCATGACAGGAAGATGGAAGTGAAAGTCAGAGAGAGGGGAAGAACAAAGAAATGAAGTCAATCAAATAGCATGAAAGTCACGTCAATAAAACAAGTTTATAGGTATCAGTACAGGTAAAAAAAGTATGTACGTTGCACTAGCCTTCTCAAGAATAATTAATGTTAATGAGACTAAAAATACATTGGTTTCTATGATACAAGAAGCTATGATGAAGGTGACTAACAAAAGTTAAAATCGCTACAGCAGAAACGTGAGGAAAAATTACCAGCTCATCTCCACAAGAAAACTTAGAGCAAGTTCATTCTTATTTGGGTGTTCTAATAATCAAGCGAAGCCTTGAAGAAAGACTTAAGCCTACACATAGCTAAAGTGAAAACAAATGGAAGACACACTCAAAGGTAAATATTTTGGATCCCTAAGGTAATTTGGTAGCTGACCGCAACTAGTTTATCTGGTCCCATCAAGTTATGAGATGAAAAAGGTTTTACATAGGTCCAAGCTTTTCAAATTATTTTATGGGATGGAAATCTTTCTAAATTTGTTGATTGAGCTGTTTAAGTCCATCATTTGATCTGTCACGTGAATATTTTGAAAATTGCCTTTTGTAAGTGTCAAATTTACCCAACATGAATTTTAACAAAAAATACCCTGTTATCTAATTAAACAAGAGGCATGGAGATTTCCTTTTAGATTCTTAACATCTATAATTTGCTTTCATCTTTCTCATTGTTATTAGTGATTGGACAAGGTTGAAGAAAGGACAGACAAGCTTAGCAAAATCTCACAGGATGGATCAATGACCACAAAAAAAAGAAAACTTAGTCGGAGAGATAATAAAAGGAAAAAAAGCACACCCATGTCTTGAAATGTTTGGAATACAAAAGAATGAAGAATTGTACGGCCAAAAATGTCTCTATGAACATTATTAATAACTCAGGTAATGGGAGTGCCTAAATGAAAGCAAACTTACTTCAATGTTCAAATGTAACAATTTGAAAAACATGAACCTACATGAAAATCGCTCATAAGTGGGGAACTCAAAAAATGTTTACTATTAGATTAATTAAATCTGAAAGGAAAGTTGAATTAGGACCTTATATGAATGAGATTAATCTCATTCAGTCCTTTAATACTCACATAACATGCACCATTTTATTGCTATATATCACCCCATGCCAAAGGTCCTCCCTAATGCTACAGTTCAGCCAATAAGCCATTCAACTTAGAGCTCGAAAGTCGAATGGACAAAGGAAAAAACAACATACAAGCAATACAAAACTGAAGCATCCTACCTTGATGGGAGTTCATCAACATTTCCCTCATACTTTCCAGGGGATTTTAGTGGTTCCTCTGGGATTTCATCAATATCAGTCTCGCGTTTTGCCATGATCGTCAATCCGAAGTTGGAACCAAAACTTCCAAAAGTCAAGCCACTTCTTTCACATTCTGGTACTTGCAAATGTTCAGGAATGATTACATACTGATTATCAGAAATACGAAGGTCCTCCAACTTCATTTTTACATTATCATCACAAACCATGAAGTCTGATACAACTGAAGATGAAGAAATGGCTTCCCTTTCGTCGGTAGATGTGCTGACAACTTCAGAGGTTGGAACAGGGCTTACATTTGTTGATTTGGGTTTCCACTCTTTCACAGGAACAGCTGTTGAAAAATATAAATGCAATTGCAACAAGTCCATAAGGTTTTCAAAGTAGTCATGAAAAAAATTCAAAGTCAAAAAGAGTATAGATGCACAGATTATAAGAAAATTGAACTTTTTTATAAATTAACTCAGTTAACATGCAAGGATAACAAGTTCCTGCTTCAACATACACAATCACACAAACTAAACCATAAAAGCTTTCAGTAATTTTCACGTGTTTTTCAATTGAAGGCATAACAGCATAATTAAGTGTTTAATATAAAGAAGTAAGGGAAATTAAACAGAAAAGTTTCCAAATGTTAGAAAGCAAATGCTTGTAAATATTACCAGATTAGTTACCCAGTTTGTATATTTTAATATCTGTAGCCTTATTTTCGTTTGATTTCATCTATATTATCCATAATTGGTAGCACGTTTGTCTTATTAAAGCAAAGATAAGATGCAAGAGAATGCACAAAAAGGGTGAACACAGGCTTCTCTCATCACTTTCTAAAAGAGTGGGATGATTTAAAGTTCAAATTTTGATGCTTGTGCTGGTCTGAGTGCGCATGAGTAGGTGAATAAACCCCCTTACAAGATAAACATAACAAGAAAAATATAGAAAATCACGCATTAGCAGCAAATAATACCCTTCAAATGCCCACTTGCATGTTGTGCTCGGTTGCTATAATTTGAAGACGGCCTACTGCCTGATGAACCCACAATAGATGCTGAAGGTGCAGCTTGAAATGAATCAGACACTTGATTTTCATCACATTTCAATGAGGACCCGTGAACTTTACCATTTCCACAAGAACTATTCTTTTCAGAAGCACCGATTTCATTTAAGATAGAAAACTCGGAACCACCAGCATCTTGAGAAACTGTATCAGCATCTGTTTCAGCAGCAAACCTATGATTCGCTGCTCCACGCCTGATGGTACCAACTAAGCCTGGGATGCGTCCTTCAAGAGAACGAATCAGAACAGGGTCCACTGCCGAGGCATAGACTCCTGGAGAAGAAGATATGCTGGAGGAAGATAAGCACTGAATGGTATCTGATAATGAAGACTTCCCCTGATCTGAATGAATACCTATCTTATTGATCTCAACAGCTGGCTTTTCTTCAGCTGAAGTACCACCACCACTGGAACTGGGTTCATCTGCTGAAAGATGCTCAGCTTTATTTGGTCCACTGGGCAAACTACATATGGGTTTAAGAGGCCAATCCAAGATAAAAAATTAGTAAAATAAAAGATGTCTTAAGTATAGGAAACTTGCAATATCATTATTCAAAATGTCATCATCAAGGTGCATGATAAGGAGAAGCACTAAATTCATGATGTAAACTAGCAATAAACATAGTGGTAAGGAGAAGATCACTCAAGTCACCAACTTTTGAGACAGAAAGGATTTGACGATAATTTCTTTTGATAAATAAAGCAGGTGACATTGCAAGAAATCATCATATGTGCCTAGTTTTAGGTAAAACTTTGTAAGATGTACTTAAAGCATGACTTTTTTTTGTTTCATTTTAGCTTCTCCATAGACATAGGCGTCCGTTTGTAGACCTAGCAATAAATCCAAGTATAGGTAAATTCAACTCAAAATAACTCAGACTAGAGTCAACTCAAAATTCATTTAACTCAACTCAACTTTAAAAAAAAAGTAAGATAGCTAGGACTCACAATGACCCTCATTGTTTCTCCTTTTTCAAAAAACTTTTATCTTTAAATCCTAACCAACCCAAAATCAATGGTGGCTTAGCTAAGCCCCAAAAATATGATCTTAAAAATAACTAAACCCCGATCCAAAAGGGCTAAAATAACTAATTGAAAAACCTAAAACCAAACGTTTGATTAAAACAAGTAACTTCAAAATTTTTTAAAATATAAACAATCTCTACCCATAGTGCCTAAAATATGTACAGTATAATTTATAGTTGAATTTACAGTACTGGACAACCAGTGAAAGTGCATCTTAAAGTTTCTAAAACTTTGCAACTAGCTACTTTAGTTGAGATGAAAGGAGCATGAACCTTTGACGACAAACCATAACAGTTGCTGTTGTAAAAAAAGGGAAATTCAGGATATCAGTGAAAATTTCAAATTCAATTATCAAAAAAAAATAAAATTCAATTAATTGCGAAAAGACTGAACAGAATAAAAAAAGTCAAAGATCTTCAATTTACGTTTTTGGTGTTGTTGCTGATGTTCTTAAAATGGGATAGATAAACATCATGCCGAGAACCAAAAATTAAAGAAAAGGAGAACTGATTTAAGCTTGAATCAATCTATGGTCAAATATGGACTAGATATTTCAATGTTCAAGGTCTTGGCCTTTATGCCATGAAGTAAACTAGACCTAGTCTTTCAAAGGGAAAGAAGATATAGTCACTTGAAAAACAAAGCAAGCAATTGTCCAGATTTAAACAGCTACCATACCTTGACGTAGAAGCAGCTGGACCATTTTCTATGACTGCAACCTCAGTTTCTGTGACTAGCGGAGTGTGTGAAGAAGAAGATGCAGTATCTTTGTTCCTGAATTGGGTTATTCCATTCTCCTTTCCAGAACCTATGTTCCTTCCAGCACCAAAATCTGCCCAAAGTAACAAAGACAACAACTTGATGCTCTATACTGCAGAACCACTAGTAATTTCTCCTCAAGATAGAATGAAAAATTCTACTTAAGAAATAATTACTTTAACAACTTATAATGTGAGTTGACCTATGAAATAATAAAATGACCAACGTTGAATAGATGATATTTCACAATCAATCAAAAGAAGTCATCAGTAGCAATCCTTGTGCAGTATCATAAGAAGAAAACATAGCAATTCTTAATCATAAGACTGGTAAATAACTAACTATATTATTTAGATAACCAGAAAATCATACCAAAATAAGTGACAGCAATAGAGAATGGTCCATAATCAGAAAAGAAAGTACCACGAGATACATAGCGAGACGTATAGTTTCCTCGACCACCCCTAACCCCTCGGCCGTGCAACCCTGGCCTCCACTTAGTATCAGCAGCATCCATATTGTTCTGTAGATAAAAAAAACCATAAGCAAGTTCCTGAGCATGACAAAACAATAAGAAGTATGAAGAAGGGATGATACTTAAGAAAAAATAAACATTGACAAAATCAGTATTGACAAGTATATCTCAGCTCAATATGTACTTAAAAATTTTTAAGAGGTAAAAATAATCAATAAAGTTCTTAAAAATGATTATCAGATTATATACGAACAAACATACTACTATAGAAACATAACTATTTAACAAAAAGATTATTAGACTTTCAATATATCTTGCAACCTAACAGGCAGGGAGGCAGGGCAGCCAACAAACAACTACATTCAGGCAGAAACCATTAGCTACACAACTCGAATGCTGTGGCTGGACCAAACTCAGCTCAACAATTTTATGCTTCAAAAAGAGCAAAAAAATGATGGCCACATTATCTGAGCTTTGAAATTTCTGACTACATTTAGTCCATGTATATTTGCTGAAAAGGTTCATGTCAGAGTAATATTGAATAAAATCTATCTAAATAAGGTTAATGATTAACAATCAAATTGCTACATAACAGAGAAAAGCAATGCAAACCCAATATGTTATAGATTAACAAATCAAATACAAATTTAACTCTCCATTAGGCCACAACCAAACCAAAGGATAGCCCGAAACAAAACATGAAGTATTAACATTTGTAGCTACAGTGATGAGTACGTATTGCAAGCTTGGCCAGCATAATGAACTATTAGCTATCTCAAGACAAGTATTCTTTCTCCACTTCATTAAAGCAACAATATACTTTTACGATTGTGTTCTTTTGTTACTGAAGCTGGCTGTGGTATAGAATTTATGATGAAGGAGAGATGTCTGAGGGTGTCCAAAATACAACTAAAAAGAGGATGAGAGAAAGACCAAAAATGACTTGGAATATAATCATTAGAGACAACTTGACTCACTTGTACTCATAGAGAGTGATGTTTTAAATAGAACAGCATGGACAAGATAAATCCTTGTAACTGACATCAGCTAATTTGACATTACAGCTATGTTTTTGTTTGTCACCATTGATTTTTTTGGTTGATCCATGCATACTTATAAAAAAAAATTATTAGGTATAAGTTTTTAAAAAGGTTAATTTACTAGGTTTTAGCAATGTAAAAGTTTGTTCTATTAGTATAAGAATATTTATTCAAGGTCCCTCAGTTATTGGCCCATGCGTGTCTTGTTTGGGAAGAACAGATGGATTGCATGAACAACCTAAACATGTATGAAAGTTTCCTCTTCCCTCATTCTCCTATATCTAAAATCTTTCAAGTATACCTCAATTAGCCATGTGCATCAATGTCAATTAGAAATCAAACAACACAATCTCAAATTTTTTTACCATGTGCAAGAGATGTGATAGGTGATATTACAGATGCGAAAGGGCCAATGTAAACAAATGACAGATCAAGTACAGTAATCAACACTAGAATGACCAAATAAGAATACAACATCAAAAAATAGTTTCACAAAATTAAGTCCACATATGACAGAACCAAAGCTGTTTGCCTAGAATCAACAGACCCTGTACATCTTCAAAATGGAACGAATATGAAATATGAAACTGTCGTCAGTTAGTTCCGTAAGTATTTATTAGATAAAGCCCAGCAAACATGCAAAACATGGCATTTTCTTCAACTCTACATCATGAAATTGAGCTGCGAGGCTGTGAATACTAGGGAGGAAAACAGAAAAATTAAGCTAAAACAACCAAAAAAATAAGAATGTCATTTAATCTTGACAGTCACTCAGCAGGCAAGAACCTAAAAAATAATAACAAAATACAGAAGAGGGGTAGGTAAGTCTAACCTCTTTTCTCTTATCCCGCTTCCTCTTGACCTCATGAAAGGTATCTACATAATCAAATAAATTGTCAACAATTTCAACAATATTAAATACTTAATGAAAGGCTAAACGAGTTCATATCGAGAATGTCTATTCTCTAGGGCCTTCCAAATTAACCTTCATCACATAAAAATTTCATATTCAAAAAACTATTGACATAAAACAAATAAAGTTAGCAAACAAATATTTCAGAATTTCATTATTTCAGCTCACCAAAATCAGGTAATATAGAATGAAATAGCGATCAGGTAAAAATTCCAAAAGTAATTCAACAGGCAAAGCTCACTCAATAGAGCATGATCTATCATATGAGAACCGATTCTAATATAAGTACGCAAATCCCTGCATCATTCT
This sequence comes from Apostasia ramifera, assembly GCA_019297695.1. Lineage (NCBI taxonomy): Eukaryota > Viridiplantae > Streptophyta > Magnoliopsida > Asparagales > Orchidaceae > Apostasia > Apostasia ramifera. Next base: position 334,453 of record JAEMOT010000822.1, read on the forward strand.
CAAGTAGGGAAAATATTTTCTAAAGAAAAGGTTAACATATTGAAAGATGTATAACTCTTATGGTGCTCAAGGAAGTGTAGTGAATTCCAAAACTGGGCCAGAAGATAATTTTCAACCGATTAGCATATTTCTACCAAGTCAACCAAACAATGAAGTGCCAAAGATTCTTTGCTAAGCCTTCTTATGCAGAACAATAAGATCCATCCCTAGAGCACGACAATCAAAGCTCAAATTCTATAAAAGAAAGGCAAATGAAGTCACACAGACCAATCTCACGAACCAAAGCCTAATGACGATAAATAAAAGCCAAAAATAGACAAACATCGCAAATCAATTAGCTAAGCTACGCAGCTGAAATTCCCAAATCTACAAGTTCAAGACAAAAAATCAAAACTCACGGGACAAAACCCCACTTTCTGCATTCAATCGCTATCAATCGATGTATCAAGGCGAACCCATCTCATAAACCAATCTCAGAAGGAAGATTCACGGGGCCACAGATCAGGCCAGATGACTAAATAGCAGAAGCAGAGTGCTCAACTATAGAAGATTAAAAAAAAGATGGAACATCCTAGGAAGGAAACACAAGACGACCTTGGTATAGAAGCTTCTGGACAGTCTCGTTTGGATCCATGGAGCATTCCTTGAGCATTGCGTATATCTCCTCATCACTATGGTTCTTAGCGATCTCCTTAATATTCTGGATCGTCTTCCTCACGCTGCTTGGAATTGAAACCCTAGACACGCCGCTCATCTTCGCGCAGACAAGGAGGCCAAGGGGGGCTGCGGGTGGGTCTAAGGAATTACAAGGGAAAAAAAGGAGAGATTTTGGGGTTTTGAATTGTTTTTATGTGTTCGTGTGACGGCGCGCGAGTGAGAGAGAGAGAGAGAGAGGTGGGGGGAGGACTGCGAGAGAGAGAGAGAGAGAGAGAGTATTATGTGTAAAAAAGCCCTTTTTTTCAGCTTCCAACCAGAATTAATCTGCGATTACTGATTACAAATCATTATTTTATTCTATTTTTATTTTTTATAAAATAATTATTTTGATATTTATTTTAATAAAATAATTTAATTTTTATTTTACATTTCATAAAAAAATTACTTTTTTCACTTAAAAAAATAATTATTTTTTTACATATTTTTTATATATATCCATATAGCATCCTCATATATACTATATATATATATATATACATATATATATTTATATATATTTATATAAATTATATTTATCTAATTATTTATGTAAAATTAAATTTAACAATAATAACTAACATAAAATTTTATTAAGATATAATTATAAGTATTTTAATATTTTTTTCTATTCACTTTTTATTTCATCCAAATAAACAAATGAATTGTCATTTCATTTTTTTCTGTAATGATAATTTTATTCATACGAAATGATAATTTATCTTATACATATATATATATATATATTAGATAAGAAGAAAATTTATTTATTATATTAAAGTTGATTGATGCATAGCCCAGTGACATCTCATTTTATCTTTCATCGTATGGCTTAACTATTCAAATGAATATTACAACTCAATTGTTAAGTTATATATAAGATGATACTTTTTAAGCTATTTTTAGTAACTTTTGTTACAATCAAACATATTAATTGAATTATACTAAAATTAAAGTTGAATTGCACTGAACTCTTGACACTGAAAAGAGAATGCAAATTGTCTTTAATTTTTAAAAATTTATAAGAAAGGCCCTCGAGTAATAAAGACAAGCAAATAAGCCCTTTAAATTAGTTTTCGCCTTTTTTTTCATTGTTCTTTCTGATAAAAATCATCCAAATTAATGGAATATGCTAGAATTTAAATTTTTCAAGAACAAAAATACCCTAAAAATTCATTTGCAATGCATGTCCAACCTCAAGGGCCACCTGCAATTTATCCCAAGCAAGCTATAGGTGTTGATTTTCCTTATTGATGATCAAAAATACTCTATAATGTCTAGCTAAGCACAGTCTTCTCCTACCTACCTCCTCGCAATATTTCTTTATTGTCATCAACAACACCACCGCCTACCACCTCCATGCCCACCGCGATCTCGGCCTCCTCATCTTTTTCTTTAGTCACTTTGTCATCTACAATGCCCCTGCCGCCTTTTCAACCTCTTCATCCTTGCTTTCCCTCTTGTCTTCCTTATTTATTAACAACTCCATTCTTTCTGTTTGTCTCTTTTGTCCAGTGCCACATAAACCTACTATAAAAAAGAATGAGATAGTAGCAGTAGGAATGGCAATGAGAATGGAACTGATCAGATTATACAAAACTTATATCCGCTTCATGATCTTTCAACCTTTATTTATACTCGCCTAGCCTCACTTTGCCCTTCCCTACTCTGCTTTTATATAACTTATATTTGTCTCGCTTTCTCTTTACTATTTCATATCCTTCTCATGTCTCCCCACTACGACCCACCCCACCACATCTCATATTCATAATAATTTTTTTTAAATCAAAAAAAGAATATAAGTTTATTTTAATCACGAACCCATCCAGTTCCAAAACAGGTTGGAGTGAGTCACAGGCTAAATTTTATGACTTATATCCATTCCATTAAAAGCATTTTGGGTAGGTCGCTCACTAAACTTTGTGACTTATATTCATCCATTAAGAGCGAATCGAGTGGATTAAATAAATTTGAGTAAAAATTATTATTCCTAAGTAGCAGATTTCGGTGAAGATGATTTGTGGAGATGGAGAGAGAAATTTAGTTTAAATTTATAATTATAATTTTTAATTTCTAGTTTTTAAAATTTAAAAATATATAATAATTAATATTAAATTAAATTTTTATCTCATTAGATGGAATCTGCTACATAAATTCTTTAAAATATAAGATTGCAAATTATAAATTTTAAAGTTTGCAAATATTTAATTTGTTAACTTTCAAATACTTTCATTTTCATTTTAAAATTATATTGAATATGAAAAATTTTGATTAAGAAATTAATGACAGATTTTATGCAGCAACAATAAAATAGAATAATTATATCATTTATTATTATTATTATTTTTATTTTTATTTCACCCTTTATACTATTATTTTTTTCACCCTACTTACAAGTTATAATAATAATATAATTCAATCTTTAGACTTCTTGATTCTCAAGCAAACTCTATTTTACTTATTTTAGTGAAGCACTACAGAGTATTGTACATTTTAATTGATTATAAATATTGTTTAATGAGATGCAAATAAGCTCAATGTTATTTATATTAAATAATAATTTGATAAATCGTCAGTATAAATTATTGGATGAATTGCACTTAGGCTTCTAAGATTAGCCATTCAATTCATACAAAACTATAAAATCTTAAATATGCTCTCTGAGACTTTTTTATTTATAGATTTTGCTCGTCTAAGCCCTCCCATCATTATGTCCCGTCAAATAGCAGTGATAAGACACAAATATCTTCTCTCAATTTTCTCTATCTTCATCAACACATGTGAAAGGTCAACACATGCATTGCAGTTGCACGTGGTCAATGCATGTGTTTTGCAGCTGCATGCAGCTTGCTAGGGCGAACGAAGGCTGCGCATGGCTAGTTTCGCTTGCGTGCTTACCGTGCGCATGGCCATCTTACTCACTCATAGGGTCGGCGAGCCAGAGAGAGGGGGAGGGAGGGGGGAGGAGAGGGAGAGAGGGAGGGGTGAAGAGAGGGAGAGAAAAAGATGAGGGTATAATAGTCATTATATATATTTATTTTTATAAAAAATCAATTTTAATGATAGTTTTTTATGGAATGCATTAAAATGGACTTAATTGAGCAATTTGTGAGCTCGACAGAATCTAAATGACCAATATATGTAGAACTATATTGAGTATGAATCGTAAAAGATGCTAATGACAATTAAATGACACCTTAATCATCTCAAACTTTAATATAGTCCTTTTAAATAGGCTGTAACATTCCGATAAAATTTAAATTAGATTTTTGATTAGTTTAATTTCATATGAACAAAATTAATTTTATCATAATAAAATAAACTAATTAAAAATTTAATTTAAATTTTACCGAAATGTTACATAGACGATACCTAAAATATCATATTCAAAATGTATAGTAATTAATTCATAGAGAAATTCCCATGTCAAATGAATCCTAAAAATTCTTTTTAGATGAATATATTTTGTTCATCATTAATGTTTCTCAACTTGAATTGTTCGTGTGGTGCTCGTGGTTGAATAAGGCGGAGAGTGATCGCGGGTGATACCCAAGAGATAGAAATCACTGGAGTAAAATGCAGCTCTTGGTAGGCTTCTAGGCTGATAAGAGGAGTATAGAAATGAATCATCTTGTATTGAAAAAGGAAAAGAGATCCTAAGCTATATAAGTATATAATATAATCTCAAATAGGAGATATACCTTTTAGGAAAAAATCATGAAGCTAATAATGAAAAATGCCATAATTAAGCATATTTGAGCTGGAGTAATATTAAGATGGTGATCTTCTGGAAAGTGCTCAAATAACGCTGAATGGAGAGTGATCGCCAGGTGATATTCTAAGAGAAATGAATCACTAGAACAAAGTGCAGCTCCTAGCAAGCTTCTAAGTAAATAAATAGTGATAAGGGGGGCACAAGAATGAATCATCTTACATCAAAAATGAAGGAGAGATCCCTAGCTGTATAAATATATAACGTGATCCTACATAGTAAAGTCTCATTTTAGGACAAAACTATAAAATTTAATGATGAAAAATGTTATAGTTAAGTGTACTTGGACTGAAGTAGTAATGAGATAGATGATCTCTTGAGAAGTGCTTAAGTCACGCAGTTTTATAAAATCAAAGTAAAAAATACTTTTATATTTGAGTTACAGAATGTTATAGTTCGATTATCTCATATCGATCTCTGATGTCAAATATGATAAAATAAAAAGCATTTTAAGAATTAAAAATAAAACTAAGTTTCTATAAACTGGGTGCCACCACACATGAAAAGATGCAAAGAGTCATAAGTTAATCCATGCTACTATTCATCTTGATTCTCTAACAGTATTGCATTTCCATTTATGAAAATTATAAATAAAAAGAGATACAATGAAAGATGTAGAGTTCTGAATCAGAACCACTAGCCTTCTCCCCTAAAATCTTTCCTCAACTTAAACCTTACTCTATGTACTACTTGAAATCTCATCCAATTTTGAGACATTAAGTCTCGTTTAATTCAGATATTAAATTTTAAATAATAAAAAAAATATATTTTATCTTATAAATTTAATAATTAAAAAATTTAATTTAATATTCAAAAGTATACCGAATATAAAATAAAGTTAATTCTAATATTCATATTTATATTAGATGTAAAATAAAATTAATTTTTACAGTTAAAATTTGTGCTGGGTAAAAAAAAACTCGAATCAAACTAGCTCTAAATAGCATGTGTCTAATTAGGCTTACAATGAATTGAGTTGACTCAAATTTTAACTCGATAAAATAAATAGTGTCAAGTGATACCAAAATAAAAATTAATTATCCAAGCCAAACGTAATAATATATGCTCTTGAAATGGAGCTTATGGTCCTCCATTTTGTATAAAGAAAACAAACAATATATATATATACAATTCATTAAAATCATCTCATGCTACAAATTATTGGCTTTGTGTGACTCTCTCCTCAAATTGGGCATAAATAATATTTAAAATTTATTATAAATTTTAATAATTTTATTTCACATCTATCATAAATTCTAATTTTAAAATAACTTTATTTTACATCTTAATTCTTATATTAAATTTTTTTTTCATCAATATTATAAAATATTTTTTTAACTTAAAATTAATACCCAATTAAACAAGACTATTGACTATATTTCGCTTGTATACCGTAAATTATCATGCATTTAATCACCTCCCAAATACATCAGTGAAGGATCAAAGGTACCTGGGCCTTAGATAATCATATTATGTAGATGATATAATGTGTAGAAATATTTATTAAAATACAGATAACTGATTGAGAATGATTTGCTGTATTATTTCATAAAATTTTTAAGGGATAATTACCTACATGCCACACAATTTAGTTTTATTTATGCTTTACCAATCCATTCTTAGTTAATTATATTATACACACTCAAAATATTATAAAATCTTACATACACACATTTGAGTTAAAATTTAATTAAAATTTATTTAAAAAAAAAATTCTGTTAGTAAATCATTAAAATTATATTTTTACTTTTAATGGTATATATTTTTTCTCTTTCTCAATACCACACTAAAGCGTTGATTTGTCCTAAAATCAATTGACATCGCGGATGTCTCTTTCCTTTGCCGTCACCTAAACATTAAGATTTTAAAATTTTCACTCAAAATATATTTAAATATCCTTAAATAATATGATGAATGGTCCAGATTTTTTGTAACGTAAGATTTTATAATATTTTGAGTGTGTATAGCGTAATTAATTAAGAATGAATGGGTAAAGTATAAATAAAACTAAATTACATAGCATGTATGTAATTATCCTAATTTTTAAATACAATAAGAAGGAAGTCAACAATTATCTGTACGGATAATTATGTGAATAAGCAACATCCAAAAAAAATTTCAAAAAAAAACCTTTATTTTTACTTTTATATTACAATAAAATATAATGATAAATTACATCTTCCATGTCAGAAGCCATTAAATAAAAGGGCATAGCTTTCTTAAAGAGCCAGTTAGTAAATAATGCTTAACCTCTTATCAAATAATAATAATAATAATATTAATGCTTAAACTTTTTTTCTCAACTTTAATTTAATATAAAAATATTTTTAAGTATTGAATGAGGTTAAACTAAAATTTCACTCTAAAAATTTGTAAATTATTTTATTAACTTTAGTTTTGATCAACAATGTGATATCAAAAATAAATTTAATATAAATTTAAATATATTTTCAATCAAACATTTTTCATTATTAGATAGATACAATCTCATAAAGCTCAACACCTAATGCAAAAATTTAAGTTAAAAGAAAATTGGACCCATTTTTAGGATTAAATAGTTATAATTGGACTAGTTTTAGCCCATTTACTCCTATATCTACTTCTTTTAGATCTAAAAATATTAAGAGAATAAATTCTAATTTATGGATGTGCTAGGAATATTGCTCTACCATGTGAAATTTCAATTTTCATATAATTAAAAGCTAAAAATTTTATTTTATAAAATAGTTATTTATATAAAAATTAAATAATTTAGTATGACTATTTTGGCATACAATTATACAACACATTTTTTTATATAATACATCAATTTCAAATCGAAGCTTAACTTTTATTAAAGTTATTGGAAATTTTTAATATTATTTACTAAATATAACATTTTTAATAGAAAACAAGAGTTTTATTTTGTTGTAATTAATTTCATTGTACTATACTACTGAATAACAAGATTTACATGTAATTATCTCAAATGTTTAGAAAATAAGAAAAAGAAGTGGACAATTAAATAAATATTTAAAAATGAGAAAATACCCATGTAGTCCATAAATATATTAAAAAAAAAAGAACTACAAACAGAAATTTAATTTTAAATTATTTTATTAAAAGTTTTTTAAATTATTTCACAAGGTTCAAAAACATTAGAGAGAATGTGTTCAAATAATCCACTTAAACATTTTAATAAATCATTTCAATTAATCCCTTAAAGAATAATTTAGTTTTCTTGGTATCCTGAGGGCTCATTTGATTCAATGGACATGAAGATAAAATACTTTAAAAAAAAATTTATATTTATAGCCTCTAAAACAAAATTTTTTTACAAGCGATACCCTTAAGTCAAATATTTATAAATTGCACTCTTAAATCTAATATTTATAGACAGTACACCCAAACATAAGCTTGAGTAGGAATGCAATCCATACATTCATATTTAAAATAGGCTACAGTGAGGGTATTATCTATAAATTTTTATTTAAAATAGAGAATATTATCTGTAAATATTAGACTTAGGGGATATCACTTATAAATATTTGACTTGAAAATATTACTTATAAAAAAGATATTTTTGGAGGTGACAGACATAAATTTTTTAATTTTAAAATATAAAATTTTATGTTTGATTTAAAACTATAATATATAAAATTTAAATATTTAAAAATAAGGAATGTCATCTATTATTTGGCTAAAAGGTAAAAAGCAACCAAATTAGTTCTTTTTCAAAAGCCAGATCTTTATGCCCTAACTTTACTCTAAAAATGTTTTCATTTAAAATCCAACATTTTATGAAGTGTCAAAATAATTAAACTAAATAATTTTATTTTAAAAGTTTTAGACTAAATCAGAACACCATGCTCTTTAAATCTCATCATTTTTTCAAAACCAAATATTATATGATAGAGAATTATACGGATATATCACTTTAAAAATAGTATTTGCTTATACACCATTCAAAATTTATAATTTATAGATGAATAAATTTTAAAATCTCATATTTGTCTATTACTCCCAAAAGTATATATATTTGTAAAATTACAATTAGATTTAATCATAGTTTTGTATATACATAAATATTCATGAATTATATATATATATATATATGTGTATACATAAATGTACTTATGATTGTGTTTATATTTATGTATATATAAAATTACTCATTTATATATACATGTGTATATAAATATATTTTATATATCTTTGAATTTATGTATTTATGGCATGTGTATATATTTATTTATATATATATATATATATATATGAATATATATTTGTAAATGTACATGTATGTTATATACATGGTATTTATTGATATATATTAGTGTGTGAGTATATATATACATGTATCTGTGTAATGAATCTTGAAGTCTCTTGCTCATATTTCTCATCAAAGGGTGCTATTCTATAATGTTTCTTTAGCAAATCCCCTGCTAACCCGAGCGAACATTCAAATATCTGCCCTACATTCATTCGTGAGGGTACTCCTAATGGGTTGAATACCATATCAATGGGTGTTCTATCTTGCAAATAGGGCATATCTTGTCTAGACAAAATCTTAGAAATTATACCTTTATTCTCATGCCTTCCAGCTACTTTATCACTCACTTTGATTTCACGCTTCTGTGAAATATATACATGAATTCTTTCTTGCTTGAGCCGTACGAGATGAAATTCTCATATACGGTTCTCAGAGGAGGAGGGGTACCTATCTCAATAAAGTATATGATTGGTTTGAAGAACGTCTCGAAATTTAAGCAATTGTCGATAATATAACTAGTAAATATGTTCCTCCTCATGTCCACATATTTTATAATTGATTTCAATTTTATTTGGCCCATTCTTAAAAAAGAAAGAATGAGCCAAATAAAATCTTAACTATATTAATAATAATTAATTATGGACTGGAAAATAATATATTAATCACTATAAGGTTAAAATATCATTAAAAAATATGATTTTTAAAATGATTTTATAAATAATTTTTTGAGATTTGGTTACTACTGGCGTTATTATAGAGATTAAAAGTTGATCACAGATAAATTATAAAACTCAAATATGGTGAAAGTAAATTGTAATTTTTTTTTGAATGGGTACTTCTGTATAATATTGTCAGATGCCTTCGATGAAACCGCTCATTTTTTTTGACAAATTTAGATGCATACCTATTAATTCTTTTTTAATAATATATTAAATCTCTTATTTTTTATTTTATAATTTAAATCTCAAAATTTTAAAAAATAATATATTAAATTTTTTTAATATTTTAAAGAATTTTTTTACTAATTATAATTATTTAGCTGCTTATTATTAATAATTTTATATATATAAAATTTTATAAATATATATATGTCACTAATTTTTATTTTTTAAAAATTTAAAATATTAAATTATAAAATAGAATAATAAAGAATTTAATATATAATTTAAGAAGAATTAAGGGTTAAACCACTCGTGATTTCACATTCAGGGTTTTATTTTTGTAATTAATTCTTACCTTCTTTATCTATTTCAAAATAATTAACTCTTCTCTCCCTCCAAAGGAGGCTACGCCCAACTTGAAATTAAATTTTTGATTTTAATTTTAAGTTAAGTTTGATTTAAGTTTACTAATTTTTTTTTGATATCAAGTTAATTTTGAATTTAGTTGAGCCTAACTTTAAGCCATAATATTTTATAAAATTTTTTACAATATATTAGAATATAATATTATCAATTTACTTTTAAATTATATATATATTTATTAGAACATCTCCTTTATAAAAATTATTATAACATATTTATATATGTTATATTTCTTAATTATGTTTAAAAAAGTAAAAATATGTACTTTATACATACTAATTGATTTTAAATTAAATCTATTTTTTGAGCAAGTAAAATTAAAAAAGAAAATCAAGCAAAATACAAATAAATTTCTAACAATTTTAGATTATTCACATAAAATTGCCGGTCCCTATCTCCTTCTACAAAGTCCAATCTCTTTCGCTTAAAAAAAAAGTCACCTTAAAAAAAAAGTCCAATCTCTTTTATTTTTTTAATTAAATTCAACTGTTTTTAAAATTCCTTTTATAAAATATAATAATTTCATTTTATCATACTTAATTTAATTTAATTTATCAACCCTTAAATATTCAGTAACTAATTCAAATTTTAATAATAATAATAATAATAATAATAATAATAATAATAATAATAATAATAATAATAATAATAATAATAATAATACTAATTAGAAAGCTTTCTCTCTCCCAAACTCCCATTCTTTAATATTCAGATATAAATCGATTCAGAACAAAAATAATAATTCAGAACAGATGAAACGAATATGTAGTAAAGGATGTGTTTGTTCGAACTAAAATTAAATCTAAGTGATGATATGAATCAAAATTAGCTCTTAATTTCAAATGTGTAAATAATATATAATATGAATATTTTGTTTGGTAATTATATAAAATATTAAACAAAATTGTTTTCTTATGTGCAGATGAAAATAAGAAAATATGAAACTATATTGTACATATTTAAAGTAAAGATTTAAAATTCAATTTCGCTTTTAAATTAAAAGTATTAGATTTAGTAATAATTTTGATAATTTTGATATAATATATATATATAAGGATTTTTATTTTTTATTTTTGGGTCAAAAAATTATGTTTTAATAAATATTATTTAAAAAATGAGATAATTACCTGCATGCCACATCATTTCACTTTATTTATACATTACCTATCTATTCTTAGTTAATTACGCTATGCACACTCAAAATATTATAAAATCTTACATACACACACTTAAATTAAAATTTAGTCAAAATCTATTTGAAAAAAAAAATATTTCGTTAGTAAATCATTAAAATTATATTTTTATCCTTAATAGTATATATTTTTTTTCTTCCTCGATGTCACACTAAAGCACTGATCTGTCCTAAAATCAATTCACATCGCGGATGTTTCCTTCCCTTACCACAACCTAAACATCAAAGTTTTAAGATTTTTACTCAAAATATATTTAAATATCGTTAAAATAATATAATGAACGGTTCAGATTTTTTATAACTTAATTATAGTTAGGTTATTGAAAAATTACAATTGCTCATTATAATGGAAACAAGTGAAAGTGTGTGTATGTAAGATTTTATAATGTTTTGAGTGTGCATAGCATAATTAACTAAGAATGGATGGGTAATGCATAAATAAAATGAAATTATATGACATGTAGGTAATTATCATTTTAAAAATATGAGAATTTTGAGAATTTCGATAAAAATGAAATTAATAGAAAATTGGGCAAAACTGAAAACCAAGATCAAGAGAAGTAAATTAACTTATCATTCATTATTTGAAATTATGAACTTTCTATTTTTTTTCAAAAGGAAAAATATCTCAAGTCAGTCCGTTATCATATTCATATCAAAGCAATAAATGCTCATATAGAATAATTCAATTTTTGACAGCAAAAATAACGCCACTGCCTTTGGGACCATCCAATCAAATTCGCTATTAAAAAGTTTTTGAAAATACAAAGAATATTCCTTTTTCAGATAAAATATTCTGTTTTATTTTATTTTTTATTATTGAGAATTGAATTAAGATGAAATCTCTCTTTTAAATAATATCATATCTTAATTTTAGGAACCTAAAAATAATTTATTCTTAATTAAAAGAGTAAAAAGAAAGAATACAAATATATAGTTAATACCACATACACCTCCAAATGAAGATGATCTGTGACAAAGCTAATAAATAATAATAATAATAATAATAATGAAAATAAACATTTTAACTATGACATCTACACATAAATATTGATCTTGGAAGAGCTTTATGTAAGCTTTCTGCATTAGCAGATGAGATAAGAAAATTTTAATGTTATTTTTAGGTTGTTAATTTACTCGCCTGTATAACAATCGTATCTTCAGGTTTCAATCAAATTGTCGATGAGATTAAATCTGAAATGCTCAATATACTGCATGCTTCGGCATCTTATCTTTGATCTGTTCTATTATATCGATTGTACTCCGAGGTGTTTTCGCTCGGTCAGATGGGCCTAATAACATAGTAGTTAAGCATAGAAATAAGGGAAGAGTGATGATGAAGAACTAGGAGACATAAAATAGCACCTCAATTGTGCAGTGAAGATAACATGTGAAGGAAGTGAAGTTGAACAGCAGATCTAAAGCTGTCATCTTCTTCTTCTTCAATCTCTGCTTCTTCCAACAAAACCAAAATGAATGCCAATGGAAGGGAAAAATAATGGAGAACCATGTAACAAAATACACAAATTTGCTGCTTAAATAAGGTTTCTTCTAATGTAAAGTGTCTTAAATCACATTTTCAATTAACATGGCAAAATAATGCAGTGATAAACATACATTTTCCATATATCAATAAAAGCAACAATTATCATGAGCCAAGTTCATAGTATCTTGCATTAGGTACTGAAGCAGACATAGCATTACAACTGGTTGTAAAACACAAGAAATATGCCAGACACAAGGCTATGATGTTCTGCTTGCAGACTGTAATGACATCAGATGCTGAATATAAGAGACTATGCTTTAATGTCAAGAACAAAGATTATATATTTTTCAGCATTCATCAAGGTGTGAGTACAAGTCTCTAATGGCAAGGTGATATGAGAAACAACATATGGAGCATAAAATGACAATAATCTACACTGAAGTTGACTATTATCCCAAGACATTAACTCAAAACCTTCCCTTGCAACAACTTCTTGCACTCCACAAATAACTAAAAGAAATCAAACTCGAGAAAGTTTTCCGAATCTTTTGGATCAATGCTGGGGCCAACCCTTCCACTAGTCGAAGCCACGGGTGCTGGAGCCCGTTCAATCTCAACGGGCTTCGGGATCTCGGGAGGAGTCGCACATCTTATCAACGCCCAATTCACACCCTCGAAGAACGGGTGTTGCTTGATCTCAGTAGCCCCTCGCTTGTACGCAAGCCTATGCTGTGGCTCCTTCACAAGCAATCCCCTTATCAAATCCCTTGCAGAGAAGCTCACTATAGGCGATTCGGGGAACCTCAACGGCTGACCTACAACATTGAATAATGTTGCACGGTTACCCGACCCTTTGAAAGGAGTCTTACCGAATAAAAGCTCGTACAAGAAGATGCCGAAGGTCCACCAATCAACTGCACTGCCATGGCCCTCGCCCTTGATGATCTCAGGAGCCAAGTACTCATGGGTACCAACAAATGACATGGACCGAGCATCCGTAGGTTCAGCTATGAGTTCAGGCAGCGGAGTGACCTGATTCGCAATCTCTAGTTTCAATTTCCTTTCTTTCTTAGATTTGGAGGAGAAGAATCGGGGGCCGAAACAAGTTGTTGGAGTGACGCAGGAAGGCTGAATGCATGATGGCTCAATACACACCGGTTGGACGCAGTATACCTGATTGTTACTCTTCTTAAAGGATTCTAAATCAACATTTGAGGACTTGATTAGAGTGGGGTTCACGACACAGCGAAGGGAGAGGTCAAAGTCAGAAAGCATGATGTGGCCGTCTTCACGAACAAGAACATTCTCAGGTTTGAGATCACGATAGATGACGCCTAACATGTGTAGATATTCCAGTGCAAGGAGAACCTCTGCCACATAAAATCTGCAACATAGCAAGTAGGCTGGAAATATTCAATGCAAAAAGAAGATACATGACTTCAATGAAGTATGAAAGAAGCAATGTGTCAAAGATGTTAATATTAACATTATGAAGTATTAGGAAGATGAGGAGAAATATCTTATGAAAAGATTCATGAATCTGCCAATCATGTTAATAAGGACAAGTTCTTCAATCAGAATCTGAAAATAACTTACATTTTTAGTAGTTCATAACAGTCCAACATCATTTTAAGTTACCAATTATTCATAAGCAATTTAAAAATACTCAACAACCCAACCATCTATCATAAACAGTAAGTTTGGGGAAAATGTTCAAGCGCTAATCACCCAAAGAAAATGAAATAACAGCTACAGTTAAAGTAATATCGAAGCATAAGATATAGTCATTACTTCACAGCATGCTCTGTAAAATGCTTGCCAGGCTGCCTCTGCCGAAGGGTGTGCAGATCTCCTCCAGGGCAGAATTCCATCACCAAGCATGAGAACTTATTAGTCTCGAAATGAGTATATAGCATTGGAAGAAAAGGATGATCCAATAATTGCAGTATTTCCCTCTCCGTTTGAGCTCGAAGCAGCTTTTTGCGACTCGCCAAAGAACCCTTGTCCATGACCTTCATAGCAAAATAACACTTTGTGCCACTCAACTCCGAAAGGTATACGCTGCCAATATCCCCACAACCCAATCTCTTCAAAAGCCTGAAGTGGCTTAAACCAAGAATCCCATCTCTAGACCTCACAAACTGAATAGCTTCCCACCTCAAATCGTTCGCTTTATGAGGCTTGTTAATGCTGCTACTTAAGCTGCCAGTCGAGCTCTCGCCACTAACATCACTGCTTGTACTGGCCCTGCACATACTGCTCTTACCGCTCTCAACAAAATCAACTCGGTCACTGATCTTGGCACTTCCACTAGTCTTCCCAAAGCTACTTGTCCCATCACTAATATTTGCGGAGGCAGAGCTGTTCTTCATACTGGTTTGCTCAGAGATCTTCTTTTCATTATCTGTGTTGCTTTCTGAGCTTCTAGGCCCTTTTTGTTCAGGTGACAGTTTGAGATTTTCAATAGCCTTTGAAGGAAGGCTATCAGGCAAAGCGTCAAGCGAACCTTTTCTATGGTGATTTGGCCTTTGATTACCTACATTACTACAAGAATGCTTTGCGGGATTTTGATATGCAGAATTCAGCAACTTTCTCGGTGAAGTGGGTTCAGATTTGGAGGGATTCAGAATGTTCAAGGGAGAAGGAGCGTGATTGCTAAGATCTGCCGTTTGGGTACCAGCTGTGTTTAGAAGTTGCTTAGGGTCAAGCTTAGGGACACTCTTTGCAGCCATCAGTTTCAAGAAATAATTCCACTAATAAATCTGATCAAACTTGTCCAACTACATTCTCCAGATATTCGAGTGAACAAAGCCAATTGTAGCTCTCTGCATCTCCAGTAGATTGATGCAAGGCAAATATCTGTAATCACAACATTGAAGTTTGTAGGACCACAAATTACGTAAAGGAATATATGTACATGTTTTCTGTCAAAATAGATCGTGATACATGAATGAAAAACTACGGTCTTCGAACTACAAACAACTACTGTACTTGAAAAATCATTATGGGGAGAAAACTTTAATGATGAGCGAGCAAAACCCTTGGAGGAAAAAGTTTATCATATTACAGTATTGACTAGTCAAGATCATAAAACAGTATGGATCTTTCTGCAAAACAGAGAGGAAGTAAGTCGCCAAGGAACCTTAATGGAGAAGACAATCCGGAGAATCAACATGCAAAATTCCCACTTAAAAAGGGAGAAGAAAATGAATAATCGCACCAATTAAATGCACAGTATTGAACAAAAAAAAAGGGAGGGTAACTTCGGGCATTGCATCTTTACCCCTGGAACGAACACTTTTTGGGAAGCCCTAAAATCAAATATCAGTTAACAGCAAAAACCAAACACCATTGATCCAAAAATCTCTTCAACCTCAAAAATAAGAGGAGGGCGAACCTATTCTCATGAATTTTCCCAGCACGTAACCCTAAATACCGTATTGGATCAAAAGTGCAGCAAAAGCCACAGAACAGTCTACCTCCACACCATTTTCAACACAAACATTAACTCAAGAAAACCCAGACGCGAGAATATCAAAAGAGAAGAAAAGTCGGGAAAAAGAAGATCAAAAAGAAAAAAGGAAGGAAAAAGGAAGTTAAAATGATACCTTATTCACAAAGCCGCAACTTTAGAACGCCTCTTTGCCTGCTCCCGAATAGCTCACCCCCCCCTTCCCTCCTTCAGCTCCAATCTTCCTCCAAATCCACGGGGAAGAGAGATGGGAAATGCGAGGATCTTCAAATGAAGGGGAAAGAAAAGGAAAGAGGAATAAAAGGCAAGTACTGCTGGTATCGTGGGTGTGTTGGATTTAGCTGCATATCTTGTGAATGTAGAGAAGAGAGGGGTGGTCAAAGCTAAGGCAAAGCTTTTCTCCTTCAATTACTCCATTATTTCCCTTGTCCCCAACCCAGTGATTCTGATGATCTGATCCACTGCAGTAGTTTGCCTCTTTCCCTTTCCCTCCCACACATCTCCCTCTCTTGTCTCAATGCCATTCAAAATTTACTACCCAGACCCCAATGCCTAGATTCACTTCCCAACATCTCCCTTCCCCTCTCACCCCAAGAAATATACACCCACAATTATCCAAAAAAAAAAAAATATGTTCACCACATTCCAAAAATTTAATTTCACATTACAAAAAAAGCTTTCACGTGCTTGAACTTTGTATATAGATCCAACCAATTTCTCTAATTTACATATATTATGTATAGATCCCTATTATGATCATAAACTAAGGCCCTGTTTGGTAATGAGCTAAAAATCTTGGCTAAAATTACCCATGATCAAAATCTTAAATTTATTTTAAAAAAACTTAAAAAATTATTTTATATCTCATCTCACACAAATTCCAACATTAAACAATCACTTTATTTCACATCCAACACAATCCTCAATAAATCAATCAGCTTTATTTCACATCATACACAATTTTTAATATAACCAACTTACATTTCACATCATACACAATTTTTAATATAATCAACTTACTTTATTTCACATCATACACATTTTTCAAAAATGGCTAAAAATTCCAACTACATCCTCTTTTTTTTTTTATTACCAAACAGAGCCTAAAATTTTAAAAAATGTAATTTTGGCAATTTGCCTTTTAGTACTACACATAAATATCCATCAAACGTAGGCTCTGTTTGATTGGAGGAAAAAAAGATAGTTTGAAAAATTTTTGTGAAATTTTTTAAAAAAATATGTATAATGTGAAATAAAGTGAGTTAGTTATATTAAAAAATTATGTTGGATGTGAAATAGAGTGATTGTTTAATGTTAAAATTTGTGTAGGATGAAATATAAAATAATTTTTAATTTTTTTTAAAAATAAATTTAAGATTTTAGCCATGACTAAAATAAGCTATTTTTTAGCCAATTATTCAACAGAGCCTTAGATGGTGCATGGTGTGCATCAGTACCTTTCATGTGAAAGGTTAACCCACGTGATCCTAATTATATTCTTCGTAAATTTACAAATTCTAGTATTTAGATTTGTTTTGCATTTTGTGAGACTGTCAGTTAATGTGACAATATCTAATTACCTATTCTAGATATTTTGGGTTGAGGTTGACCGATTGTTGTCTGGGTCGGATTTAGATTATAAATTTGAACTCATTTACTATACTTGTGCGTTTGAATTTTGAGTATCAATTATGTCATGCTCGAGATGACTCGAAATAATAACTAATATTCTTTACAGATTCAAAACATAATTATGTCAGATTACTAGGTTAATCAAATATGATTTGAATAAAGTTCTACATATAAAAACTTATCCTTAATGATGTTGACTTTGTTGACAGACATTATTTTAAATTGTTGGAATTGATATATTTTCTATATATATGTATATATAATGAGCTAGTTGATTGGTCATTTTAACCTAGCAAATTTTGATCGCATTATTAACTTGATACAACGGTCCAGAGCTAAATATTTTGAATCAAGGTTGTGTCATTATTGCAATTTTACTTTTTTAACTCATCTATGATATGACATGGCTCAAATCGCATGTAACATCTAGGCCAAATTCGAGTTGAATCAAATAAAAAACTTTTTCTTAGAACAAATTATAAACAGGTTCAAATACAACAATTGAGTCAACAACTCTTCCTCTCACACATTCTTCAGCTTCACTCTTTAAGTCTATTCGACAACTTCATATTTTTATGTGTTCATTCCATGAAGAGGCTGTGTTGACCAAACATTCATTGAGTCAGCTTTTAAGTCGTGTTCGAGTTAAACCACAACTAAAATAATGAGCTAATTATACATTTTCTCACATCTTTTTCTGGGCCCAAGTACACAATATATAAATCCATTCCTATGATGATGTCTACTCACAAATTTTCTTTGATCATTTTTAAAATTTTGTTCCCAAATTAAGGGATAGTGTTTCACTATCATGTATCAAAGAGATTCACAAAAAGGAGATAAAGGAAACATTTATGATTATGCATTGACACTTTGTGCAAGAGCTAATATCACATTAAGCAGTAAAAGAAATATTCAATTGGGGTTATAATTATTTCAATCTTGGGATAATTACTTACATGCCACATCATTTTACTTTATTTATGCATTACCCATTCATTCTTAGTTAATTACGTTATATACACTCAAAATATTATAAAATCTTACATACACACACTTAAATTAAAACTCAGTCAAAATCTATTTGAAAAAAAAAATATTTTATTAATAAATTATTAAAATTATATTTTTACTTTTAATAGTATATATTTTTTTTCTTCTTCGATGTCACACTAAAGCGCTGATCTGTCCTAAAATCAATTCACATCGCGGATGTCTCCTTCCCTTGCCACTATCTAAATATCAAAGTTTTAAGATTTTCACTCAAAATATATTTAAATATCCTTAAAATAATATGATAAACGGTTCAGATTTTTTGTAACCTAACTATAGTTAGGTCATTAAAAAATTATAATTGGTCATTATAATGAAAACAAATAAAAGTGTGTGTATGTAAGATTTTATAATGTTTTAAGTGTGCATAGCGTAATTAACTAAGAATAGATGGATAATACATTAATAAAGTAAAATGGTGTGGTATGTAAGTAATTATCCCTTCAATCTTTCGGTCCACAGAAATCTCCATTTTTTTATTTTTAAAAGTTATTAGTATTTAGTTATTTCATTCAATTGATTATTAAATAAATTTTTTTTAATTTTTTCTTCAAATATGACTTTTACTAATTAATGGAAATAAGACGTTTAAAATTTAAAAATGTACACTTTTTTTTTGAAAAGTGGCAGTGCCATAAAATTATAATAAAAAAATTACAAGCTTTCAAGTGTCACTCAACATCTACTTTGAGAATGTTACAAAATTCATTGGAAAGGGGTATATCAATTTCGTAGCAAAAATCACCTAGTGTCGTATAGTGCGCCAAAGAATCAGCTGCACTATTGACGTTACGTTGTATATAACTAACTCTGCAGGCAGCAAACGACAATGTACATCTTGAACCCATCAAGCAACAGAAAAACTATAGCGTTGTTACTCTTGTACATTAGAATAACCTAAATATTAATAATATTAAAGATTGTAGGACCAATCTGCACATTTACATTCTATTTCATTCCTTCATTTGAACTCACTTCTTTTCTAATGCTTCAATCTCTCAGGAAGTGGTCCTTCTCCCAGATTTCAAGCTCTGGGACCTTTGAAAGGCATCTTTTTAGGGATTAGGTCAAAGATTGGGCTATTAAGCATGCTAAACTGTGTCACCTTCTTCTTTTAAAGCAGCAGAATACTTGATAAATTTATGTAATATAAAGATGCCTCTATATCTTAGCCCATGATGCACCCAACCAGGCTTTGCAGCTTAAATTAATTTGATCAATCCCATTATTTAAGGAAGAGAAACAAAACCCAATGAGAGCCAGTGCATGGATGCATGAGCTGAGGCACATGGACTTCTTCCTACTAGGCTTCCACCAACCTTCTCCCAAGGCTCTTTGAGGTGCTCCAAAGATTGCCATTAAAATAAGCTTGCATTGCTTTGTTCTACATGCATGGGGGCATGTGGCCCTTCACATGATAGGAATATATTTCCCCTCCCCTATATCTAATTTTGAAGTAACAAGAGTTGTATTAAAAATTATTTAATTCGAGTTCCACGACATGTCATTTGTGATGTGAGGCGCCCAGTTAGCACGCGCTGCTTTATTTGATGTACATTCATATGCAAACTTCATTACAGTGAAACACAATCACGCAGTGAGTGCTGATCGGGAGCTTTACAGGTGAGGGGAGGCACTTCCCGCACCCATTACTGGTTTGAGTTATAGGAGATGGTTTATCATATAGTTGGGCTTCATAGAATTAATCTCAAATTTCAAAATAAAAAAAATCAAGTGATGTTAGTCGAAAAGCTTATGTTCAATAAGCTATTGCAGGCTTGATTAGTTGGTCTGTATTTCTTCAAAGATATTCGTAATAACTGACTATCTTGTTGATTTTTTCACATCATAACTACATATGTATTTCATTACTCAATATTTGCAACTCTTCGTATTAAAGAGCACACATTTTTAAAAAGTAATAGCCATTAAGCACTTTTGGGACACTAACTTATCAGAAGACATATGAAGACAACTATAGTATTTATTATGGAATTAAATAAAGTGCCGTGAACACTAATGCTCTGTTTGGTAATAAGAAAAAAAAAGAAGATTTGGTTGAAATTTTTAGTGATTTTTGAAAAATATGTATGATATGAAATAAAGTAAGTTGGTTATATTAAAAATTGTGTATGATGTGAAAAAAAGTTGATTGATTTATTGAGAATTATGTTGGATGTGAAATAAAGTAATTGTTTAATGTTGAAATTTGTGTGAGATGAGATATAAAATAATTTTTTAAATTTTTTTAAAATAAATATAAGATTTTAGTCATAGGTAATTTTAGCCATGATTTTTAGTCCATTGCCAAACAGGGCCTAAAAATATTAAAACATTTTTTTCCTATTAAAGAGAATATTTTTTCCTATTAATACCAAGTCAATAGACTTCTTCCATCTACAAATAGCACCACAAAGCTTCCACTGAGTTCTTGTTTAGCTCGAGCTTTGTTTTTAGTTCAATTCAAATTTTAACTATAAAAATTAACTTTGTTTCACATCCAATACAAATAAGAATATTATAATTAAATTTATTTTATATTTTACATACTTTCAAATATTAAATTAAATTAAACTAAATTTGTTTCACATCCAATGCAAACTATTAATTTCCTGTACTTTTATTAACCTAAAATGGGATTTGAAGCCACCCATGTAAGTGTGCTGTATCTTCCCTCAATTATTTGAATTATATGTAAAAAAATTATTTTCGAGTTATATTTTTGGCTTAATCTCTTTTACAGCTTTTTTGGTGTTCACTAGATCTTATCTATTTATTTTTTATTTTTGGTTTAATTTGGTTTTTCAAAAAATTTCATAATTTTTTGAAAAATATGTATAATGTGAAATAAAATAAATTAATTATATTAAAAATTGTGTTGAATATAAAAATAAAATTGATTGATTTATTAAAAATTATGTTAATTGTGAAATAAAATAATTATTTAATATTTAAGTTTGCATAATATGAGTAATAAAATAATTTTTTAATATTTCTAAAAATAAAATAAATTTTTTTGCGATAGCTATTTTAATTATGACTGAAATAATTATTTATCAAAGGGGAACTTTGATGATTTTTTAATTTATTATATTTAATTAATTAATATAATTAAGAAAAATTAATAAAAAAAATATGTTTTTGATGTTGTTACCTAGCTGCCGTTAAGCTGAAGTCGCCCAGCGGGCGAGTGACTTCTTTACATAGAAGTTGCCCGCACGACAGGAGACTTCTGTTTAACAAAAAATAACTAACGGTATTAAAAATATGCTCTATTTATTTAATTTTTTAAAATTATATTTAATTAATTAATTAATCATACTTATTTTTAAAAAATCATCAATTTCACTCAGATTTTTGAGGTTGAATGAACGTTGCAAATGGATTCTAATTTTAAAAAAATCTCAATTAGATCTTAAATATTATATTTGCATTGTCGTCTCCCTAGTTATTAAAATGAGTGTAAAAGGCTTATTATTCTTTTTTTAAGCTTTTATCTACTTTTTTTTACAATTCTATCTTTTTCAATAAATTTAAAATTATATTTTTTCTTGTCAAATCATTTTAGATTTACAATTTCCACATACTTTATTTTTGCTAATAAAAAAATAGAACTTAAAATTTAAACTTTATAACATGTTAAAAATTTGAAAAGAAGAAATTTTAAATTTAAATCCTCTGTCATCTATATTTTCTCAAAAATTGTTTAAAAATTAAAATTATAACAATTCAAAATTAAAACTTTTTCCATCTTTTCATTTGAATTAAAAATTAAAATTTTGAAACTAAAATGCTATAAAAATTTAGCAAATTATTAATAAATGATTGGTTAACAGTTTTAATTCACTGAATTAAAATTTAATTTATTAAATAATTTAAGTAAATTTAAATTTTAAATCAGATAATTTAAAATATTTTTTTATTTTAAAAAAATTATAAATATTTCTAAATTATATTTCAACCAAATAAAACTAAAAACCAAGTTTAAATTTGATTCTAATTTATAGATTGAAGAATTTTTATCTTAATTTTTTTTTCAAAATTATCCTTTCAATAAACAATTTTTATAATTTACTGTCTTTTGTTTTAAAAAAAAACTCTTGCGATGTTATTACTGTAAAAATAATATTTCTAGTTGATGTCTACATGCAGCCGAGTATTTTTAGTTTTTAAATTAACTAAATTATTTTTTTAATTTATAATAACGTACAAATAAGTTATTTGCTATTAATAAAATATTAAATAAAAGAATATTAATTTCTGATTACTCGATTAAGTTGGATATTATGTTCATTTGAAATATTAATGTAAATTTTAAATTAATTAAATTAATTTATAATTAAAAAAATATTATTTATTGAATTCTTTTATTAATATTGATGAATTTATGTACATATTATCTCAAATTAAAAAAAACTAACTTGATTTCTTTTAAGAAAAAAAGAATCTAATTATATATCCGCTCAAACTAAAAGAACTTAATTGTTATTTATTTTTTTAATATTGAGGATGTTAACCATCCGACTTCATGTTGATTAAATTTTAGATTGTCTTTCTTTTTCTTTTGATAATAAAAAGGAATACATTGTATTTAAATAGAAAGGTTATATTCTTTTTTCAATCCACCTGCACGCTATAAAACGTGGGAAATCTTCCTTACACAAAATAAGAGCGTTTGTAGTTAATCCAAAATGAGCAAGTCTGTGGGCCACCATATTTCTGTCACATTTGATATGTGAGAGTGATAGAATTGAAGGTGCTGAGAATCTTCTTCGTATTGTTTAAGCATAAGTAGATTATTGAGAGATCTTTCTCTTATTTTTTTAGTGCATAAATGGCCAACAAAGAATCGCCTTCTAAGATGATATTGCTATAGCATAAGTCTCTTGCTATAATAGCTACCATTTAGGCTGTTAACATTCAGCATGAAAAACTTTCAGATTGTCTTTCTTTTGTATGACCACTGGGGCTAAGGGCCACCTGACGTGATCTCCAGCTGTAACCTCTATGCCTATTGTATTGCATTTTGTATTGATTACTGTATCAAAATTAACCTTAATGATAGAAAAAAGAGGTAGTCCCCAAGAGCCAGCAAGATGGGTTTGAGGTGCTTCTTCTCTATTATTTGCTATTCCGTACTTATCAAGGCATTCTTTAGTATATGTGATTATTACTGATCGTATGCAACCCAGTTTCGTTACCATTTTATTATTCCTATTAACCCAAATAACCCAAAGAACAATAGCAAAAAGGTCTGATGCCTACCTTAATATGCTGGACAAAGTATTGAAGACCCATTATTTCCCATCATTACTTGGAATGGAGTTGACATTGATCCATTCACTTGCAGTTCTCATATTTTCTTGCCAAATTTGCATTCATAGATATATGTAATGTTCTTTCTAGTTTTTAGAAGCAAAATAGACAGCTCGATTGATCAGTAGCTATGTGCCTTCCATATAAGTTGTATTGTATGGGTAAATAGTTCTTATATATTCTCCAAATAAATAAGCGTATTTTGCTCGAAATACTAAGTTTCCATATAGTGCACCACAAAGTTTTATATTTGGATTCAACAAAGGCTCCACTACCATTTCCAGGTTTCTCTCCTAGAATATGAAGCTCACCACTTTGGTTGAGAGCTTATATAAATGCCTATCCAATGCGGACTGAATAAACTTCACATAAATTGTAAGTCTAAATACATTAATTACATGCCTCAATGTCACCTTGGGGGATATTTAAACCTCTTGAACGTCAACTTCATTGAAAATCCTGCTTACAAGTTCTCACCTCCAATATTGACTTACATGATTGATCATGGAGTTTACCTTCGCCTTTTCATCTAGATGCTTGATGGGTGAGATGATTTTGTAGTTTCATAGTCTTGTTATCCATCTATCCTTTCATATGTCAACCATATTTCTGCTTTCAATATGACAAATAAAGCCTTTGTTGATGATGTTTTTTGTCTCCTATATACTACGCCAAATATAGGAGAGATTGTGTCCCAAGACATCTCCTAGAATTTGTTCCAACTTATTAGAAAGAGTAGTAGGGAATTTAAAGATGCTCATTGCATAGGTTAGTGTACAACAGATTTTATTAAAATTTCTTTGCCTCCTACAAATAACATTTTCTCCTTCTACCCCTCTATTCGTCGTTGGATATGTTAAAATTTTTTCTTTGCTTTACCTATCATAAAAAGTAAGCTTAAATATTTTTCAAAATTACTTTCAGCTTGGATTCTCGCCATTCTTATAAGGATGTCCCTAGCCCCTTGAGAAGTATTATCAATTATGGCTGAAATAAAGACCTAATTTATCGAAATTAATTTATTGTCGTGATGTCATTCATAAGTATTCAAAATCTGTTTAATATGTTTTCCTTCTTCCTTATAAGCTTAAAAAAAGAGCAACCTAGTGAAGAATAAATGCGTTACTTTGGGGACTCCTCTATTGGCGCTGACACAATGTAAAATATTATGAGCTTTCGTATAGTTTATTAAAATTGTGAGACCCTCTACACAAATATAAGTAATAGATAAGGAGATAGGAGATCACCCTACTTGAGTCCCCTATTTGGGATAATGTTGCTGTAGAGGTTGTTATTTAGCTTGATGGAGTAGGATACAGAGGAGATGCACCTCACGATAAACAACAACAACAACAACAACTAAGCCTTAATCCCACTAGCTAAAAAATGCCTTAGAAAATTGAACGTTTTCATCATTTGTTTAAGGATGAGAGCTATGTCTAATTAAATTTTGTCTTTTATCATTTCATAACATACATAAATTCTCCTAATTATTATCTTTGATCATTTTTGCACTTTTTTTCTCTCATTTCTCCTCTCCTCAGTAGAAAAAAAGATTTTGATAGAATTTTAAAAAATAATCTTAAACTTATTTTGTTAGCTTTAATAGAAGAATTAAGCATGATATATTTCAATAATTTTTTTTTAAAATTATGAATATATGTAATATTATTTATAGTTACAATATTTGAATAATATACAAATATAAACACACTAGTATATTTTTAAACTCATATAAACTCAGTTCAATTCAATTTTATGTCAGCTTAAGATCAGATTGAAAAGTTCCTAGATCAATTCAGAGAAAGATAAAATTTTAATCAATTTGTTTGAAGTTAATTGATTTTAATTTGATTCAAAACTAAAATTCTAGTTCATAAAAAAAAGGATAATTACCTACATGTCACATCATTTAATTTTATTTATGTCTTACCCATTCATTCTTAGTTAATTATGTTATGCACACTCAAAATATTATAAAATCTTACATATACATATTATAACTTATTTTTATTATAATGAGTAATCATAATTTTTTAATAACCTTATAGTTAGATTACAAAAAATTTGAGCCGTTCATCATATTATTTTAAGGATATTTAAATATATTTTGAGTAAAAATCTTAAAACCTTAATATTTAGGTGACAGCAAAAGAAGGAGATATCCACGATGTGAGTTGATTTTAGGATAAATCAGCGCTTTAGTGTGGTATTGAGGAAAAGAAAAATATATATTATTAATGATAAAAATATAATTTTAATAATTTACTTACAGAATAAATTTTTTTAAATAGATTTTAATTAAGTTTTAACTTAAGTGTGTATATATAAGATTTTGTAATATTTTGAATATGTATAATATAATTAACTAAAAATAAATAAATAAAATATAAATAAAATTAAATAGTGTAGCAGTCAATTATTTCAAAAAAAAAAAAAAAACAACCTAGTTCTTCAAAGTTTATTGCAATTTATTCAGAAATTCCGCTGGCTGTCTTATTGTCTTACCCTAATTGCGCTCCAGGTACCTCACCGACGTCTCCTAACGTTCGATGGATGCACCCTCTCAGAACCCCTCTGCCGCCGGCAACGGCTGTCTTCCCGCCGGCGGCAGTAGTGGTAACGCCACGCCGGCTTCCACGCCCACCTCGAACAGTGCTAACGTTGCTGCCGACCCCACAGAGGAGCAGAAGCAGAATCTTAACCAGACCATAAACTCGATCCAGAAGACCCTGGGATTGCTCCATCAGCTATATCTCACCGTCTCGTCCTTCAGTGTAGCATCGCAGCTCCCTCTTCTCCAACGTCTGTAAGTTTGTAACTCCCTGCCTCCCTTTTTTATGCGTGACGTGTCGTCTCTCTCGCCGTTGCGCTTTTTCTTGTTCTAATGTTTTTAATTCTGTCTCAGGAACGCGTTAGTATCGGAGCTTGATACGATGCAGAAGCTAGCGGAGAATTGTAACATCCAGGTGCCCTTGGAGGTTGTCAAGTGAGCTTCTTTTCTAGGATTTTCCACCCTCGTTTCTTATTTGTTTCATTTTTTTTTCATATATTTTCTGATTTTTTGGGGTGGACGCTTTGAATAGTTTGATTGATGATGGTAAGAACCCCGACGAGTTCACGAAGGATGTTCTCAATAGCTGCATCACTAAGAACCAGATCACGAAGGGAAAAACTGATGCTTTCAAGGTGCCATTGCCACTGTTTAATCAAAATGTCTAGTTATATATTGTTTATTGAGTATTATTGTGTGATTTGTGACAGCTGTATTCTGAATGTTGGCCTTGTGTTTTCCTTGCATGTTAACTACCAGTCATTCTTTTAGAGATTCTAGCAGCACAAAAAATGTCCTTTGAAGAATTTAAGAGATTAGTGTGTTTAAGAAATTGTAGAGATTAGAGAGTAAGTATTTAGAATTTTGTGTTTTACCTATACCATGTTGCTAGTTATTGTTTACGTGATCATAAGTTAAGCCAAATATTACTTTTGTTCTGAGAGCATGGGTGTTGGCTATAGCACGGATGTTGACTAAGGAGTGGAACTTGGGCGGAAAAACGGTGTGGGGCCAAAGCCCCATGTCGTCGGTGGCGTTGGACAGCCGACATCCAGAGGAGAACGATGAAGGAAAGGTAGCAACGTTCATAGCCTAACTTGAGCTAGGAAAGAACCCAAACAACGATAAAGCTACCCGTGTGTGGGCTTCATCCCAATCAGCTAGGGGTAGGAAATCTAGGCCGGTGGTGGCTCTCCTATAAAGGGAGCAAGTTGTTGAATGATGTCAAAGAAAACAACTCTACCAACCCCATTATTGGTATCAATGGAGAATGAGGTGAAGGTTTCTACTGGTGGGGAATCTAGTAGCAAGAAGAAGGCTTATCAAACAGACTAATGCAGCATTTTGGAGCCATTCAGCCAGAGAAAATCCTTATAAAGGAGGAAGATGTAGAGGAGAAGGTTGATGAGGATATTATGGAGCAAAAGCTCTATTTTCGCAACTTGATGGAGGGAGAAGCAGCGCAACTGCCAACACCAATGAACCTGAAGAAATCGACTACATGGAGAAGGTTGAAGATTTACCTCCTACACAAAGAAAACAAATGCAACATGATTTCTAAAGTTCAAACCCAAGTGGCCTTGTGAGGTGGAAGGCTTGGTTTCCAATCATTTGCAAGGTATGGTTAATGAACACCCTGCGGTCTCTGGGGGAGCTACCTTATGAAGATATATGCAATACGAATGTTATCTGGGTTAGGTGTGCTAGAGGCCATTATTCTTCTATAGGTTCTTAGGTAGAGTTGTTGTAACATCCCGTGATCCCAATGTACGGGTATTATCCCTTTGGCTCTAGAAAAATTGCGTGATTTGAGTACTTCGCAGGAGTTTATCTATCTCAGTACTACTTCAGCTCAAGCACGTTTAACTACAGAATTTTTCATCATTAACCTCATGGTTTTGCCTCAAAGGCACCTTTATCATTTGAGATTACGTTATTTACTTATACAGCTCAGGATCTCTCTCCATTTTCGATGTGAGATGATTCATTTCTGTGCTCCTCTCACCACTATTTATCAGCCTAAAAGCCTGTCAAGAGCTGCACTTTGCCTAGTGATTCCTTTCTCTTAGGACATCATTAGGTGATCACTCCTCGTTTTCTTCGGTTGCGGGCGTCACAGTTATGTTTTTGTGACATGTCAAATCCCAGTTGTATTTTTATGACATGTCAAATCCACGTTGAAATCACAGTCAATATAGCACCAATTTTTAGCACACCAAGCGTTCTTGAAGGGAAATGTCTGAGTTCAACCCTCCACAAAATAGAATTAGTTATGCAAAGTGGTGAGTGAAGGAGATTAGTTTGGGGTAGTTGGAAGTGGTGGAATTTTTACCATCCCTCAACGTCTTGTCAATATGTGGTTTAGTAGAAGAGAGGTAATGTAAATCTCGGTAGGGATTGGCTTGGCCAAATCAATCAAAAGTGGTAGTTTGCCTTTGTTAGACAACCGTGATGCCTAAAGTCTCTTTCCACATTATAGAAAATGAAGCTCATAAGAAGTAAAAGACTTGAGAAGGCTTCCAAATGTTGGACCTTGGTCAATGCTGTTTCTTAACCAACTTTACTAGTGTAGAGGACATCAACTCAATTTACTTAGGAGGGCCATGGATGATGGCTAGGTAGGTTGTTGGCTTTGAAGAATAGACAATGTCAATTAGGCCCTCTCAGAATGCAATTACCACCATTCCTCTGTGGGATGATTCCCTGGTTGACCTCTTGAATGTTTGGGCCATTATATTTTGACTATGATTGTGGCAAATGCTAGAGTTTCTTTAATAATTGATCAATACACATCCAATCGGGGGAGGGATCTATATGTATGCATTTGCATCAAGGTTAATATCCCTAAACCATTGGAACCGGGAGTTTGGATAAAAAGTTCAACGAGACAATTTTATGAACATCACAAGCAAATGAGTATGTTGTGTATGGACTAAGTTAAGTGACAATAAAAGAGAGCTTCACGTAAGGATAACAATTGAAATTAGCCTTGATTCATGAATTTCTCTACATCAATGATTAATCATTGGATTTTCACATAATTGGAACATTAAATAGGCAACAACTAGGAGCAAATTCACAACAAAAACTTTTAGAGCAAGTTAGACATTAGAGTTAATTGGAGAGAAATCATATGAAAATAGATCTAAAGTTTGCTTTCATTAACCTCAACTTTGAACTAACAATCAATAACCATCATAGCCAAATGAAACCCCAATCCAAAGCATTAAAAAAGTGTATTGAATTGCAAGAAAATGAGAAATATCTACAAACATAAAGGATTATAGAAATCAATGAAGATGGAAGGGAAATCGAAGCTAGAGATACCCAAGATGAAAATTTGATGATCCATGGAGGTATTGATGGCTAACTCGCAATGTAGAAGACCGGCATTGCGCCATTGTCTAGATCAGCATCTCATCAATGTAAATCTCCACGAACAAGCACAACGGCGGGTGACAGGCAATTGATGGTGTGATGGATGGTGACCCCACTCTAATACTCAATGTCAAAGGAAATTTGGAAAACAAGGGCAGCTAGTTTAGAATGGAGAAAACAGTGGGGCAAACACTAGTGGAGTTGGCAGCCCTAAAACAAGTAAGGCAGCGATACCTCAGGCTCAGGCACTCCAACCTGAAATGAAGTTCAAGAAGTTAGAAGCATCTGAAGCAATTCGACCGAAGATGAACTGTTTAGGTGAAGTTGGCGGTGACAGAAGTTGAACAAACTTGGGCCACAGACTCTAGTTATAAGGAGGAGGAAACCTGGGGAGCTCAAGCGATTCTCATGTCCCAGCACAGTGCAGGGGCACGCCCAATCTTTCGGGGGTGCTGGACAGCAAAAATATTAAGGAGTTGGACCCTGAATAATCCGCTTAGTGCTCTAACCAACTGGCAACCAAATGGTTCAAGGGTTGTTTTGAGTCCAGCTGAAACAGTAAAATTGATTTCAACCAACAAACCTAAAACCAAAAATCAGCAGCACTCTAAAGATATGGAAACCAAGTTTGGTAAGGGCCAACTTTTACAGAAAAGCTGCAGCAAGGAGGAATCAACTTCAGCTTAGCCAAGGCTATGACTGGCAAGCAGGAGCTTTGTGAAGATTGTTTTTTTTTTTTGAAATTTTTGTAAAGATGGTATTGATACCCAAGCCACGGTGAGCAAGGTAGCCAATTGATGGGGGTGTTTTGACCAATTAGTTGTGGATCCCTCCTAAGGCTTTGTTGTCATGGTCGTATTCTTTTGGTCCTTCATGCTCATTACAATTGTGTGTTGGTTAGCAGTTAGTTTCTTTGTTCTTCGCTCTTTTCTTTTATAAATATTTTTGCAGGCTAATATGTTTGTTGAATTGCATGTTGACCATCTCACACTTATCCCAATTCCTTTCTTATTCAGATATCATTTTTGTGATAGTTCTTAACTTGAAAGATGGAATCCATATATTTGATAAGACAATTTTTGGCAGAAAGTTCATTTCATCCAATTTTAATTTGGTTTCCATCCATTTTCGACTTATTTTGCCAT
Source organism: Apostasia ramifera (assembly GCA_019297695.1). Taxonomy (NCBI): domain Eukaryota; kingdom Viridiplantae; phylum Streptophyta; class Magnoliopsida; order Asparagales; family Orchidaceae; genus Apostasia; species Apostasia ramifera. Next base: position 365,702 of record JAEMOT010000822.1, read on the forward strand.
TATATCCATTTGAAGCATTTGCAGCTCTAAGCTGTCTCACATACCAGTTTAAGAAGAGTGTGATTCAACGCCTACACCTGACACAAGGATTTGTTGAGGCATTTCACGTGTTGACTGCAAATGCCCTTAAACGGATCAATGCCGTGACTAGTTTCCTTGAATTTATTTTGCCATACTAGGTTGAAATGATTGTTGCAGTTTGCATTATTTGTGGATCTTTAGGTTTGGAACTAATGTTATGGCATTTCCTCCTTGTGAGATGATGTTTGTAAGAACGTAAGATTTCCGTACCTATGCTTGTTAGGAATGTTGGAACCTGAATTATCCTTCTAGCTAGTTACTGATGTCCTCTTGGCACAGGTTATATTGGTAGAATTCACTTTTAACATGTTGATAAAATTCATTTTTAACACAGGTTAACCAATTCGTTTTTAACATACGTTTATTTGATGACTACTATTACATATATTTCAAGAATAGAATTTTGTATTATCTTCTCTATTAGGTTGCTTGAATGAAGGACTGTGATAAAGAAAGAAAATGGGAATTTTCCTTTTGAAATTGTTTGGTGCCGTTGATTTTTTTCTTTCACAAAAAATGTGTTCATTTGTGTGTCCTTGTTGCATATTTTTTGAATTTAGACTGTAGAACTAAGTTTTTGTCCCTGCTTTATACTCCTGTGTTATAGGTTCTGCGGAAGCACCTTTTGGAGGAATTGGAACAGACATTTCCAGATGAAGTGGAGTTATATCGTGATGTACGTGCAAGTTCTGCAGCTGTAAGTTACTTGAAAGTTTTATGGGTATTTAACAACATGAGGAACCATCAAAAAAAAAAAAAACAACATAAGGGCAACTTAAGTTATTTGCCCTCGTGTTGTTTTCCTTTTCAAAAAACAACATAAGAACAAATAACTTAAGTTGCATGATTTTCTTAATTTTTGGAAATCATTATTCTTTTAAACCACAATGTTTGTTAGAATTGATGATTTTGGTACTTTTGTTACCCTTAATCTTGCTGAGTTTGATCATTTTTAGTGTTTGCTAGAAAGTATTGCTAAAGATGTAACTCTTCAGTAGCTATTCAACTTATTGTCATTTTTTTTGTTGGTCGTGAGCTATATCCATTTATTATATTGTCGTTGCATTTGCCTTCTGATTTGTTGGTGTTTTCCTATATTGAGTGCGATAATCAATGTTTATGAACTCTGAAACAGAGCTATTTCTTTTCTTTTTTCATGCAATTTCCTTCTGCATATGGTTTTAAATATTTTTTCAAGCCCAATATTTCTTTGTGAGTAGGGTGCATTTTAATCAAATCTCTTGTTACATATGTCAAAATATGTGTTTCAGGATCAACAACATCAATATCCTTATTTAAAGTATTTAGAGTTGGCTTTATAAATTCTTTATGTCAATTTTTATGTTACTTTTTGGGTTAAATACTGCTAATCAAATTTTTTTGATGGAACCTCTAATCACGTTACTGTGTTCCCACTCCCTAGTTCTTTTGTTCTTATATCTTTTGCGATAACATTATGTTCCCATAGTGGTGCATTTTGGGTCTACATATTGCATACTGAAGCAAAGTCTATCTACAATGAAATAGGTTGTGGACTTCAAATATTGATCCATCAACATTATATTCTCCTATTAGTGGTGCAACATTTTACATACTGAAGTAAAGTCAGTCTATTACAAAAACATTAGCAGTGATGTGTGAACTGATTCTAATATTAAAATGTAGCTTGTTACCATCCAGCTAACTGATCACCTCTACTGCTATCTATTTGTATCGAGACAACAACAACAACAACTAAGCCTTAATCCTACTAGGTGGGGCACACACAAGATTCAATCTACTCAGCTCGAGGAGCTACCAATCGCTGTTGTCACTCTATTGAGTAAGGTTGTCTAGTTGAGAGAAATCATCCTCCCAATATTTGTATCGAGACTAACGAATCATATTGCGATCTTGTACACCAACTGAAAAAATCTCTATATATTCATTCTAGATTTTAAGAACTATAATTTTGAGACTAATAAATAGTTAAGTTAGTAGAACCTTTTAAAGAAAGGTAAATTGCAAATAGGTATTTTTAGTTTGAGCTTTCGTGCAATTAGAACTCTCACATTTTCAACTTAACCAAACAGGTTCTCTAGCTTGGAAATATATATATATATATTATTTATCACACCAGCATTTTGGGAGCGTACACGTGGGTGTCAACGTGGCAAAGGCGCAAGGAAAGTTCAGTGGCGGATGAGTGTAGAGTCAAGTACAAAGGCCTCTATGCTGTTTTTAAGAGTCCAACTATCGGCGATGATGTTTGGCTTTATATAACATTAACCACAATATTTGGTCCACTCCTACCAGTACCATTGGTGTGACGTCCTGGCTATTAATACTCGACCTCCCTTTTACAATTAGCTGAGCTACTAGCAACCAAGATGTCAGGCTTACAATTTTAAAACATACAACGTATATTTTAACATTCATCTGCTTGCTGCAACTTTCGATATCTCACACCATGTCCCGTAATCTTTCTAGTGCAATACTTGTCACCAAAAATGACAGTAGTCTATTGATACGATCTCTGTAGGTAAAGTAATATTCCAACATATAACATGAATATTCAAAACATTTACAAATATCATAAGAAATAATATAAATAAGATCATGGAATACTTAATAATTATTCACATAAAAATAATTATATAACATGCCTTATATTAAAATAATCATCATAATTTCTCATGTCTCTGAGCTCACTTAATTTTGCAATATTATGATATTATTCTGTTTAGTGATGTGGATTTATCATTTTCATATATTTTCACCTAGAAATTTGACAAAAGTCCCTTTAGCTTGTTATCCTAGAAGCTTTGACAGGAGCTGCACTTTTGTAATGGTAACTCCATTTAAGGACAACACCTGGCGTACACTCCTCGCTCTCGTCGGAATAACACATTTTAGGCAACTTTTCGCTTTTATCGTTTCTTGATATACAAAAATTCATTAGTACCACATCACCTCACAGATCATCAAATGTAATTCATTTCTATGTTCAATTAATAAAATACTTGGCTTAACACCACAATTTTCATATTCTCATAGCATTAAATTTATATTCACAAACATAATAATAAATCAATATTAATTTTAGGGGAAAGAATTACCTACCTTATTTACCGTTTTGGTTAAAATTGATTATTTATCGTTTTAGTTAAATTACATACCTTCTTCTTCTTCTTCTTGGTTAAAATTGATTCCCTCTTGGTTAAATTTACCTTTTTCTTCTTCTTCTTCTTGGTTAAAATTGATTTCCTCTTGGTTAAATTTATCTTCTTCTTTTTCTTCTTCTTTCTCCCTATTTCCTGCAGTAGCCGTTGCTGCTCTTCCTTGGCTTGGTGGAAAACAAACGGGCAGAGACTCGGGCGCAGGCAACAGAACAGATAGCTTAAAGGATTCTTTCTCCCTGTTTCCTGCAGAAGCCGCTGCTGCACTTCACCAATAGCCGGTCATCCGATTCCCGCTAGTCACACAGATCGAGAACCTGCGTGCTCTTACTACTATCAATGGTCTTTTTGAAGCCGGCGAGCATAGGGGCCGACATTATGGAGCAAATGGTTATAATATTCCGGTTCGAAAACCCACTGAACTTCACTATAGCTCATCTATAAATACTCTTGATAGAGCTCTAGAGGGGAGGGGGACAGACACACTAAGCTTGTATTCTTCCTCTTTCTTCTCGTGTTGGTCCTCTGACCAAACACTTTTGAGTACTAGTGAAACCTTTTTTCTCTGACTTCTGCTGGACGTAGGGGAAGCTATCCCTGAGCCACCTTACATCCTTGTGTGTTTTTCTGGATAATCCTTGTCCCCTCCTCTGAGTTAGTGTTCTAAGCTAGAATCGTTACGGGCCGCTAATCCTCAGGGCTCCGTCTCTCTCTATCAACACAGTATTAAACTTCAGTATCAACAAATATAAATAGGTCTTTTGGCTGTAGTGGACACTAAATCCCAATGCTAGAAGAACTTTCTATCCTTGGTACACAATTCTAAGTTATCATCTTTCATTTCTCACCAAGAATGGAAAGCTTTTTTTGCATCAAGGATTTGATGTTTGTGACGCTAGATGACCTATTTGCACATATTCTCAAATTAAAATATCAATTTGGTTAACTTGGAAATGTGAGAGACCTAGATGCAAATATGCTTAAACTTGAGAGACGTTTGCAATTTATCTTGTAGAAAATGAATGGCATGTTAGCATTTATTAGTTTGCTTTTTGACATTGTTGATATTTATTTTATAAATTTTTTTCTTTATTTTGTCCACTTCAAGTACTTGCTATTTCAATGTAGGAAGCTAAGCGGCTTGCTCAGATGCAGAATGCCTTGTCCAATGGCGATGTGAAAATAAAAATCGAACATTGATCAACCATTGCCTCTTCTACCTTCTTCGACTATATTGCACAAAACACACTTTGGTATGCATCATTTCCTTAAAGTTTATATGCTAATATAGAATGGTGACAACTATGAAACATGGGTACGATAAAAGATAAATATACGATATCATTCTGGTACACCATAATTAACTATCAAATGCATTAGCGTGTGTGTGTCTATATATATATATATAGTCAAAAACGACAAAGCCTTTCTCCCATTAGATGGGATCAGCTATATGAAGCTTTTGTTTTCATTGCACTCTATTAAATAATAGCTTCTTATTTATTTCTTAGTATGCAAGATCATTTTTTATAGTTTTTTTTTGGCTTTTCACTCTCTTTTTACATAGGTGACATCTAAAACCCAATTCTCTTTACTGAACTTTTTATCACCCTACTATATATATATATATATATATATATATATATATATATATATTTGTGTGTGTGTGTGTGCGTGCTCTAGTTTTCAGCTTGTGGTGATGGGAGATATGCTAGAAGATTCCTTTAGGTGGGCTTTTATGCATCAATGGGCATGCTTAGTATTTATGGGCCTTTGTATTTCAATACACCCCTTCAAACGAGTTGTTGCCGAAGCAACAATGAACTTGCCAAATAAAAATTTGAACAGACTTGGTGTAATTAATTGGTTTGGTAAATTGATTTGCGCTTTGATTCGAGGTTGGACAACCTTTTTTGCTACCAAGTCTCTAATAAATGACAATAGTTTCAACATGCTTCATCCTCGTATGAAGGACTGGATGCACCGCAAGATCATTACTATACTTGTAGCTGGAAAGCCAGTTGCGTGGGAGAATGGAGCACAACCATAGGAGTTCACTGGCTGTGCTTGCCATAGCTTTGTATTCAACTTAGTGCTAGATCTGGCCATAGATAGTTGCTTTTTAGAACTCCATAAGACAACATTTTGTCCAAGAAAAATGTAATTAGAATATGTAGATTTTCTATTTAGCTGAGTAATTTGAAGATATTGAAGAGCCCCCACAATACTGTGATATGTTGCATCTGGGAGAGGTTCACCACAGAGTGCAGAAGGTTTGGCTGAGGTTGACATTAGGCTGGATCAAGGCTTGCATCCTTGCATCCCAGCTTGAAGCAAATTATCATTAATGTAGCTGAATTGAGAAAGATGAATCCTGGTGCTGGTGCTTTGAACCGTTATGCCTAAGAAGAGATGGAGGTTGGCCATATCTTTGTAAGAGAAAGTTTGAGCCTATGTAGATATGTAATGGGAGTTTGATTGTTTCCAGTGATAACAATTATCTACATATATAAGAATAAACAACCGTTGATTATGTTGAGTTCTGTATGTGAAGAGAGATGCATCGTTGGTACTGTTGATGAAGCCAAATTGAATCAAGAAGGATGATGGTTCAGAGATCCAAGCATGTGGCGACTTTCTAAATCTATATAAGCCTTTACGAAGACGGCAAACGTGGTTCCGACAGTAGAGGATCTTCAAAGCCAAGTGGTTGAGCTATGCATATTGCTTCAGTTACTCACCATTTAAGAAAGCATTATCAAAATTTAAAGTCATCTAAGTCAAGATGCCATGTCGGATATCAGAGCATTAAACTCAGTAGCCACATTTTCACAGCTTTTGAATAACATGTAGGAACTGTGTTTGAGCTTGTTGTGCCTACAAAACACGAACGAGAGAGAAGCTCTGAGGTGATGCAAGGGAGTGACGATGATGATGTGAGAAGATGAGATTGTGATGAGAAATGAGAGGGGTCAATAGAGATACGCAGTGATCTTGCTTGATGGAGAATTATGTAGGATTATGTTTAGATTGAAAAAGAAAACGGGTAAAATTTCATTTGGGCTTTTGAGGAGATCACATATTCCATGTAAGTCCCACAAAAACCAAAAAAAATGTTGTCCAGGTCCCTACCACCAAAAATGTTTTTCACATAAGTTCTTTTTAGCAGATTTCGTTAAGTTTGACTGTTAATATGCTATTTTAAAAAATTCAAAATTCATATTTTAGCATAAAATATGTTTAAGCATTTTCAATCATTATTTTTATTTCAACTGGTCCTTCTCTATATCTTAGCTAATAATTGTAATTTCAATGTTTAAATAAATTATATATATATTTTTGTTATATTCTATGTAATTAATTTGATTTTTTTTCATTCAGAGACTCTACGTGGCTTATTGATATGTACCTGGAGCTTATAAAAAAATATCGTATTTAATACAGTTATGTTATGAATATGTCGGCCCTTTAATGGTGTTCAAGTGTTTTTTTTTTTGCGAGGTTTCTAGAACATCTTCGCTTAGAAAAAGCTTGTACATAGTTTTCATCTGAGATCTTGTATTCAAGAATGATCCCAATTGATAAAGTCACTAAATTTTGTTCTTTTAAATTTTTATAATGATGTTAATGTATAGTGTCACATTAAACAAAGTTTTTATCTTATACTTTATGAGATAAAATTAATTTTTATGTTAAAGTACCTATAAAATATCAAATAAAATCTGTTTCGCGTATTCCCGATCAAGGGGTTTGAAATAAAACATGTGGGCCTTGTTTGTTTATGTAATTTAAAATTAATTTAGTTAATTTTAATTTGATTTATCATATCACACAAATTTAATATTAAAAACTAATTATATTTTATATTATATATATTAAAATAATAATTGATTTATTTTATATTATTTATAATTTTTAATAAAAAACATTTTCATTTAAATTTTTTGCAAAGAAACTGATTTCTGATTCTAATTGTTTGCCCTATTTTCCTATTTTAAATTCAAACCATATGATCACCTATTATCTTAAAAAAAAGTTCTCTTTAAAGCAAATTTAATCTGTACTTAAAACAATTAAGATATATATATATATATATATTTTACAATTAAGATAGTTTTAATCTCTCAACGAAAATAGTTTTTTCCAACTGAAGCTCAAATAGTGTGTAAAAGAATGATTCTATTCATCACAGCTTTAAGTAAAAATTATTGTGTTCTTAGAATAAAAAAAGAAGAAATTATTGGAGCTCAGTTAACCTATTAGGTAGAATTTTTGGGCGGCATGCCTAGTTTTACAATGAAAATAGTTTTATTTTATTTTTATACATAAATTAAAATATTAAAAATTAAATTTATTTTACATTCTATATAAAATTTGATCTTTAAAATTAATTTTATTTCATGTATATTTTAATAAAAAATTAATTTTATTTTATATTTAATATAATTATTAATAATAAAACAATTTATTTTATATTATAATATTAAAAATATTTTTGTTTTTCAATTATATGCATGAAATACTTATTTTTTTCTCTATATTTTATTATTATATATGAAGATCTCAATTCCACATAAAGCATAGCAAATCCACACGTAATTTAAGACGTGAATATATAATTTGATTGGTGTGTGTGAAAGCTGGCCTTAAAAAAATACAATTTTTATATACTTTTTATCTTATTCGGTTTGTGACTCAAAAGTCAAATAAATATTTCATTTAAATGTAAAATTTATCATTACTTTTATTAATTTTATTTCGATATTAATTTTATTTCGATACTAATTTTAACATTAAAAATTAATTTAATTTTATATTTATCATAAATATTAATATTAAAACTAATTTTATTTTATATTTTACACAAATAATTTTATTATGCATTAAACTTATAAATAAATATTTTTTTTGTTTTATTAAAAAATAATTCTTCAATTTGAATTATATACTTTTAATTAAATAAAAAATTATACATTTTTTGGGTTGAAAGTTGCCTACAACTATTGAGAGATTTAAAACAATACTCTCAATCAATATTAGATTTTTTGAGTACAAAATTGCATTTATCTTTCATTGAATCGATTTAGTTATTAAAAAAAACATTACATATGTAAATTTATGTAAAAATTTATTATTTTTTACGTACGTACACAATAAATTTATTTAATTATATATAATATTCTATGCTTATAAATTACATATTCAATATTTAAAAATAAATAGATTTTAAATATATTATTTTTATGTAAACAAAATAATAATTATAATTAAGTTAACTCATCTAAACTTATAAATATGCTATCTCATATTTAAGTTTAAAGATTAAAAAATGATTAAAGTTAATAAAATATTTCAAGACATATAATTTGGCATATTTATCATTTTTGATGTGTTATTTTAATTTAATTAGAATTAAGAATTATTATTATATTTAAAAGTTATTAAATTTTAGATTTTGTATACGTGATTTATAAATTTTTGATATTTTATACCAATTTATTGTGATGTAAAATTCAAAAAAATTAATTTAAAATTTTAAATAAAATTTAAACACCATTCTGGTCTGCCTAACCGCGAATATGTTCTCCCAACGCCCAACCTCCCATGAGTTGGTCTGCGTTAATCCCATTTCAGCTCTCTCTCTCTCTCTTTCTCTCTCTCTCTCTCTCTCTCTCTCTCTCTCTCTCTCTCTCTCTCTGCTTCCTGTGCTGCAACCAGATCACATTTATCACCTCCCTCTGCTCTCTCTTTCCTCGTTAACAGCTCTGGCTGTTGGTAGCTCTCCAACTCGTCTGCTCACTCTCAAGAACTGCAATGATCCTCCTCCTGAAGCCCTTTCTTCTCTTCCTGCTCTTCTTCATCAATCGTCTTACCAAGAAGCCCTTTCTCCCCCCATGGGTCACTCAGCTCGGGCTTCTCGTGTTCTTGCTTTGCCAAGAACTCATTCTCCACTCGCTCGAATGGGTTAAGAACTGCAGCATTTCCATTAACCAAACCCTCAAATCTCCTGCCGCAATCACCTTTAAAAGGAGCTGCTGCTCGGAAGCAGAGAATCACGATCCGCCGGGGAACAAGACAGTTCTTGATCTACCAGAGCTGGCATTAGAGCTCATTCTGGCAAAGCTATCTCCCCTCGAGCTCTACAAAATGGGTTGCGTTTCTAGGGCTTTGAGGCGCAGGTGCCGAAGCGACCACTTATGGGAGAGGCATTTCAGGGAGAAATGGAGTAGGGTTTTGGGGGAAGCGGGAAGAAGGAAGTGGGAACAGCGGGTTGCCTCAAGGAGAGAGTTCTCCATTGGCGACGAAGCAGGAGGGAAAGGTGGAAGAAAGCCATGGAAACCTCTTCCGGAGAATTCGATCTTTTCATTCTATCTGGAGATTGAGAGCGGTAGATTCTCGTTTCCTGCTCAGATTTACAACCGCGAGGTAGTGGTTTGTTGAAATTTGCTACTTGTTTTACTGTTCTAAATGTTGATACAAGTGATGAAGGATTTTTGCAGAGTGTGCATGGAGGATTTTCGCTCTCATGTTATGACGCAGAGATTAGTTACAATCACTACACCAACATGTTCTATGTCAGGTACGAATTAGCATAGAACAGAGTTGATATTATTTCGAGTAAGTTGACTTTCAACTATAAGAAAATCGAGTTGAATTCAAACTGAATAAAATACGTGAGTTTCAAGTTTCGACTATTGAACGTAATGCTCAGCCCTAGGTAGAGAAAGTAATTTTTGTTTTTTGAATTCAGACTTGAAAGAAGAAGTGTAGTGATTTTTAGACTTTCTTTTTTTGAATTTATTCTTATTTCTTGTTAATTTGAGCAGAAGGCAACTTTGGAGTGAAAGCCATTTACGTATTGATAGTTTCTTAAATTGAAGGTATCCACCTCATGGGAAAAGAAGCCCAGCTATTGAGGAGGTGCCATGGGATAGAATAAGAGCAGCTTCTGTTGATGCTTCCCCACATAATCTTCACATCTCTGATTGTTTAAGTGATTTGCATCCTGGTGATCATATCGAAATTCAATGGCGAAGAAACAAGGAGTTTCCATATGGTAACATTCTCTGAGCATCCAAATTTTGTAATTTTTTTTTATTTCTATATGCTGCTCGACTATGAAAGTAGTTGAGCAGGAAGGCTACAAGCAATTTGATTATGAGCTATATAAAATAGATTTGGTTAAATATCATATAGTTCCTCCTGAGGTTACGGGATCAAATGGGATGACGATTTTCAAAAAGTAGCTTTTGGGTCCTTGAGATTCATTAAAATTTTTATACCGGTCTCTAACCTTGACTTAAAACATTTCACATAAGTCAGATTTTATTGTTTCTGTCAAATTATATTTGTGAAATTACTAAAATATCTCTTAACAAAGGGAGAGATAAAGAGAAGAAAAAATAGAAGGTAAAATGATCTTTTTATTCATATTCGATAATGCTATTGATAGAAGGATTTGCTTCATATTACCTTCAATTTAAGGACTCAGATGATACTTTTTTTAAAATTTGATGTTACCCCCCTAGTTTTAGAGACCTTATAATATTTACCAAGTAAATTTATATAAGCTAGAATTAAGGCCACAAAAAAAAGGAGATTAATAATGCTAATCCCAAATAGTTGTATGAGGTTATTGATGACTACTACTATTGTTCTTTGCTTAAAAGACAAAAAAGGAAGACTTCTGACTTGACTTCAAAACATACACCAATCCAGGGATTAAAACTTCCCAAAAAGAAACTTTGAAGCTTATTTTTGAACATTTTTAAATTAGTATAATTACCTATATGCTACAATAAATTTTTTATTTTACATATTGCACATCTATACTTGATAAATTACATCGTGCACACTATATACATATAAACTACTAAAAATATTATATTGGACGCATCATGATTATGTTTTTGTGGTAATTTTCATATACTTTGTGGCGTGTGAAATATAATTTATAAGCATAGATGTGTAATAAATAAAATGATAAGTTTATTGTAGCATATAGTTAATTATCTCTTTTAAATTTAACCAACATACAAACAGGGCCAACTTTATCTGTTGATAAAGCGGTGGGCTGAATGCTTCTTTGCGTTTGCTTCCATTTCTTTTGTAGGTTGGTGGTATGGAGTTGTTGGTCATTTGGAAAATTGTAAGAGAAGGGAGCACAATTGCCTTTGCCATAAAAATGGTATATAATATATTACCTTCTACTTTAGTTTTTTTCTGCTCCCAATACATGAATCTCTTCAGAAAGCTTATAGTTTAACTTATATTTTCAAGGATAATGAATATTTAAATGCTTATCTCTGCAGATACCAAACTAGAAACTTTGTTTCTCCAACTTGATGACTCTTAGCATACATTAGTAAAGATATTCTTACTGATACTACAAATATGACCATCAAGTCTTAATCTTGTAAAAATATTTTATAAACTTGATAACCGAGGGCTCAATGCATCATCCTTCATAGATCTTCAATCAGATTATCAAATGGTTAACTCCCTACTACATGGACTCTCTATCATACAAGAACATGTTGCATTATACTCTCGACTTGATCTTTTCTTATATGTTGTGCAGTTTTGGCCTTATATTATGATTTTTTAACTAGGTTTTAGTATGTGTAATTTCACTCAATAGTAAGCCGAAGTTACCATCGACATTCGTAGTTGACTCTACTATGAAAATGCATAGTAAATCATGCAAACAAAGTTATTTAATCCAACCCAAAAATGGATGGTTTCAACATTAGAACAATATTCTATGAGTTAATGTTTGTTAGAATGTAGCATTATTCTCGAGCATAACCTACAAGCTTAAATTTTTAGGTCAATTAGTACCAAAAATTTAAGATGGTAAGCGAAAATGTCAAGTTTGAATGCTAGTGATCATCTCTAGCATATGGCTACATTGAAAAGCTTATACTGAATTGAAATCCACACTAAAAAATAAAATTGTTCACTGTATTGAACTTTGATTACAGAAGCTTTACTATTCCCTTTCAATGGCAGAGACCATTATGTTAGAATTCAATCACTATGCTCCTGGGTCAAGATGGAGGGGGGTTAGAGTGGACCGAAAAGAACACAGAGAAGAAGGAAATGAAAATGACGGGTTTTATGGAGGAATAAGGAAGCTGCGAACGAAGGAAGAGATCTCCGCATGGATGCAGATTTGGTCATCTCAAGCTCTAGAATAGCCTTCCTCTTTACCTCTTTCGTGTTGATATCAGACGAATATTGTGCTGAGTGAATTAATAGTTTTGAGGTCGATTCTTGAGTTGATTTATGCAGATTTAAAACAAACACAAATACATAGCTCAATCAATGTCACTGTGAAAGTGAGTTGCTGCAGAGGGAAGATATTCTTGAGTTTAAATGGTAGTATTATGGTACTGATGCTGATGAATCAATTAAAGATGGAGGTGAGTTTTAATTGCAGTGGTTGAGTGTCCAAATCCGCTTAAAACATGACATGTTTTTTTATCAAGTAGATGTATGATTCACATTACAACATTTATCTTTGTGAATTCGTGCCTTTTGAATTATTTCATATTGATTTTTTTTTTCTATTTTATCTTGATTTTTATCTGTAATTATCCTCTATATATGTGGAGGATCTCCTCTAATTGAAGGAAGAGGAGAGAGAGAGAGAGAGAGAGAGAGAGAGAGAGAGAGAGAGAGAGAGAGAGAGAGAGAGGAAGGGCCTTCGTGAAAGGAGTTTTTTTTTTTTGGGATAATCAGTGAATGGAGTTTTATATCTATAGGAACTTGGGGCTTCATATCTTCTAATGTGTGATGGAGATCATTAATTATATTTAAGTTTAGTTAAAAATAAGGGCAAATTGTATTCGGGCCGCTGATGGCATAGCAAATTAATCTAAATTTTTAAAAAAATTTAATTTAGGTTTGGTTTTTGAAAACTGAACTGGTATTAGAATCGATAAAATAAAAGGCTTAAAATTTTAGAATTTAATTGGAGTTTAATTTAATAATTTAATAAATATTTATAAATATAATTTTATAATAATAATAGTAATTATAATTGTAATAAATACAATACATTATAAAATAAAATAATAATTTCATAATGAAATTAAAAAATTAAAATTTAACAACATTAAATTTTTTTAAAGATTATTAAATAATAAAATTGAAATATATTCTTATAAATAAAAAATAGAAGTTATTTTTAAAAATTAAGAATTAAATAGTAATATTTTAAATGCTTTTAAGTTAAAATAGGCTAATTTTTACTATCATTTTTACATAATGTATAGTGAATTTAGTTTCATATTGTTAAGGGGAGGTATGAAATTTTTTTTATATTATTTTGTGGTTATATCTTTTAAGGAGAAACTTGTGGACTGGCTGATTCAATCATGATGATCAACCTATTTTCCAGTTTGAATTCTGTTTTGATTGGTTCAATTCAAGCTCAATGTAGTATTTATTAGTTTTGAGATTTGATCGGTCTGGTTAGAGTATCGGTTCATGATTTAGCCAGTTAAGCTGATCGGCCTGTTCAGTTTTTAAAATATTAAATTTAGGTCTCTAAGGTTGTAAAAATGATACAGTTTTGATCATTTTTTTAAAATTTTGCTTAATTGTCCTAAAATACCTTTTAAAACAGATTCCCTCAGATAGCTTTTCTTTAGTCTTGTAATTAATGCCTCGCTGCAGAAGACTAATTCACAATTCATATCTTAGGCTCTGTTTGACTCGAGGATCAAAATCAGGACTAAAATAGTACTAATTTAAAAAAAAATAATAATAATGATAAATAATTTTTTTAAATCATTCTACATATATTTTAATATAAAAAAATATTATTTTACTTCACATACTTAATAATTTTTAATAAAAATATCAATTTATTTCATATCCTAGATCAAAATACTTGATTAATTTATTAAAAATTATTGAGTATATGAAGTAAAGTAATATTTTTTTATATTAGAATATGTGTAGAATGATTAAAAAAATTTATTTATCATTATTATTATTTTTTAAACTAGTATTATTTTGATCCTGATTTTGGTCCTCACGCCAAATAGGGCCTTAAAGTATAAGCTTTAGTTTTTTTATTAAATGGGCCTTAGGAGTGGCCCATGCAAAAGCCCATTAGAGTTTTATTTTTATTTATTTTTTAATTCAAATTAAATTGTAGCACGGTTCGCAATAATTTAATTAAAGTTTTTTAATAGTAAATAATATAATTAAAGTTGATGCTCCAAGTGGTTGACATATGATTTCTCTAACCAGACACACCCTCTAAAATCACTTGGAATGTACATAAAAAATATCTCACATTAATAGTAAATAATATTTTGTTAAACTTAATACAAAAGTGATGACTATAACCTATTAATATAATTTTTTGGAGCCAAACTTAAGCCCTAGATATCTCTTCTCTAACATATATAATAATTATGTGTACTATTTATTAAATATTATGTGTATAATCAGTTTTTTTTTTTTTCATGAAGCGTAATATAAGAGATTTTATTCCAAAAATCGTCTCTTTTATTTGAGATCACGTTATCTACTTATACAGCTTATAATCTCTCTATTTTCAGTGTAGAATAATTTATTTTTATGTCCCTCTCACCACTAGTTATCGGCCTAGAAACTTGCAAGGAGCTTCACTTTATTTTTTTTTTTATAATTTCACCCGGAGATCACTCATCGCCCTCTTCGCCCATTGGTGTCACACGTAACATTAATTTTAAATCTTTTTATAATCATTTGCCAGTCAGATTTTCAAAATAGTTTCATTTAACAGGTCACCAGTCCTAACTTTTGGGGATTGATATGATACATTAAGTAAAAATGATGAGATAAATAATAAAATGATAATTAACTACATGCCACAAGGCCCACATCATTTAATTTTATTTATGCCTTACTGATCCATTCTTAGTTAATTATGCTATGCACACTCAAAATATTATAAAATTTTATATACACACATTTTAACTTATTTCTACTATAATGAGTAATCATAATTTTTCAATAACCTAACTATAATTAGATTACAAAAAATATGAGCTGTTCATCATATTATTTTAAGGATATTAAAATATATTTTGAATGAAAATCTTAAAATCTTAATGTTTAAGTGACGGCAAATGAATGAGACATCCGCGACGTGAATTGATTTTAGGACAAATTAGCGCTTTAGTGTGGTATTGAGGAAGAGAAAAATATGTACTATTAAGAATAAAAATATAATTTTAATAGTTTACTAACAGAATTTTTTTTTCCAAATAGATTTTGATTAAGTTTAAACTCAAGTTTGTATATGTAAGATTTTATAATATTTTGAGTGTGCATAGCGTAATTAATTAAGAATGGATGGGTAAGGTATAAATAAAACTTAGCGTGTAGGTAATTATCCCAATAATAAAATAATAAAAACTTATCATCGAGATGTGCAAAAGCACTTCCCTTAAAAACTATTTCTATCCTTCGGAGAAGATTTCTCGGTACAGAATTTACTGGCGATAGTCTTTCAAGTTACAACACGCTTCTCACTCAATGTGCACTCGCCCGCAAGGCTTTCTGAGTTTCAACTCTCATCAAAACAAAATGTATTTTTAATAGAATTTTTTAATTAAAATTTTCATTCTAATAGCTTGGATGGACATTGAGGTTAACATTAATTGAGCAACGTTTGGATGGACATTGAAACCAAAACGCCCATAGCTTCTCCCCTAAAGCAGCACCCAAAGCAGATAAGGTACAGTAAAAAAAATATAAAATACATTTATTATGTATTATATTTTAATTAATAAATATTTATTAGTATATATATATATATATTTATATATAATTAATCTTTGAAATACAATATTAATAAATTTAATTTTTTTTCCCAACACTAACAGGTTCACTCTGGCTCGAAATCCACTGCCACTGCTGGCGGATATCCAATTCCATGGCGATCATTCGGAAACAGTATGAAGGCAGTGCTCACCATCCCTCCAACTATCGTCGGCAAAACCATGATCATTGTCCCCTCGGCCGCCGCCATCGACGGGTAGAAGCAACTCACCGTGTTAGAATCAAGGAGGGCGATAGCGACGAACACCACCAGGGAGAGGAAGGCGTGGACGAAGTCCCCAGGCCTGAGCCTGTACCTGAAAGTAGGAGTGTGCATGAGTCGATTTGGTTCGGTTTCATATTTGTTATCATTAATGTGATTTCAAATTTAATTTCAAATGGATCCGAATTGAGTTTCAATGTTATGTGATGTTAATTGAATGCCATTCGAATTAATCTCATTTGCACGCTATGTAACATACATAACGCAAACATCTTTAATATCTTATATAAATGTGTGGGGGTGGACGTGTGCATGAGTCGATTTGCTTTGGTTTCATACATATTATGAACTCAACCTGAGCCAGATTAATTTCACTATCTGACTCATGCGCTCAAGGGCCCGACTTAAACCTTAATCATCAAAATAATTTTTAATGATAACTTTAATTTGAAAATTATAAATATTTAATTAATAAATATCATAATAATAATGTTTCAATTTAGAATATTGTTTTATGAAAATAAATGTTTGATAGAAGTAAAAATTATGAAAAAGATGAATCCAAATTGAGTTAATAGAACACAAATATATGAAATGAAAATAGGATAGAGAAAAAGAATGAGAAAGAAATCATATAAAATAATAAAATGAAAATATGAAATGATAATAAAAATATATTAGAATGGAATTATAAAGAAATTAAATTAGTGTGATGGTGGTTATACATTTTATCGCGCATCTAAATCGAGTCGGTTCAATTATATAAAAATCATATTAGATCCCAAAACTGAACTATATAATTGATTTTAAATATTTTAAAAGCCAAAATATTTTAGTTTTTTAGATATCATTGCTTACTCTTATACGAGGGCTAATTTTAGTTGAATTGATTTTATTTTAAGTGAGTAAAAATGAAAATAAGTTAATTTTTAATTGACTAAAATTTAGTTAATCCTCAATTACTTAAAAATCTTCTAAATCCACCGTTCTTTTTAATAACAAAACATTTTTAAAAAAAAAATTGAAAAGAAAATTTACAAAATGTAACAATTATTTTAAGATTTTTTAGGTGAAAAATCTAGCATATTATCCTTTACATAAAATGAAAATTAAATAATTTGTTAGTTCAAATAAATAAATAAATAAATAATTTGTTGTTGACGTTAGACAAACAACAATCATTAAACTAATACATTAAATTTTCTCTCTCTTTCTCAAATATATATATATATATATATTTCTCACCAATGTAAAATTTAGTTAATAATTAGAAATAAATCAAGAAATAATAAAATATATAAGAACTGAATATGTGACATCGTGTGTGAACTCTAATTTCTTTTATGATTTAACTCGAATCTAATTCATGTTTGACCGGCCAACTTGAATCTAATTCGTATCTGACTTAATTTCTATAATTTCTTGATTCAGGTGCTATTTTGAAATTTTAATTTCAAAATTGGCAGATTATTAGGTTATTGTAATAATATTTTAAATTTAATTCTAATAAAACATGCATATTAAATAATTTCTTAATTATTTTTTCTAATAATTATTTTTAAGGCACTGTTTTAATGGAGGATAATAGAGATGATTTTAGATAATTTTTTTTAACTTTTTAGAAATATATAATATGAAATAAAATTAATTATATTATATTTATGCAAAATTGGCCATCATGCCTAGAAAGATCCTTGTTGCTGGCCTCCGGATCGGAGAAGGCCCAGAGGCCGTTGACGGTGGCGACGCCGTAGTAGATCCGGCCCTCGCCGGCGACGTAGCTGTCGGTGAAGGAGGAGAAGCAGCAGGAGAGGCCGCAGGCGGCGAGGAGGGCGGCGCTGAGGTACCTGTTAACGGCGGCGCAGTGGCCGTTGTTGGTGAGGAGGGGGCTGAGGAACTGGAAGAGGAAGACGGTGCCGCTGGGGAGGAGCCTGATGAGGTCGCCGAGGCCTTTGAAGGCCCGGTCGCCGAGATTTGTGGGGATCGCCGGAGAAGCAGGGGCGGTGGGTTTTTGATGCTGCTCTGATGCTGCCGCCATTGTTGGGTGAGGGAACGCTAAGCGTTCTTGAGTGCATTTAAGGGCAGAATGGTAGGTGGAATGAGGGGGAGGGAAGAAGTTTTTTTTCACAAATTTGAAAAATGATAGGAGTTTTTACATACAAGACATTAAATTTACACGAAATTACGTATTTAACCATCAATTCATAAATATTACCATTATCACACCATATTTATTTAAATTTTACGCATTTCACATATTTCACATCATATTTTTTGATGGTGAACTTCACATTTCTAAGTTGGCATTGATCTTAACTATATTATTAATATATTAATTAAATATTATAAATAAATTAATTTATNATAATTTCGTGTAAATTTCATATCCTGTATGTAAAAACTACAAAATGATATTAGTTTTCGATCTTGCATCACAGCCGTAGACATAGCAACAGTTTACTCACTAAACTCTAAATTGGGTTTTCTCTCGGGCCGAGCAAAGCGTTTAAGCCAATAGAGAAAACCCAACTTTGGGTCCGATCAAGTAGAGCCTTGTCACACCTCACCACTAGACTCGGCCTAAGAGAAAACCCGACTTTAGGTTTGACTGGGTAGAGCATTGCCGCATATACAATTGTGATTTAATGTCAAAATATTATGTAATTAGAGTTGATTTTAAACTCACTTGAAATGAAGTTGAGCAAAAATCACAAACAAAATTTATGAATATTATAGTTTTAAATGTAAGTTTTGTAAATTAGCTCTCAATCAATTTTGATGTCAATTAATTTTTACAACATATAGCTTTCATTTCAAGTAAAAATTATAATTTTTTTTTTGTATATAGCGTAACTAAATTAGATTAATTTTAAGATGATATTGCTTTCATTTCGAATTGAAGAGAGATTATTTCATTTGGACAACATAATGCATATAACCGCATGACCTGTGTAAAAGCGAAACCCACAAGCAGGTGAAAAGAAGGCGAGCATATAATCTTATTGCTCCACTACATAATTGTACGTTTAAGCTATGTCAAGATATTTTTTTACAGTATCAAATATTTTTCAGCTACTTAAGAATATTTTTCAGGTATATAAATTTTTTTTAAGGGACATTTGGTTTATTGCTATGTTGGTATTATATTATGTAATCCAGATGTCATGACATCTAGATATAGTTTTTTGACTAATAATTTTATAATCTAATAAAAAATTATTTATAGATGTTATTAAATCAAACAATTGCCTTCTCTAAATAACATAACATAACATTGAACCAAACGCCCCTTTAATAACATTCATCCATATAAAAGTCAAAATTATTTTAAAAAATATCTTTACGTAACTAAAAAAGATTATATAGCTGAAAAAATGTCTTACATAGTTGAGTAAAGATCAAATTGCTGAAAAATATTATACCATTGAAAATTATCCTTAAGCACATAATTGAGTATGTAATATCTTTGTATAACTAAAACATTTTTTACATAGATGAAAAAAATGTTACGATTTTTTATCGCTACTTAGAAAAATAAGAAGATAATATATCATTTGCTTATTGATTTGCTTCTTCGTGTATTACGGAATTATTAGTTACCAAACATTCGATATATTATATTATTTGAATGCAATAATTTCTCTAAGTCGAGATACGAAAGAAAGAGGATTGCTTACACGTAGGTCAAAAACGGTGAGACGTTGGATGCGTTGGCTTGCGGTATTCGGCAGCCCGTCGTTTATTTCACTGCCACGGCACACAACGATGCTCATGCTGGCTTAACGCAATATATATATATATATATATATA
>JAEMOT010000822.1:387390-419399 GCA_019297695.1 Apostasia ramifera
ATAAAATGCGTAATTTCAGGTAAATTTCATGTCCTGTATGTAAAAATCCTTATTTTTTTATTTATTTTGGGGTGAAATTGCCTTGAGGGAGATCAGAAATATCCACATTTTTTTAAAGGAGAATAATAAAAACACGAATTTAATTAAAAAATTTAGAAACATGTTTATCCATTTTCTAATTGAGATTCTTACCGTTGACCATGACATACAAATCATAATATTTAATAGTTCATAACATTTAACCTTTGTAAAATATAATGTATGCAAATAATCCATAATAAATATATTTATTCATCTCCAATATACAACTGTGATATCATTCAATTAAAATTATACTGTAGTTTAAAACAATGACACATCATACATCAGATTTCAAACTTAATTAAAATTTAGAGACAATCATGTCGAGATCCTTGAATTTAACACTTAATAGCACACAAATTTAATTTTTTAAAATTATAACATCAAAATCCTGAATTTTAATAAATTATCTAATATATTTTTTTAAAATTTTTTATTATTAAATTTTTTTAAAATTAACATTATACACCTGAGCCTCTCTCTCTCCTGATCGGCTCGCACGACCAGCGAGTCCAACGGCCGTGCGGCATGTGCGACCCACTGATAGCAGCCTCTCTCTTTACTCCCAATCGGCGCACACGACCGATGCCGCGCGGCTGCCCGAGCGACCCACCGGCGGCCGCACTACGGCAGTGCAGCCATCACCTGTGGGCCTCTCTCTCTCCTCCCGATCCCCGCGCACGGTCAATAGCCCCGTGACCTGCCTACCTGGGTGTAATTATCCCTAAAATTTAATTAAACAACAAAAATCCAAGAACCATACAAAAATAAACTTTAATTCAAAGTTAAATATATATATATCCTTTTCATGTTTCTAAAAAATGTTGCCTGGCTAATTTAACATGAACACAGATTAAATATCTGAGCAGTATCAGAAACATAAAAAGCACAAAAATATGAAGGATTAAAGCTCGTTCCACCGGTTTGATATGCAATATAAAATCAGATTAGCAGTACTTCTAATTAGCTGTCTGCTGCACCAACAAATCTTTGAGCAGCCTCCAGGCTTAGTTCTTCGTGCACCTGATGACATATGTTCATTAATCAGCTAGAATAAGGAAGAATCAAATTTAAAAAAAAAAATACACGGCACTAAAATCTAATTATTTTCATATTTGATATTTAAATTTTTAACATTATATGTTAATCACAAAAAATTATAAAAATTATAACACGATGTATATATAATAAAAGTTATAATTTACATATAAGTTTTCGTGATTAATATGTAAAATTTAAAATTTTAAAAATTAAATATGTAAAATAATTAAATTTTAATGCATATAACTGTTCCCCAAAAAATCAAAGTGGAATAAAAATAAGTTTTGAAATTTAACTAGAATGGCCTACCAGCCTCTTGTGTAATGTCTTAAATGCTGAACAAAATCTATCAGCATTTTCTGAGCCCACCTGACAATGAAAAAGTAGATATCTAATTCAGGAATCAAACAGTTAATATGCTGAAATGCCGATTTTGCAAAGACTCCTGAATACTATCAAAGAAATTTGTGTCATGCATCATCTGTAAGGCAGACGTGAGATAGAAAACTGGAGAAATTATTGAGTGCGGACATCCCAACATGTGAGATTCTCGGCACCCAATAGCCGCCCGACACCTACACGGGCATGCCCCGTTGCGACCGTGCATCGTTAACAGTATTTTTTGTTCTTTTTTCTGTACAAATGTCAAAGATATACCCATATGTAGTAAACAGAAGAGCATACAAAGTCAATATATACCTATACTAAATAAAAATAAGCTTATATGAAGCACATATCATACTATACATTAAAAAAATAGGCCTATACGTTGCAAATTTTGCTTGGCATAAACCTATTTTTGCAACATATAAGTACATAATGGCTTTGTATAATTTTATATTTACTACATATATGCCTGTCTTTACTACAAATATGTCTATTTTTACTACGTATATAATAAAAAAATACGCAAAACGGTGTGAAAAATGACGTTAAGGACACAGTCATAGTGGTGCTCACGCGCCACCCACGCAGGTGGCCGGTGCCTATTGGGTGTCCAACATCCCACGTGTTGGGATGCCTACACCCAATAATTTCTTGACACCTGTATAAGCTTGTGAGTGTATTCAGATTTTAAAGCAGGATTTTATATTGCTTGCATTTCAATCGATTTGAAATTGACTAGATTTCTTATGACTAGAAATTAACTCACTTGGAATAAAATCCTATCTAACACATAATTGACTAAATATGCATGCGTACAACAATACAAGCATACAAATTACAATTTTCTAAATATATTTAAGAAATTATATTTATATAGATATATTATGATAGTTGATATAAAGTGATTAAAAATTAATACACAATATATAGATGTATTTATAAAATTTATCCTAATATATATAGCATGTACAATGAATACTTTAATAAAAAATGACTTACATTAGGGGTGATTTAACTAAAAAATTAACTCGAAATCTAAACATTAACCAACCTAGAAATCAAAATGGATTCAAAACAAAAAAGAAAATATTTAGTTTAAGTTGAACCCGACTCACTCAAATTCAGACTTGAAACCGATGCTAATTAGGTTACATTTAGATTTCAATTGATCATCAAATTGTCCCTGAATTACACATTTCTACGACCAAGTCTTTACACATATACTTCTCAAATTCCATCGACAAAATAAACCAAAATTCCTACTAAATAGCTTTAGGATTTGGTTTGTTGTGCTTATGAGATTTGAGAAGTTAAGGCATAAACATGAAAATTTGGAGTAAAATGATTAATATTGAAAGAATTTAAAGGTGAAATTGTAAATAAACCATCAAAGGACTTAGTTAAAAATCTTAACAAAACTCAAAGGAGCACACAAAAAAAAAGCCCGGTTATATATATCATGTATCAAGCATGATTAGACACAAAAAGAGAATGAAGAAGATGAAGGGCCTACAAATAACAATTCAGATATTACAATTCGGTGGACACAAATTCATAAAAATTGTAGGTTTGGTCCCCTAAAAATTAGCATCATCTCAAACGGTAGAGGATTTACATGTCATCCTGAAGTTGCCTTAACCCCCAAAGAATAATATTTACACCTATCACCTGTCACCCTCATATTTGACAAATAATTACAGTTCACTCCTAAATATAGAGTGAAAAATATAATTAACACACCTTCTATACAATGCTAGATATTATTCATCCAAATTTAGGGTGACGCAAATATCTATTTTTGAGTATTAAATGGGTAATGAAAGCAACTTTGAAAGTGACAGACAATTATTATAAAATTTCCCTCCTTTAATGGGTCTTTCAGAAACTGAAAGACCCATTATGCGTAGCAAAGTGCCTAACAAGACCATTTTATTTATCAGATCATTGATCACCAAATAACATGGGAATTGCACAGGTAGATTGATTTAATTCATGTTCAGGTTAATTTAAAAAGACTTAAGTGTAGATAATATTGTAAAAAATCATAGAATTATCACTCCAAGTATGACATCTAAATGCTAGAACATCTAGATAACATGATATAACATTAAGATAAAACTGAACTAAATGACCCCTTAATCTTAAACTACTAACCCAAATTCACACCACATGGCTTTCCCAATTCAATCATTTTTTGATAAGGATACTCTATTCACGAGCTACTATAGAAGTTGCCATGCAAGCTAAAGAGAACCAAGCAACCTGAATAGAATAATCGAATATTCTAATATACAACAAGCGAACAATTACTATACATACCTTCCTTTCAGCTGCTCCTCGTAGCTTGCTCCAAAATTTATCTGTTACATTTAACAAAAGAAGAAAATCAATAGCCGCAAAATCCCAGCATCTGTTGGCCCTAATGCCATCTCAAGAAGGGAGGTGAATTGTGAATTAAAAATTAAAAATAATTTAAAATTTAATAATAAAGCAGGTATATATATATATATATATAGAGAGAGAGAGAGAGAGAGAACTGATCTATTTGATAAAACCAATCGGATATCCGTGAAAGCGCAGGTCACAAAACAAATCGACCAAATTTATACAAATTAACCTGGAAGCACAATAACAGCACAGAAATCTCACAAAGCCAAAAATCATGAGAAATGTGATTTAAATACCTTATAAAGAAGTAATTTGAATATAGATTTAAGTTAAAAAATCAATTTATTATAAGATATATTGATCAAATCTTAGAGTGATGAGCAAGGAGAAAAACAAACACAAGCAATTTATAGTAGCTCGGTGTCCCTAGCCTACTTCACTCCCCTCAAGTGAGAATTCGTCTACTAAGTTACCAGCTTTTTACTACAACCAAAGCTGAATAAACCTCCAGATTTTTTACAGGCTCAAATCTAACTCACAATGGATTTTTAAATTGGACTCAATCTTAACCCTCCTAGTTTCTCCCTCAATGTGAAGATCTAACAATCTCCACTAATTTATCAAAAAAAAAGAAAAACAATCTCCACAAAGTGAGTGAGAAAAAATGAATAAGAAATGCTAGACTAGCTAGCTAAAAAATACAACTTATAAACAAGCAAAAACTTACAAGAGGAGCATTATAAATGTAGAGATTTGCAGATTTTCACAAAAAAGAAGAACATGTAGAGCTTGAAAGTAATGGATGGCAGGAATTTTGTAAGCATTAGAAAGTTTGAACCGTTGGCCAGCAGGGAGATTATATAGGCTGCTGTATAAAATGCCATTTAATTCAAGCTAGTCAGCAAGAATATGCCACATGTGCAAGTCCCACCTGAAGACCAATGAGAAAAGAGCAAGTAAAGGGCATTTTGGTCTTTCCAATGGTTTGAGAAGGGCGGAAAACTCCAGCAAACCAGGTTGCTGCTGCAGGAAATTACAGCAGCCATAAACCTATGGTTTCGTTGGAAAAGCAATTGAAATATGCCAAGTGAGCATGCTTAACATAAGGACCAATAAGAGAGTGCCAACTAGGATTTATTTTGACTAAAACTAAACTAAAATGGCTCATGTTTCTCAGAAAAAACTACAAAAACCTGAACCAAAATGGCAAGAGTTGATACAAGTCAACATCTCTTTTTCTTTTTCTGGAAAGAGAATAGAGGAAGAGAAAATGAGATTTTGTGGATTTTTCACAAAGAAGGAAAAGCACACTCTACAAGACTTTGACAATATCAAATAACATCCTTCATGTGGCTCAACAAGGGAGAGTGGGCTAGCCGGGTGTTTCAGCCACAAGCCAACAAAGCCAATCGGTCTACTTAATTGACCGGATGGCGCTACGAAGGCCAGAAAATGAAGATGTTTGAAGAGATTTTGGTCAAATAAATGAATATGATAAAATGGAATTTTAAGCCAACAAATACAAGAGCAAGTGGAGTAAACCAAACACGAGAAAAATCTCCTGACAAAACTAGCATGTTTACATAAAAGTCCTAAAAAAGAAAAGTAATAAAAAATAATAGCTCCGCTTCTCTTGGACTTGTGGTTCTTCATCTTCCAAGCTAGGATTAATCTGTAAACTATGCTTAGAGAAGGATTAGTTCTAAACCTAAGGTAATTGTAATACAAAATCAATAGGGTTCAACAACATCAAAGCCGAGAACTACTATTTTCACTAAGAGCATTGGTCCATGGTTCTCCTTAACAAAATATAACCCATTTAACTAACGCCAATTAAGAATGTTGCGTACAAGTAACAGTTCTGCTTAAATAACTGACTCATAAACTAATAAACACTTGCACAACTGTACCAAAATAAAATCTAAAATAGCTAAATTAGGTTGTGACAAATATCACTATTAATTAATTCTACACTAAGAGGATTACAAGAAAACCAAGTAGCAGTACCTTCACTTTTATCTTCTTGTAATTCATCTTTCTTGTCCATTTCATTCCATCCTTTCTGCCAATCTGCCATCTGTCGAGATTCAAATGTCAAAGAAAACCAACTTCATGCTAAAATGATCACGAATGCACAATAATAAAAAGACATTGGATTCATCAGTAGACCTCATCTAGTGTAGAACGTGAACTTGATCCTCTTTCCAACTCATCCTGAAACTCAAAGAATTTTGCATATCAAACTACAAAAACTAAAACATTAACTAACGCTTAACAAAATAATATCAGTAAAGGCTGGAATGGCAGCCTTTATCATATTCAACCTTGAAACAGCAAATGATCAGTCTAATAGATTTCAGTAGAATAATCACAAACATCAACCATCTTTCTTTCATTTTCATGTTCACAATGTCATATATACATATTCTAGGTTCTTGTGCTATTGAGGTTATGCAACACATCCTAGTTCTCTCATTATATTACCGCAAGAACCAATTATGAACCTAGAATATGCCCTGATGAAAAAAGTCATGCTCAAAGTCATAAAATTCAAAATGTCCCGTAATGGAAATTTAACTTCACATAACACACTGAAAATAGTCATGCTTAGAGCTTCAAAACAAGCTCCGATTATCTATATAACTTTGTGTTCATAGAATACTTCAACTCTGACAGCATATATAAAAAAACAAAAAAAACAAAAAAAAAAAAAACAAAAAAAACAAAAGCGTACTTTTCTAGATTACATACAAGCACTGCAAATTTCTTGATTTTCAGACATTAGTAATTCATCTTTCCACTTCTATTGCCTCCAATCAAGTTTATTCAACATCTACACCGAAATCAAGAAAAAGAGTAAACACACCCTGAACATCAAAAACACTATGCCACAAAAATATTTGAGGGAAAGATGTTCCACTAGCAGCGCAGGCCAAATTTGGAGCTCAACAAATATGAAGGAAATACTGCTACCAGTCGGCAAATGAAATTTTCTAATATTTGTAAATGGAGGAAGTGTGAGACCTTATCGCATAACAAAATTCCCATGTTTTGTGTGTTTGGTGCGGCAGAAAACTACAAAATGACATTTCAAAAAATTATGACATAAGAATGTCAGAGAAAAGAGAGTAGAACAATGGACAGTAAGTTGGCAAAAGTATATGATTATTAGGCTATTTGCAGCAGGCAGAAGAAAAGGCCCCATAAGAGTAGCAACTGAAATTCGGCCACTAATAATATAAAGAAAAGTGAAACCAGAAAGTTAGGATAAGGGATGATTACAATATCAAGGTAAGGAACTTTATACTCAATTTCCAACTCATGTCAAATGAAATGAAATGACATCTAACAAGAAGAAGAACAAAACAGCATTTTTAGGCAATTCAAGAAGAATAACCAACTTTAAGATTAGTTTATATGACTTCTGTGCCAACATCCAGAGTGAAAATTTGATGCTTGTTGTCGTAGAATATGTTGATGTCGAAATTGGTCAACTTAGATGAATGACTAGACCTAGTGGGACAGATCGTTGATCGTAGTGCTTGTTAACCAAATGCGACAAGGAGATGGAAACCGTGAGAAAATATAAAATCCCACAGCATAAAGAAAAAGAAAAAAAAACTTTGTGCATGGAAAACCCACCAACGGGGAAAACCTGCTGTGCTCGTAGGTGACTTAAAGAGTTCCACTATCACTTGAATTAGTCATAAGAAAGGGCATTTATATGGGATGAGAGAAGAAGAAACTTGTGTTTTCTCATGTCATAAATGCTGCCTTCAATGTGTATCCCTTGCTCTGAAATGAGATCAATGAATTTTCTAGCCCCCTTTGAGGGTGGATCATTGGGCGAATTATATTCAATGATTAGTTGAGTTGGTGTTGGTCTTCATCCATTAAAATCCTCTGAATGGAGGAGTTGCCAAGTAAGGTAAGTGTTCTCAGAAGCTCAGCTCTTACTGAGGTGTCCTTAGGAGAATGGCCGACTACCAGGTTGCCCATGCAGGTTACAAAGCCCACCCTGTGTGTAGGGAAATATTTTTTGTGGGGCTATCTGCATCCCATACTAGGTCGAGAAGGAAACACCGTTACCCACAAGCCTTGTCATCTGCCTAGAGTTACCTACAGAGGGGAGATTTTTTGAAATATCTGTAGGCGTTTTAGGGTGACTCTTGGGACCTTGAATGTAGTGGCTGTTTACAGATAGCATTGGAGAGAAAATTGGGATCTTAGATGTGAGAAGAAGAAAAACAGGAGCACAGCCGTTCTGCACTGCAATGGATAGAACTACCTCATGTCGGGTGTATGCAACCACTTCAGGTCCCGCTCGTCTCATCTCGTGTATAGCTCTTGAGGTTGGAGCGGGATGTGGAATTTCCCTTTGACTTTCGTCCTTTGAATTGCCTTGTTAGCTCTTTAGTTGGACTGCTGTCGGTTGACACGTAGCACATAGATTATCCGCTCAGAGACTATGTCAACAGAATATATTAAACTTTCCATACACCAAAACTGATTCAAGAATTTCTCATTCAGAGATATAGAAATCATAGCCACTAAGTTAAGTATTACATATCAGCAACCAACTGTGGAGTAAGCTTTAGGGTGAACAAGTTGCAACGTCCTTGAACCTAATGAATACTCCAAATTACCCAAGCTTGAAATAAGAAGATTACTTCCTAAAGAAAATTCAACTAGTCTGAAAACTATAAAAAGGATGACAAATAGTTCTACCAGCATCATTGCTTGTAGTCCAGGCCTCATTTCCTGGGACATAATTTCATCACATACGTGCCAAAAGAAGCCACAGAAACACAACTAGCACACCAATCCGTAGCCAAAATACGAAAAAAGAAAACACAATCATCCCCAAAAAACAAATGAGATGTCAAAATCAAGACAGCAAGAGTATGACCAAAGCATCACCATGTCATATTTGCATGAATGAATACACAAGTAGATCTCAAAACAAAGCATCCTAGTTTCTTTTGTCATAACTATGGTCAGCTACTCTTTCTACCTACATCTCTCTCCCTAATACTGTTCCTGATGCGAACAAACCATGATTCCTGAAGAACACAGTTTTACTCTCGAAACAAGCCTAGGAACCGCCACAACCTCTGAGAAAAAGGACATGGGAGAAATCGGCAAAAAAGAAACGGGATAGCTGGGCAAGAGTAACGAAGAAGGGAAGGGAGAGAAGAAATTACGCAGTAGTCCGGAGATCTAACGACTGGAAAGAGGTCAAGGATATGTCGGAACTCACGCTCCTCCATTTCTATCGGCCGCCACAGAGCTGCTGCCTGCTGGTCCTCCAATACCAAGAATAGAAACTGTCGCCGGTCTTCATTAGCTTTTTTCCATGTGTAAAAGAGTCATTTTTAGGGTTGTGAAGAAAAAGTTACAGTCGAAGATCTCAATAAATCTACATAAAAAAAAGAAGAGATCAATAAATCAAATCAAAAATCTAATATTCGGTTAATTTTAATTTTAATTTTAATTTTATAAAAATCGACCATTTCAATTTTAAGTAAAATTCTTTTATTAAAAATTACCTAATACTATGCTTTGAGTCTGTTATTTGATAAATTAAATAAGTAAATATCATTTTTTTGAAATAAAATATCACCTATTTAATGCAAAAAATAATTATTATTATTTAGGATGACTTGTTTCTATGCATGAAAAATATTTTAGTAAAATTTATATTTATTATCACTAATTTTTATAAGCTCACCTCCTAAATCAATTATTTATAAGAATCGTCTCTTAACTTTAATATTTAAATGCAGTACCTCCTATTTTGAATATGAATTACAAACAGTACCTCATTTTAACTTATGTTTGTTACTTTTTTTTAACTCAATCAGAATTAACACATGTAACTAAAATTACATCTAATCTATTTCAAAAAGATTTACAATAAACAAAAATGAAATTATAAAAAATAAAGATCTTAAAAATAAAAAATATTGAAATGAAAGATATTTGAAAATATTAAAAAAAAATATAGATTGTGAATTTTATTTAAGAGCTAAATTACATCTACCTCTTAAATGAAGGCTAAAATATTGCCTTAGTTATATGTGTTAATTTTATTTAAGTTAAAATATGAGAATATTGCTAGTCAATTTATATTTAAAACAGTAAGTGACGTTAATAAATACTTAACTTAGAGGTACTGTCTGTAAAAAAATATTATTTTGAGTGTGATAAATATAAATTTTTTAATATTTTATTAATATTTTTAAAAATATTTATATTTAATATTATTATTACAAATCAATGAAAAATATTTCTAAGAAATATTCATTCAATAGATTATTTGTAATATTAAAAAAAAGACATCGTTTAAATTATAGTTTTCAAATTGGAGATCAATGGTTAAAAATAAATAATTGCGGTTATTCAGCTGGAAAATTTACTTCACCGTGTAGCTGGAGAAATTCTTGAGTTCGGACGACGCATGTTCGGACCTCCAATCAGAGGGCGCCACGTGTGCCATACAGGTGGGTCCGGGCACACGTGGCGCCCTCTGATTGGAGATCCGAATGTGCGCCATCCGAACCCAAATTTTTTTCGTATAGCTGACTAACAAATAGATTGGTTTCAATTTTATTTTTTTATAGAAATAATTACCTACATGCCACACAATTTAATTTTATTTATACCTTACCCATTCATTCTTAATTAATTACGCTATGCACACTCAAAACATTATAAAATCTTACATACACACATTTTAACTTATTTCTATTATAATGAGTAATCATAATTTTTCAATAACCTAACTATAATTAGATTACAAAAAATCTGAGTCGTTCATCATATTATTTTAAATATATTTAAATATATTTTGAATGAAAATCTTAAAATATTAACGTTTAGGTGGCGGCAAAGGAATGAGACATCCGCGACGTGAATTGATTTTAGGACAAATCAGCGCTTTAGTGTGATATTGAGGAAGAGAAAAATATATACCATTAAGAGTAAAAATATAATCTTAATGATTTACTAACAGAATTTTTTTTTTTCAAATAGATTTTGATTAAGTTTTAACTCAAGTATGTGTATATAAGATTTTATAATATTTTGAGAGTGCATAATATAATTAATTAAGAATGAATAAGGCATAAATAAAACTAAATGGTGTGGTATGTACATAATTATCTCTTTTTTATATTAAAAAACCCTTGTGCTTAATTTTAGATTCAATTTATATGCTGCAAAATCCGTTTGCCTTGAAATTTTATAATGGAAATATAAAATAAAATTAATAATTATATTAGGTGAAATGATATTAAATTTTTATATTAAAATTATTATAGAATGAAATGTAAAGTTTGTTTTTTTATATTTAAAATCTAAGTTGTGTGAAAATATTTTTTAGAGTTAGATTGAACTTATGTGCAAATAATCTGTTAATTTTCAAGTTAATGAAACTGATTATTTAATTTAACATAATATATAAATAGGTTTCTTAGAATTAATAATAATATATCTAATTATTAGACTATTTTTGATATTACCTTTCTAATTTTTATTTTTATTTATTTTTATTGATTGGCTAAGCACACGTAGAGTGTGCTGTTTTGTAGGTTATTTTTAGCTGAAAGATTAATTTACTTAATTTGAAAATTTAAAGTGATTTAATTATTTATAAGCTCAAATTAGAGGAATTTATTTATTTTAATAGAGTTTTTAGTATTCGAAAATGGTAAATTGCATTTAGGTTCTTAATGTTATGATATAAAAAAGTCATCTGTTAAACTTTTTCTTCACGCCAAAAAATTTTTTTGTAATTTTTTTTTGTTGATAAATTAATTTAATTAATTTGAAAATTTAATTGACCTAATTATTTATAAGCTTAAATTAGAGAAATTTATTTATTCTAGAAGGGTCTAATATTCAAAACATAGTCAATTGCATCTAGCTATTGAGGTTATGATATAATATTAGACAAATTTATGATTTTAAAATTTTTAATATTATAAGTTATATATAATATATTAATTAAGTTTTTTTTATAATATATATTATTAAAATACTATAAAAAAAACCTTGTTCTCTGCCAGGCATGGAGGGCAGCCCGTGCAGGCAGTCCTTCCCTCGGGCAAGCAGGCTCGGCCTTGTTCGGCAAATACCTCACATAGTCATATTCATCCAAAAAATATAATAATAATATTTTAAATTTATTATAAATTTTAATAATTTTATTTCAACATAAATTTCAATTTTAAAAATAAACTTTATTTCACATCCAACACAAATTTCAATCTTAAAATCAACTTTATTTCACATCCTACACATCTCCCAATATTAAAATAAATTTCTTTCCCATCAACTCTATAAAATAAAATATTTTTCTTTCCTAACCCAAATTTATACTCCAACCAAACAAGCCCAGTCCTCTCCGATTATAAAAATAAACTTAGGATAAATTACATTCAGGTCCTTAAATTTAACACTTATAGCAGATTCACATTTTTAAAATTATAACATGGAATCCCTAAGTTTTAATAAATTATTAAATGGGTCTTTTTTATTTTTTATTAGTAAATTTTTTTTAAAATTACTATTTTACCCCTGCCCCTCTCTCTCTACTCCCGATCTAACGCACGCGCGCGGGCCNCGGGATTGGGAGGAGAGAGAGGGGCAGGAGTAAAGTGGTAATTTAAAAAAATTTTAATAATAAAAAAATAAAAAAGACCCATTTGATAATTTATTAAAACTCAGGACCCGATATTATAATTTAAAAAATATAGAACTATGCGTTATTAAGTGTTAAACTCAAAGAACTAGGTGTAATTTGCCCATAAATTCATATTAAAAAACAGTTTTTATTGTTTTAAATAGATTTATTAAAGCATAAACAATTCAAATAGACTTGCGTGAAAATAACCTCAGGAACCTTGAGTTAAAAATTTAAATTTATAAATAACTTTATTTTATATCAAATATAATCTTCATAATTACATAATTTTATTTCACATCATAATATTAAAATAATTTTTTCCTTTCTATCAAAAAAAACTTAAAATATTTTAAAAATATGCTCCGATCAAACGTGGCTTAAAAGTCAATCAAAATAAAGTCCAAACATGTTATGTACGACAAATTATCAGTCTCTACTCTGAAATCTAAAGAAGGGCCAAAGAAATTGTCGATTTCTACGCAAAATGTGATTTTTTTATTAAAATATTTTCAATTATATTTGAGTCCTTTAGTTCCAGGCAGCACCAGTGGCAGTTTGGTGATCCCAACTTTTGAATAGTTTAGTGCAACTCCTCGGCATCGATATAAACTGCAAATATGTCTCAATGTAATATTTGCCGTTAACTCTTAATAAATTTTGTAATACCTCATATTTCTCTCGTAACTCTATTTAATCTCTCTGTTGCCGCTTTACATTTTATTTTATATTTCTCGCATTGCTTCTATCACTTTTTCATTCTAACTCTTTTTTGCTCATTTCTCTCGCACAAATTCTCTCGTTCCCGTTCTCACCCTTTTAAGCTCCAAGAACCCATTCTGACTTCCTCGTACTATCGCTGAGCTCGTGCTTCTGACCTCTAGCTCCACTCCTTCCTTTTAACATTCAAAACCTTTAAATCAAGAAACAACGATATTCAATATTTTGTTACTACACCACTGACAGTAACTACTAAGCTGGGAACACAGAAGGTGGTGAGGACTGAGATTTACCTCAACATAAAATGATAAGTTGGGGATGAAGGGGTTTTATTTAACATTAAAGTAATAATTATTATACTTATATAATTAATATTTAAAAATAAAACACTAATGTTGTCTACCGTTTGAAGACCTAATTGAGAACAGTTTTTGATCTAAATGACCTAACTATACGTTCACAAATAGAATTATAAAAAAAAAAAACTAAAATGCCATTTTTTTTAAAAAATCAATATGAAAAAGGGGCCCAAGAGAATATTATTAAAAAGTGGGCGTAATAATATGAAGATTAATATAATTTTTTCATACATATATATATATATATATATATCATATTAGTAGACACAAAAAATTTTAATTTAAAAATAATTACCTAGATGACACAATTTAATTTATTTATACCTTATCCATCTATTCTTAATTAATTACACTATGCATACTCAAAAATATTACAAAATCTTACATACACATATTTGAATTAAAACTTAATTAAAATCTATTTGAAAAAAATATATTTTATTAATAAATTATTAAAATTATATTTTTACTCTTAATAATATATATTTTTATCTTCCTCAATACCACATTAATTTGTCCTAAAATTAATTCACATCACGAATATATTCTTCCTTTTCCGCTACCTAAACATTAATATTTTAAAATTTTCACTCAAATATATTTAAATATCCTTAAAATAATATAATAAACGGCTCAAATTTTTTATAATTTAATTATAATTAAATTATTAAAAAATTATGATTATTCATTATAATAAAAATAAATTAAAATATATGTATGTAAAATTTTATAATATTTTGAGTGTGTATATTATAATTAATTAAAAATAAATAAATAAGACATAAATAAAATTAAATTATATGATATATAGGTAATTATCCCTTTAATTTATTGTTAAAAAACAACTAAATAGTTCAAAATTTTATTCGTGGATGATTAAAATTAGCGGAAGGGTTTGAACATGAGTTTTCGAAACATTTTTTTTCATAAAAAATAAGTTAATGACTTAGGTCAATATGAATATTTAAAATAATTATAGTTTCCATCTTTTAGTTTCATAATTATTTGCAAAATGAACCGATTAATTTAATTTAGATTTGAGATTTTACAAACATGCTAAATAAAACTTGACTACTTATGCTGTTATGCCCAAAAGCTATAAAACATCCACTAACATGCACAACACTATGAACATCTTTGCACCACACATGCAAAGATGGAAGAAAAATAAAATGAGAATAATATTCATGAGTAAATTAAAACTTTATTTGAACCATCAAAGTTTTCTATGTTTGATATAATCAATTCGATATAAACTTTTTAAACTATATTTAAACTATTTTATTTATATTAATATGTTATGATATTTAATATAAAAAAATAATGCGGAAAATGTATAGTTAATATTTTAAGTAAAAAAAAAGATTATAATTGGGCTAAATTTGACTTAAAAATTGACTCCAAATAAAAAAGTTAAAAACTATCATTCAAAAAATTATAAACAGATTCTCCTTTTAAGTCCCTACTACTTTCACTTCTATTTGGTTGTTCATGGAATTATATACTCGAGTAATTCCATGAGTAAAAATTAGTCAACACGAAGTAGTCGGCAAGTTTTCGAAGAAAGGTGTAAGGTAGCCAAAAAAAGATGAACTAAAAGACTTCGGACAAAAAACACGGGTTCTATATCTTACACGAAT
The DNA here is from genome assembly GCA_019297695.1 of Apostasia ramifera. NCBI lineage: Eukaryota > Viridiplantae > Streptophyta > Magnoliopsida > Asparagales > Orchidaceae > Apostasia > Apostasia ramifera. The sequence continues at coordinate 402,693 of JAEMOT010000822.1, forward strand.
TATGTGGTATTGATCCTCGATATATTAGCATAAACGTGTAAGCACACGACTTTGCTGGAGGCCACGACTATTAACTTACTTCCAAGAAGGATTACCAGAAGTAGCATTCAAACTCAAGAAACAAAATAATAACTTACTTCTGTGACCAAAATCTTTCAAACTCCACGTTTCAAAAATTTTCAAAACTCCTACGCATTTCATTTAAGCTCCAATGCCCCAAAACACACTCCCTGGGCCTGTATATTTGACGAATAACATCATTTAATTTGCAAATAAACAACAAAAAAATTATTTCTTGAAAATTTCTATGATTTAGAAAATTCCATACCATTCTGTTTCTATCCCATCCACAACTTCAGCAGTCGATCCTTACCACCGGATGCCACCTTTTCACCATCTGGGCTCCAATCCACTGCAAAAACCTTCCCTCCAAAATATATATATGTAAAATTTTGAACAACAATGAAGAGATATAAAGAAAAAAGTAAGGGAAAATTATTGACAGGTCCTATAATTTACCTACATTTGATTCACCTTTTTTTTAAATCTTTCATTTAGGTCTCAAACATTTTTTGAAGTCCTTGATTTAGGTCCCAAGAATTTAAAATAGATTTTAATTAGGAGCCTAAGTGAGAGTTCAAAAAATGTGAATCAAAAGTGTAATTACAGATAAATTATAGGGACCTATGAATAATTTGCCTAAAAAAATAGAGAAGAACACCTCATCTGCATGGCCGGGAAGATCTTGTTTCAGCTTCTGTATTCGAATATCCCATATCTACGTGGTTGAATAATATTGTTCACATCATATTCAAACTTTCTTGTAAACTATTGCAGTACTTATAAGTTAAAAAGGGTAAATTATGGTGAGATCCCTAGGATTACAGCATAATTACAAATGGATTCACTAAGAAACAAATCAGAGTAGTTGTTGAAGTTACCTCATTTTAACAATGTGGTCCTTCCATCAAATTCCCTCTTAATTCGGCGTATTTATCTTAAAAAATTTTCGCTATGAATCTTGCAGTTTAACTATAGTTTATCTTAAAAAGTTATTCTTTCTGTTAACTTAAGAGTAGCTAATCTTAACATTGTACATTGCTATATTTTAACTTTTATAACAACACGGGTCCCTGTAGTATATCAATATAACACAATTAATGGCCAAAATTAATGAAAAACATTAATAAGAACCTATTTCGTTATAACTTTTTTCTACTTTATCATATAAACGAAACTATAGAGACGTAAATGTTTGACTTGTTTCTCGTATACCTATTTGTAATTATGGTATAATCATGGCAACCTTACCACTACTATACCAAAAAAAACACAAGATACAAATGCATATGATGATAAACAAATATTATCAGATTTTATACTTCCATAAGATGGTGAACAATAATTACCTTTAAAGTAGAATCTTTACTTCCACTTAGAAGAAGCCTACTATCAGCTGACCAGCTAAACAAATAAGAAGAAAAGAGGCCGGAGATGAAATCAACAAAGAAGAGAGAGCAGAAACAAGCAATAAAAATTCAGACCTGATTTGGTATACTGGTCCAACATGACCTCTGAAGGTTGTAACAAATTTTCCAGTGATGCCATTCCACAACTTAATAGATTTGTCAAACGAAGCACTTGCTAACCATTGTCCGTCTGGAGAAAAGTACACATGGTTTACAAGCTGCAAATGAAGACTAGCAGCTAAATTGAGACTCCAATTATGATATAAACTCAAAGTTTGCTCAAATGACACCAATTTAATTTAAAAACAACTTGATGGACATGTAGTCACACACTTGCAATCTATGACTGTATCTAAAAGCAGAAATGTGCTTAAGACTGATACATATATAGCCTACTTATGCAGCACCAAGAAGTTTGGGGTGTCTGATGAAATCATGCATTGGCAAGTATGAGGTGTCTCACGAGAAGTTCATATCCATTTGCTTCAGTTGGGTCACTCCAGTGTCAGAGAATCGAGTTCAGATTTTTGGCATGGTTCAACATCAAATTCAAAGCAAAATATCATGAGTTCTGCAACGTGAGGGCCCAACGTAATCATGATTATGGTGGGTTCAGTGTAATTGAACCATAATTATGAGATTTTTAAGTCTGATCATCATAACTGCGATACCCCTAGACCATAATTATGGTCCAGAGCCTTATCCTCCGTATGGTTAACCTAACACCTCTACGATCAGGATGTTCAATTACTATTTTTATTAACATCCTTATGTTCTGGTTGACAAGGCATATCAGATTTTTGTCAAATTTCTATTCAAATTGAGGCAGTTTGCAAACTTTCTAAACTAATTTTCATTAGTTTAAAAATATGACCATGTGGAGCCAAAATTTGATGAATAATGGAACAAATCCCGTCCACGCATGGATCGAATTTCAAGGATACATCCCCTATCAATTGTTGCTACAATTGAGTCTTGAATCGCTAAGACGATTGGCTCCTTTGGTATGTCATTCCAAACTTGCGAGTTTTGATTGTTCATCTTCAACCTTGTTTTAGAGTTTACTTAAAAATTTATCTTTGCTTGAAGCTAGTGGGGGACACAGATCAACACTGATGACAACCAGAATGACATCATATGCTGAATCAAAATTCAAATTCAAATTAATTAAAGTTAATTAAAAAATTTTATATTAGCTTTAACCAAATTTGATTTGATTCAGAGCAGATTCGAGAGATTTGAAGAATCGCTACATTTGGACCTGATTTTATTTTATTGTAATAGATTTAGTTTCATATTTATTTAAATCTATTTGACATCTTATTTTCAACATTTAGTATTATATTTTCAAATCTTATTATGGGAACTCTATATATAGAGGCCGTCTTGCATTGTAATGACATAGCCTATATTGATTAATGAAATGAGTTTAGAGTTTTCTTAGAGTCAAGATTTGAAAATAGAACCAATATTCTGGTAAAACAAAAGGTGAGGGCAGCTTTAGGTGAGAATCCTTAAAGAGCCTAGTTATCTTTTATTTGACTGAAAAAAATCTCCCTCATCTCATACTCTTTCACTTCAAACCATTCAATCGTCTCTGCACACTCACCTGCCTTCGACGAGCGCCTGCTTCCAACACCACGCACATGTGCCTGCCGCTAACACCTGACCGACTTCCTTTGCCCAAGCTCCCAACTACCTTCATCCATGCAGAAGGCCACCTAGTGGCCGAACCTTCACACCGCTAGCACGATGACAGTCACACGCATCCGCGAACCCACACTGCTCACACTCGCGCCCTAGCCCCCCCACGCAAGCCTGCGAGCCCCACTCGCAACAGATTGCTCCCCGCCCACTGCAGACTACGCCCCGCGCTCCCTGCCTGCAGTTGAGTCCATCCCGCACACCTTGCTAGTAGTCGAGCGGTCCCCATGCACCTTCAGCCAAGCGCGCCGAACGACACCTGTGTCGGTAGCATTGAGCCTCGTCTTGCCCACCTGCACCCGAGCCGCACTACATCCACACGTGGGTTCTTTAGCTGAGGTATAATTTCTTTTCTAGATCAAATAAATATGATCATTTGATTTCAATACAAATTTATTTGCTTAACTTGAATTATTTATTTGACTTTAATTATGCGACCATATATTTATTCAAATGAAAATTAATGTTGGATTTTAAGTGAGATGCATCTCTACTAATTTTTGAACCTCGCATCTGATTGTTGAAATTAAATCGATGCCCTAATCTAGTTTGATAAATTCTTATTTATCAAATGATTTAGTTTGATTTTAAATTTAAAATATTTTATTTTATGGAATTTAAAATATGATTTATTATAAAATTATAATTTAAAAAATATTTTGAACTTAATTGAAATAATTTATCAATTAATTTTATTAATAATAAATTTAAATATCATTTGCATTTTTCGTCCTGCATAAGAAGTTTTTTCACAATTTCTTCAATTCATCTACTATCCTAGATGCATTTCACATACGTTTTAAGTTGATGATAAAAACATTACAATCTCTTCAAGTCATTTACTCATGTCCACCATCTCTCCAATTTTTGGGCTCGTAGCCCTAAAAGAAAGCGCAGTTTCATACACTTCTTATTTTTCATCTAAATATGTCAGAAAGCTTGCAAGATTCAATTTGAAAATATTTATATTTCCAACTCCATTAGAAATTTCATTACAAAAAGCAGCATTCATATACCTGCTGATGACCAGTTAAACGAGCTTTCGGTTGTTTGCTAATAGCAGGCTCCCAGAGAATCATAGTAAAATCATCAGAACCGGAAACTAATCTTTCAGGAGCATTGCCCTTCATTTTGTTGTATTTCGCAAGTGCTGCCTAAGAAAAATAAAAACATCATACTAATGCAGAGCATACAATCAAAATCTCAATAGCTATTGTTAAATCATTAATCCAAACAATGTTCCAAATGAACAAAAAAATAAGCTCAACTTGGATTCCAAAAAAGTAGAATCATGTAGCATTCCTTTTTTTGAGAGACTTAAGAATGAGGCCAAGGTGGAATGAAAGGTCATGTTACCTCCTTCATTTCCCCTATAGACGAAAATGTTTTTCCAGTATGATCAAATGCTCCAGTGCGAAGAGTATATTCCGTACTCAAAGCAAGTGAGTTGACCCAATGTCCATGACCCTAAGAATAGTATGGATAACATCATATGAACATATTTACAAGTTTATTTAAGATGCAGTCATAATTCAAAAACTTTTAGGACAAGGTCATTAATAATATTCATTCAAGGGGTTCCATTTAATGTTAAAAGTTACAACAGATGATATTTATTTGAGAGTAAATAACCACGTAACGAAGCTCCACAATCTTTCTTCCACCATATATACATCAAGATTTTAAATAACATTGATTAATTTTCACATCTAAAATTACAAAAATATATTACCTTTAATTCACGAACCAACTTTCCTTGAGATGTTTCCCATACCTTTATTGTACAATCTTGAGAACTGTGTAATTGAATAATTCAGAGTTATTGGTTATAAAAACATCAATAACTTCATAGGATTATTACATCGATATCATTATCTTATTAAATACCAAAGCAAAAGACCAAAACATCAAAAGGGAAAAGCAAATTTAAAATCAAAAAGATAATTGCTTGCATTGTAGGAGATGGCTAACTAAAATATAAATATAAACTATAAACTTAAAAAAAAAAAAAAACATAAAACTACCATGAGTATATCATTCCATCACCACCCCATTTGACACATGTAACGGCAAGTGTATGACCCGTAAGAGAAATAATACATCTCTTTAAATAAATATCCCATATTCGGGCATCCCCATCTTTGCTGGAACTAACAAAACGACGACATGGGGCTTGTAAGTGCACAGGTTCCCAAGAAATAGCAGTAATCCATTTTTTGTGGCCCTGAGACACAATGAGAAGTAAACACAATAACAACATAGCCTTAATCTCAAAAAATGGGATGTAATAATATAAATTTATTCCTTAGCTTAGGACAATTGATAACGAGAGATTAACACATCAAAGCTAGAGTTCACAAGTTCAAGCTCTTGTGACCTAGCATCAGCTGATTTAAAAAAACCCATATTGAATTGTATCGATGTTACAAAGCAAAGTAGCTAATGGGTGAGAGAGCATGTAAGAACATTATTTCTGGGCCATAAACCATAAGATTAAGCTTTTAAGTTAGTTGGTAGCTAAAAATTTAACAAGTTAGGTTAAATACACCCCCCCCCCCCCCAAAAAAAAAAAAGAAAGAAGGAACACAGGAAACAGTAATAAAACTCAAAATGAAGAGAAAATGCCATTGTAGTAAATGAAACAAAAAGATAACAATTCCACTCTTGTTATTAAATGCCATCTGCATGAGGTGGAAAAGGATAAAACATTCTTGCTACAAAATTGTAGTTGTGAACGCATTCAATGTAAAACAAATAGATTATATAAATCGTGAATGCATACTTATTACATGAAACAAGATTATATTGTAAACAAATTGTATTATTTCTGCATGAGAAAATTTGTCTAAGATTTTCCATGAAAATGTCAGTTCCAAAGAAGGATTCTATGAGATGACATATTAATAAACTTTTAGAAGAATTTAAGGTGCAGGTCCAAATGCACAAGGTATGTGGTCCCATTGCCCAACATGATGAAAAGTTGCTCATTAAAGAATGCATGATGCATTTTAAAAAGAAAAAATACAGCATAAACAACACAAGGATGTGACCACTGTCTCATAAGGCATACAACAGCCTGAGAAAACAATGAATAAAATGCTATTTTGTGAACTTTACTGTGAGTGAATTGCCAGATTGTTTTCCAGTCTCTGGATTCCATAGAATAAGCTCTCCGGACTTGCTACCACTAGCAAGGTATTTACCATCCGGTGACCATGCTACACAAAGGACCCAACTCTTGTGTCCTAAACAATAAGCTGATGTCAGCGGCTTTCCAAAAATCTAACTTTCAAGAAGAACTAAGGTAAAAAATAAACAACTGGGAACATTGGCAATATAAATATATCAAAACTAAAGACAAGCAAAGTAGAAAATTGATATCTTTAATAAATTATCACAAAAAGAATCCAGCTGAATTTCACTGTTTACAGATTAGGACATTATTCCCTGATATCAGACAAGAAAAAAATTGAGGAACAAATAGATCAGAATGAAGCTAGTTAGGCATATTTCTGAAGAATAATAAATATTGGTAGCATACTTTTAAAAAACCCAACATAAAACAGGAAATAAATATGGCCACTTACTGCCCAAGATAAAAGGTGTGATGGAGTGCGTCATATCATGACTACATGAGCTGGTTAGTTAAGTTCAATATTATTTCACTAATATTTTTTATTTTATCCATGAGCACCACAATTTCCCCTATTCAATTTGGAAATTGTAATGACAGTGTGGTTCGAACTTGAAACTCTTTGAAACCAAAGCAAGCTCTTTCTCTACTAAGCTAGAAGAACACCACATATTGTTTAACTTTCTAAAGAGATGGCTTTTGCCAAAATAAAAAAAAGGGAAAATAATGCAATCTCTCCTATTTTGATGGCATACAAGTTATTTGAATAGGTACCGAACCATAACTTAGGTTAATTCAAACTCCTCTACATCTTCACTTTTTTTTTAGTTTAACCCTATTCCTGAAATCCACTACTACAAAAGACTACTAACCAATCACTGGACCTTCACAGTTCAACATCACATAAGCAATTTTCTGGTCATCAACACCAGAAATTGCATTTGCTCATATCATTGATCAAAAAGGTCTAACTCTCCCCAAACAAGACCAAGCCGCACCATAGGGGTAGTGCAAGCCCCATACTATCCCAACTCACATTTCACTTGTCTACTTTTATATTGTGCACAGTCAAGTGCAGTTGCAGAATTAATTACATTTCTGAATTCCACAGGAGCAAAAGGTGTTTATGTTCATTATAATCATAAAGTGTTATAGAATTATAGTCATTTACTGTAAAGATATGGAGATTTTTTAATTATTAATATCTTTACTTTAATATGTAAATATTTTTATATATTTCATAAGGTATACTAACTCTGAAAAGTAATCAACTATTTCATATACACATACCGAACAACTTAATAGATTAGGGGCCAATCTAATTAACTGAAACCAACAAAGCCAACTGTTCGGTCCAGATTTGCCAGACATTGCAACAGGTAAGGATGGTAAAGAGTCAAGTTTGACAGAGTCAGGTCAAACTCGGAAATGGACTTTCCAAGTTTGACTTGACTCCAAATCAATTCGAAATTGAAAATTTTCAATTTCTAATCAGCTTGACATGATTTGACTGATTGATTAAATTATGGATTCAACTCGGCTCAACGCATCTTAGCATACACTACTTGCAAAGAGAAAGTAGAGATATATGACAATAGATATTATAAGGAATGATTTACATACTTGGAGTTAAATAAGCATTTGTTATTTAATAGAGTGCAATGAAAATAAAAGATTCATGTAGCCAACCCCAAGTAGGATAAAGGCTTATTTGTTGTCGTTGAATGTCAGAGGATGTAACAATAGGGACTAATATAGATGAAGACCTGAATCCTCATGGCACTTGTAAGAAGAGCGATAAAATGAAAATAAAAAGTATATGTTGCCAACAAGTCTTCTCGAGGATCTTGGCATCATCAATGCATCATTTTATATTGAAACCTACAACAATTAAATCTTCTTTTGCACGGATCTAATAGAGAAAAAAGCCCCATCTTTGCTTTTATGATGCAAACAACTAGATTCACCATTTACTCAATCAAAAATTCAAAAATAGCAAAAATAAGTCAAAAATTAGCCAAAAATGTCAAATTAAATGCTGACAAAACAATTTAAAATAGAATATTTATAAGAACATATAAACTGATTAGATGAAATATCAAGACATTTCAAATCAACTGTTAAGAGATACAATTAAGGTTCAGAAGTGGTTAGAAACTATATTTTGAGTAGAGCTATTCAGCTCATAACCTGTTTAAAAAATTTTGACTAAATTTCAATCCAATGCAAATTTCAATCGGTTTTTTAAGTAATTATTAATCTTCAAATATTCTCTTCACTTAGGTAAGAGTCATACAAAAAAATATTTAAGTGATTTAAAAATCACGAGAACTGTGTGGTGTTAGCTCAAATATCTAGAAGTTTGCTTAACACTATTATGTGAGTAAACTCATCTTTACTCAACTCATCATATATCATAAGCGTGGAGTGGCTTATGATGGATTATGCTAAATAAAACAATCAACTCATAATGGATGATTAGTGATGCACTGAACATTCATCCAAATTGATGAATGACCACTAAGGATGGTATGCAGATGAATAACCAATTGTCAATAAGCATGGTACACAGATGAAAGCTAAGAATTAAACTAATTATCCAAATAGATGAAAATCAAGTTCCTACTGAATGCATATGGAATATAATGGCTTATAAGTCAATTCACCTGAGCAAGTAAATAATGGTGTCTGAGTGTTAAGATCCCACAATCTTACAGTGGTATCACCAGATCCACTAGCAAGGCTCTTACTATCAGGGCTGAAAGCTACAGAAAGTACAGCTTCTGCGTGACCTACAAAGATTAAAGATTGGTTAAGTAAAACAACAAATATTGAAATTCGAAAAAAAAAAGCACATTTACCATAAACATGTTTAGGATTATTTAGGATTTGCAAATATACTAATTATCTTTAACGAACACATTCAACTCTCCAGAAGATCAAAGCAGTCAAAAAAATTGTGAAATGAATTGAATACATTTGCGGTACTTTGTGAATTCATGCGGACATTTTAAGATGCATAAATTTGACAAACATAGCTAGCACATTGTACAATGCATGGCACTCTTATATAGAATTTATACAAAATCAAATTGATATCACATGATTAAATCTAAACTATTAATAGTTATGTAAAAAATTATCATGGAGTGGGAACTTGTCAACTACTTAAATGTTACAAGTCTTTGACCATCTGTTACAGTAAATATCTAATAGTAGGCCTATTGGAAAACATAGAGAAGCTTATAACCATATAATGCCCACCCTTCCTCTTTCCAAACACTTTAAAATCATTCCCTTAAACAATAGATCCGCTCCTCACTCTGGACAACATGTAAGCATTTTACATTTATCCTGCTCTCCTTTTCTTGTCATTAACAATTGAATCCACTTTCCAACTTCACCACCTCTTCAAGCCCATTGAAATCATTCCTTTAAACAATAGATCCATCACTCCCCACTCCGGACAGCTTGTGAACAATTTACATTTATCCTACTCTCCTTTTCTTAAATTGTCATTAATGATTGACTCCACTATCCAACTTTACCACCTCTTCAATATTGTCCCATAATAAATGCAAGAACAACTAAATAATCACAATCTATTTTATTCCACTTTATGTTGCATAGCTATTTCTCAATAGTTCAAAATTTTCAACCATTTGCCTTTTGATTTCCCTATTTTCAAGAACCAAATGACAATATAATCAATTGCAACACTATTAGTGTTTTTCAGAAACTAGCATTAAGTATCCATTCACTTGAGTTAGTAAGAATCAAGTCAACTTACATAATACATTTTTTCAGAAAAGACATCAACTTCTAACATCTGTGTTGGTTGATCATTGTAAGTTTGATATTCCACTAAAATGTTTCACATGTGGATCTGATGCCATCGTTTATAATTCATCATGAGAAAGAAAACCTGAACCAGAATTTGGGCAAAATCCACATTATGGATGAAACGAAGTCTAATTAGTGTTCAAAATTTAAGCATATGAAGTTTAGCAATATATGAAAAATAATATTTCGAGGGAAAAAATGCAACATACTAAAATGTTTTAATGATTTTGTAGCTTATACTTAAAAGATAAAGGGTATGACTGCGTTTCACGGCAAATATTATGAAGCCATATGCTGAATATTATTTTGTTACACAGTGATGGAGTGCACCCACCATTGTGTTCATATAGATCATTATTAGAATGAATTCCTATATATGAAAGCAAGTAAATAAGCACTAAAGAGCAAGCTTGACTTACAATAACATATCTAAGGTCAACCATGTCACTGAATTTAGCACTTCACTAACTTGGGAATGATAAGACTACTACTGTAAAGGAAGAGGCAAAATTTATGGCAAAACCTGCAATTGTAGCAGAACAACGACTAACAGGACGAATGCGGAAAATTGCTTGAGGTTGATAGACTATACGCAACACCTTCTCCACGGACACTGCAAGATCACAACATTAAATGTACAACAAAGGGCAACAATTTCTATTTAAGAATTCTAGTGTGCAAAGACTTAATGCAGACAAATTACAGTTTAAACTACCTTTATTCTTTTGAAGGTATGCACCAAGTTGCACAACAAGCTCCTGATCTAGTATATAAAATGCATAAGGCAGTTTTTCCTCCTAACAACAAAAGGAGAAACGAAATAGAAATAAAGTAAGGATCTAGTTCCTACATCAACAAAATTATAGAAAATCAATATGGCAACGTGATGTAAATAAGTAATAAACATAAATCTTATGAAATAAATTAATTATTTCAAGAGAAATTACTCAAACCATAATCTTAAATCCTAATGTCAAGATCTTTTTCCCAAATTTTCCCTAGTTGTGATTCAAGTTGATAATTCCTATAATAGCTCTTGGCTGAGCTCTTAAGCAATTGCTTTTCCATATTCAGAATCAAAGAATGAAAAAAGTAATCATTATAATGGTAAACAAAGGCTCAAAGTAAGCTGCCTATGAATCCTCATTGATGAAAATATCAACTGAAGCCTAAAATTATCAAACGTACATGTAGAATAAAATTAAGCTATAAAATTTATGAAGCCTGAAATTAGCAGTAAACTCAAAAGGGCATGCAGCTCGTATAATAAAAAAAGAATAAGCACTTCCAATGTATAAGAGCTTGAAAGAAGGAACTGCCTAGCTTGTTTGACGTACAAAAGTACTTGTTTTGAAGAAACAATATTTCAAGATCAAAATACCCAAAGAGATGCAAAATTTACATTTTGAAGGAGCCTGTTGACAATCTGTTGTAGTTGTGGTGGGCCAGCATTCTGTGGAAGATAAAGAGGTGCACCAAGAGGCTCCCCCTCGGGATTTGTCAATAAGCACATTACACTATTATTGCTAAATTCGTCGGCCATCTCTCCCGCAACATGGTTTGTCTTCATCTCAATGAAGGGACTTTTTTGACTTCTCAAATCCTAAATGAAGATGAAAACATCTAAAATTAGTGTAACAAGATTAGTTTTAAAAAAATTTAAAACTAGGCTTAAATCCATGAGAAAATTAACATCAAAGACTTCAAACAGATTTAAAATAAAGTCAGTTAACAAAAACGCAAAACAAAAAGTTAAGACAACAATGGGATTCAAAATCAGGTGTGGCAATTCAGTCAATGCAAATACTGACATGCCTATAATATTAATCCTAAATGAATTATGATGGACTCATAATTTTCTGAAATTACTAATTTAATCCTAGGGCTCATATTCTACTTGTTTAATAAAAGAATTAGGATGTCCAAATAAATTTTAGGGATTTTTAATTACATGATACACAAATTTTGGCATATTACACTATTAACATCCCCTTCACAAAAAAAAACTACCCCATAATTTTTGTGAAGAGAGTGTGGAGTGTAATATGGTAAAATTGTGTGGCGTCTATGTAGATTTCCCATACTTTTATTGGGAGCAAATAAGATCAGTAGCAACTCCACAATCAACAAAATTAATGTAGAAAATTTAATTAGACAAACAAATACAGGTTCAACAAATACAAATCGGCTGATAAACCAATGAGATGAAAACTAAAAGCTTTAGGAAAACATTTTATTACAACAAATCCATTTGTTGTAAATTTGAAGAAAGGCTATGATGAAAGTTTGGCAGATGATACATACAATGCCCAGATGTTCAATTTTATGCCTTCAAGGCCCTGAGCAATAGTCAACTACAACTAACTTCCACGGTCGGCAAGAGTCGTGATGGTGAGACTTCAAAGGCAAAGGGCATCGAAGAGACAGAGGCGTGAGCAAAGGCTTCCAACTGCTGCGGCAAACTTGAAGGGCAGCCGGTCTCGAGAAGGAACTGCAAACCCTTAGCCTGGAGTCGAATAAATTTAGATGTCAAATATCTGATGGAAGGTACAATGTCATAGATAGCCAAATATCTCACAGTGGTTTGTGGTTAACATTGAAATAATTAAGCAACACATTTGGTCAGTTTGCACTGAAGGAAAAAAAATTAGGTTTGATCTTAAATTTTAAAAATCTAAACAAATAAAATTATAAATAGAAAAAACTGATCAAATAAAATTAGTAGAATCAGTCTGGTTCAATTAAAACTATAATTTTCTCTTTATTTCATTATTTATCTCAAAAATTTAAAAATCACAAAAGTATATTATAATAATATAAAAAAAAATTATAGGATTATACAACCTCAAAGATTAAGAACATGATCAGAAAAAAGAATAAGTGAACAATATAACTTTGAAAAGAAAGATAAAGAAATTATTCTGAATATGAGGCAAAGCTTGAGAGCAAAAAAATAAAAAATTAATGCTGAATAGGATTAAATAAGCTATACTAAAAAATATAAATATATCTTATAAGTTAAATCTAGACATGCAATTCAGGGGCAAAGAATGAACATATCATATGAACTCAACAACACTATACTATATAGTGCATGATATTCAATGAATTTGATTTGTTCGGTATTCAAATATATGATTTAAAAAAAAAAATTATCAAACCATCCAACACATTATAAACCAAAATAAATCAAACCGATTGAATCAAACCAGTTTTGTATGTTTTTTATCTAAATTGTTTAATGCAAGCCCATGAAAGTTGTTATGATTTTTCTAAGGAATTCCTAGAAAAATAGGCTTACCAGCCATTTAGTCTTCAAAAAAAATATCTATTTACATTTAAACTTAGCGTTGACAAAAAATTTCAGATGGCATAAAAAAAAGGAAATGAATAGTAGAAAAATACAAGATAAGAGAGTCAAACTTTTATGTGAAAATCGAGATGATTTGGAAAAACATGACACCAATCGTAGTAGTTTTAAGGTACAATCATGAACAAGTTATACATTTGGGAAAGCGAAGGACCCTAGGTTCTAAACACAATTAGCTCTGATACTAGTATGATGTAGCATGGGAATCATTAACACTATTCTTAAGTTGCCAAATGAAGGACCTATGCCTAGGTATATATGAAACGAATGTTAATGGACCTAGGCATGCAATAAAGCATAATTTTATGAATACTAAATATGCCCTATGATTTTATTAATTTTCAAATTATATATATTTAGAAAATTTCAGATTTTAGTAATTTCTACATTAAGATTTTAACATGTCCGATGCAAAATGGATGGGATTAAATTAAGCTAATCTTAATTATGAAAGTTAGCTTATCCACGAAAGGTCTCATGGAACTTCCACAACAAATTACAATGCTCAAAGTAAATTCAATGAACTTATGTGGATAAGTAACCCATCAAGAACCTAGGAGATTTAACTATAATGTTATAGGAACCTGAAATACTCAAAATATGGAATAACCAGATGGATTAGTCATTAAACAGCATTTAAAGATGTAAGTCTCAGCAAATAGAAGCTATGGATCAAATCATACTCAGGATTTCATGGAACAAGCAGAAATTTAATTTTTGCTTCAGATGAAGGACAATTTAGTCACTGCAGGGAAATAATAATTCAGCAGATTGGCTGTACAGTAATAGCAAGATAAAAATCTAACCCATCAATTATTTCAACCCAAACAGAAGTAATATTTGGACCTCTCCAAATTAAAATTGGTAATTTCAGCCAATTTGATAGTATTAGGCTTTCGACAAACTCAAATAACAAATGAATAATCCATCAACAAATTTTTCCAAAACAGCAGGATGAAGCAAGATAACGATTTCAATTAAGATCAGGGTTTCAATCTAATAGGGACAACAAAACAGTGAAATATTCCAGCAAAGAAAACAATAACGATGCTTAAATCAAACTGGGGGAACAAGAGGATACCAGGAAAAATAGAAGTAAGAAGAAAACAATGAACACTACAGCCCTAATACCAAGTAAACCTCAAGTCTCCAATGGTCGCAACCGCCGCCGCTCCCAATGCCGAACCGGCCCCACCTGCGCGACTCAGCTCCAGATAAGGAAGACGCAGTCCCCCTCTGCGCACCCAGATCGATCGGAACACCACCTGTGTCAGATTCGTCGAGCACCAAGCCAGATCTTGCGCGCTTCGGCGGAATGCATCGGACAGCAGCGGACAGAGGAACAAGAAGCAGGACCCCGATTGAATTAGGGTTTGCTGACATGGCTGAAATTGAATTCAGAAATTGCAGTTTACTCCCTCTATTTCTGTCTCTTCTTGAATTAGCCCAACCGCTTCAAAATTATTCAATACATCCAAATCCCATTTGACTCGACTTAAATCCGATTGAACTCAAATTATATACAAGACACAAGCGAGCATTTTCACCAAAATATAAGTTCCAAGTGACTCTATAAACAAAAATACATATAACGATATTTAATATAAGTAATAGACTAAATAATAAAATAATTTTTGTTCTAAGGTAAAATTATATCGATAAATTAGTAAATGAACTAATATGCTCTTACATCAATAAGAATGAGAAACAGAACATTAATTAAAAATATTATGTAATTTTGATAAATTTGTGATTTAATAAATTAAAATTTTATTGTGACATATTAATGAATTAAATGTTTTAAATAACAGTAGTAGTAAGAAAAAATTAATAATAGTAAATGTAAACTAGTTATTAATTCGATACCTTATTAGTAATTTATCCCTGATTATCCGTTGTTTCACATTTTTAATCGATGAAGATGTGATTCTCAGAATAAAAATTTGAGTTTTTTTCTCGTTAATTTACTTTTTATTGGTACCTGAAATTAAATATTTTATTAGATAGAGTTTGCAATGTTTTTTTTTTTATAATGAGTTTGCAATATTAGTAGATTTGTACAAATAAATGTGATATCTTTATTTGATCTTATTTGAAATGAACCACATATTTAATATAATTTTTAAATAATAATAAATAATTTTATTTCAGATATCCGATAACAAACAACTTTTAATTGTGTACTTTAAATATAATACATTAATTTTATTTTACATTTTATTCAAAATATCAACTTAAATTTTATTTTTTAAAATAATTATTTTATTTTTAATGTAAATATAAATATAATTAATCGCGTTTATTTTACTTCACATCACAATGAATCTAAAAAATTAAATTCTATTTTTACCGAGCAAAAAGCTGATTACATCTTGAACTTGAACTTGAAATTAAAATCCATCTCAAATGCTTTAAATTTAATAAGAAATTATAACACAAAATAATTTTATTTTACATCTATTATAATAAAAAAAATAATTTAATTTTACATCTATTATAATAAAATATAATTTTATTTTACCTCGATTAGTCAGATTTTATCTCATTTAGTAGATCATAATCAGAGCATAATAAACTGTATTTTTTCATCGTATGAAAATTTTCAGAACTGGAAAAAAAAATAATAACAATGTCAGTTCAAGTTAAGCAAAATATTCGAAAATTAAAACTCAATTCAAAACTCGCTTTGTTTTACTCTATTTAAACTCGACTTGATTTCTTTACGAAACAATGTTAGCTCGCTCAAAAAATTTGATTTAACTTATAATCAATTCAATATCTATATAATTATATACATGCAAATATTTTAAATGTATAATAAAATATTATATACACGTAAATATGTTATATAAAATATCTATTAAAAAAATTTAAAATATATATTAAAAAAGATTATATATAATAAATATATAATATATATAATTAACTAAAAAAAGTAATATATAATATATATTATATGCAAAATAAAATTTTAAATTAAAAATAAGATTAAAATTAAGCTCAATTCTACTTAAACAATCAACTCAAAATTGATTAGATTTTCATTAACTCGATTTAAATTGAATTTGAATTCAAAATTTTTTAATTTAAGTTAAGATAAATTGATTCAAGTTTGACTTATTATCGGCCCTAACCAAACTACCTTGAATTCAATATATATATATATATATATATATATATATATATTT
>JAEMOT010000824.1:0-13366 GCA_019297695.1 Apostasia ramifera
GTTCGGGATGTGGTCTTCGAGGTTCCGAACCTAGTGCGGAACTGATCGGAGAATTGCAGGAAATTCTGGATGGAGCCCTGAGGTACTTCGTCAAGCCAGTCCAGAGCCAGGCCCGTCAGTGTGTTCCTGAATAGGCGGCATTTGTAAGCGTCTGAGACAGGGTCGCTGGTTGCGAGAGCGTTTTCGAAACGCTTGACATGCTGGGCTGGGTCGGTGCGGCCGTTGTAGTCAGATACTCGGGGGGTCTTGTAGGCGCATGGCGCCGGTGCCGCCATTATGGCGGAAGAGAAAATTATCCACCGGAGGAACCGGGGGATATACCTCGGGCCGGCTTTCGGCGGCGGCGTGGGTGCTGGTTTCCTCAGTTGGGAGTTCGACGCGTTCCGCGCCTGGTTGTTGGAGCGGGCCTTCGAGGGGCAGAGCTAAAGGGAGGGGTCTCTGCTGCTGAAGGAGGGTTGGTAGTCTGGCTTACCAGGCTCGAGATCGGCTTGAAAAAAAATGAAATTCGATTCATTTTCAAGCCGGCTCGAAAATGAATCAAAATCGGCTTGAAGTCGATTGGAATTTTGTCGAGCCAGCTTGAAATTGAATTCAATTGATTTCGAGTCGATCGAAATGTGATCGATCCAATTTTGAACCGATATTAACTCGGCTTGAAATCGGATAGATAACAGCCCTACTTCCATGAGTTTTCAATCTTATTACCGTTTAGTTCTTCCACGCTATTCCACCCCAATAAAAAAAAAATTGAAATCTTCCACGCGTTAGCATGCATTACCTGGTTGGTTTTTTTATTTCATCCATATTTATTTTATGCACCCACCTTCTTTTATGTTGAACATAATTAGGAATCATTTGGTTAAAATATAATTTAGAAATACTATTTTTTTAAGAGAGAGAAAAATATATATTTATTAATAATTATCTCTATTGTAATATCTCGAAAATTTAAATTTGATGTGTATTATAAATTAGAATTATTTGTACAAATTTGGGTAATAAATAATATTTACGGTATTTTAGTATAAAAAATATAGAATAAATTTTGGATAATTCTTTTGATTTATTTCATCTCCAAAAATGACCTAAAAAGAATGTTAAAAGAAATTTTGGATGTAAAAATATTTTTATAAGATCTAGTATTTATTTGAAAATATTAAGAGAAATATTAGAAAATTATTTTCTTGATTTAAATTTGAATTTATTTAATATCTCCTAATTTATTTGGATATTTATTGATTTAAAATTCTCATGAGGATATTTATTAAAATTGTAGATATTTAAGGGATATAATTATAGGTTAAAGGGTGATTTGTTATCAATCTTTAAATTTTAAATTTATGAGATTTAATTATCTCTTAGCCTTGGGAGAAATACTAGATTTATTTTTAGACTGAGTTATTAGAGGAAATAATATTTCTCTTCTTTCATATATTGATTCATCTCTTTCCCGATTCGTAACTATCCGCCCTAGGCCCTCCTTGGCCGAAAATGAGAAAGGGTGAGAGAGAGAAAAGAGAGAGGAGAAAGAGAGAGAAAGTAGAAGAGAGAATTAGAGATCTGAGGCATCACAATCTTTCTTCTTCGAATCGATAACCACGGAAGAAAGATTTCAAAGATTTGGATGAGAAGGCAAGTGGAAAAGGAAGAAAAAAATATGAGATATTTTCATGATTACTTGAGGTAGGAGATCCTTCTAACTACTAGGGTTTAAATTAATCAAAAATAAGAATTCGCATAATTTGATTTATAATAATTTGATAAAGATTGAATAAATTTAATATTTAATTATTTGTGAAATTTTATTTTATTGCATTGCTGATATTTGCTTCATGTTTATGGTTGTAAATTTCGGTTATGAGCTTAAATTATTTTATTAGATAAATTTGTTTAGAAATACATACGATTATATATTGCTGGAATATTTTTGTTTCAGATCAAAAATTGGTGGTCGTTATAGCTTGAAGTTACCTACAACCTCTGTGAAGCTACATTTGATTAATTCTGAATAAAAAGTATGGTTTCGATATCATTAGTAAAATCTGACAGAAATTCAGATTTTCTGATCGAGTTTAGTTCATAGGGGATTTGGTGTACTAAATGAATTCAGATTAACATAAAATAATATGTAAAGATAGATGACACATTATACTATAACTTTTCTATAGAAATCTTCCTCTGAAAAATTCATTTTAGATGAGATTTTGCTAGAAACATTTGACATAAAAATCTATTTGTGAAAAAGCTTACGATTATTGAATGTAAATTTAAAGATTATTAGATTATTTATAATATTTATATAGTGCTCTCATTAATTAGCCTAGAAATATATATTTTATTTTTAGAAGTTTAAACAATTGAGTTACTTTGGCAGAGGTATCAATTATTATATTTAGAAGAATTGGACTTATGAAGTCGATTTCAAATGCTATGAGATATTGAAGATTGATAATTTAAATAATTCCTGATAATTTAAAGTTTAAAACTTATGCTAATTAGATTTATTGATAGATGATTTAATTCGAATAGTGATGATATTTTTATAATCATAGAGTGACATAAATGTGAAATTTAGAATTGATTATGATTCAATTTGACTAACTTTAATACGAGACTCAGATATGGATTATAGCTATATTATCATCTCTAATCATACTCTCATTAAACTTTGATTGAGATTTCATGAATTATATATGGAGAGTTAATGATCTTTATTAATTTAAATTAAAATATCTTTGAAGATATCATGATTGCTTTTATTGGTGATTGTTGAATTACTATAGAAATTTAATTTAAATTGAAGAGATGATTTAAAATTAAATCATCGAGATTATAATGTACAATGTGCATTGAGAAAATTTGATATATGATATATATAAATTATTATGAATTAATTAGTAGCTCTATTTGCTTATTCAATAAAGAGATAAATATATTATAGAATGATATACCTCTTTTTCTACTGTGACACCTATAGGAGGACAAGTGTATGGACTTTTCATTACATTCAATATGAATATATTGACTTATATTTGTGACACCTATTGGAGGACAAGTGTACGGACTTATCGTCACATTCGATGTGAATATATTGACTTGTATTTGTGACACCTACGGAAGGACAAGTGTACAGACTTGTCGTCACATTCGATAAGAATATATTTACTTGTGTTTCTGACACCTACGGGAGGGCAAGTGTACGGACTTGTCATCACATTCGATAAGAATATATTGACTTGTATTTGTGACACTTACGAAAGGGCAAGTGTACGGACCTCCTGACGACTTATATTTGTGACACTTACGGGAGGGCAAGTGTACGGACTTGTCGTCACATTTGATGAAAATATATTGACTTGTGTTTGTGACACTTACGGGAGGGCAAGTATATGAACTTGTCGTCACATTTGATGAAAATATATTGACTTATGTTTGTGACACTTACAAAAGGGCAAGTGTACGGGCTTGTCGTCACATTTAAAGATATAATATGATATTTAGGCAAGTGTATGAGCTTGTTATGTGACTAAATTTATAATCAATATTTTAAAGGCAATAATGGATTAAAAATTAAATGTGATTTCTGTGGGCTTACGCATCTGCCTTAGCTCGAGCATATGATATATAGGTGCGATGACGTCCATTGTCATTTTGGATCAGGGGGTGAAAACTCCCAAAACTTATTTAGAACCTCACATTTTAGCTATTATGGGCCATAACCTACGGGGCCAGAGGATAACAATCCCTAAATGTGTAAAAGACAACTGAGGCATAATACGAGAAATCACTGGCCCAAAAGAGTAAAATAAAATTAAATAAAAAAAAACTTGCTCGTTAATCATATTTTTTTTATAATTATTCTGTTATCATATTTATATTATAATTAATAAGCAAATCATGTTACATTTATTTATCTTTACTATTCGCATTGTGCTAAGTTATTACCTATTCTGCATATACATTATTCAATTATTCATAAGAAATTCATGATATACATGCTCATTTATTTATAATACTCATGTTATGAATTCTTATTTGATATATTTTGTTTTACAATTTAAGTACGCATAATTATCATAGTCATTACTATCATGTTATTTATTCATTTGATATTGGATCATAACTGTTACTGTGTATGCATGTAACAATTCTCTTAAATCTTAAAATAATAAATTTGTGATCATGAAATCTTATTAAATATTTTATGTAGTCCATAGCTAGTTGATATCTGCTATTGAGTCCTGTTGGCAGACTGATACCATTTTTGATAATATTTTTACAGATTTAGCACAAGCATAAAAGGATTATTTGTGTTTAAGATTTTATATTTATTTATGGTGTAATGTAATAATTATATATTGAGGATAGATTTATATTAAGATATAGTGGAATTATTTGAGGATAAAAAAAAAAAGGGTAACAGCCGAGGTAAAAACAAGGTCGTTACATACATGATACACTAAACTTACCATTTTATATATTACATACACTACTTGATACGTTATACTGTGTATATATTTTTATACAATGCACATCATAAAATACTAAAAATATTATACTGTATATTAATTTTGGTTTGGAAGTACAATAACAACCAAGGCTTAATCCTACTAGTTGGGGTTGGCTACATGAATCATTTATTTCTATTTGCTCTATCAATTAATAAATTCTTATCTGAATTTAAATGAGTAAGATCACTCCTTATAATTTTTTGTCATATCTTCTTTGGTCTCTATCTTTCTTTTTGTATATGGGCAAAATCTAATAACTTGATTTTCTTAACTGAAGTTTCAATCGGCCTACGATTGACATGTCCAAACTGACTTTCTCTGAGTTTATCCTCAGTTAGTGCAACTCCAACTTTCTCATTCAATCCTTAAATAGATTTGGTATGAAGGAAATTTTTATATATTTTAAAGTATATAAAATATAATTTATCAAGTATAAATATGTAATATATAAAATGAAAAGTATACTATGCCATATAGGTATTATCCTAATATTTTAATCATATTATGATGCAAAAAAAATTATTTTATTATTGAAGATAGTATTGTATGTAAAATAAAATATTTTTTTTTATTAAAATAGGAGTGTCGTATAAAATAAAATTAATTTTTAAAGTTAAAATTATTATATATATATATATATTATCTAGGTCTTGAGATGAACCTAATTTCTTTTGGAATTAAAGGCTCCTTAGATTAGATACTTATTTCATATGGAACTGCAAATTTGATTTTTTTTTTTGTTTTTAAATGGACTTTGAGATATATGATATTATTTACTTTCGATGTCCCTCGAGTAAGTAAATTAAGCCTCAGCTTAATTCATAGGCGCATGTGGAATATGGTGTTGCACCTCAAGAAATCCGTACGAAGGATTTTTATCAAATTTTAATATATAATTAAATATTTTATTTAAAAAATTTTTATAGGAATTTTATTTTAAAAGTTTAAAAGAATCTGTTTATTTGTAAGCTTAAAATTAAATTTGAATAAAGATATTTTTTTATTGAAATTTGTGAATGATGTGAAGTAAAGTTAGTTATTATATTGAGTTATGTGTGAGGAATGTCATATAAAATTAATTATTATATTGGGATATGTGAGAGATGTGATATACGTTAGTTATTATTTTAGTAATATGTGTAAAATGTGAAATAAAGTTAATTTTTAATATTAAATTTTATGTGTGATGTGATATGTCCGGTTAAAATTAAACCAAGTTAATTTTAAACGGACAAACAAACGGGGACTGTTATATACTGATCTCTAACATTTATTTGTACTGTACATTTTAGAGGTAATTTTATTGGGGCTTGAGTTGTAACCCAAATTTTAGATTTAGATTTCTTATGTACAAAAATTTTTCATATGAGTTTTTTTAATAATTTTATTAAATTTGACTGTTAAATATTATAATATATTTTTAGTATTTTTACTTATTATTTTAATCTTAATTTATATTTTTCTTTATATTCTAATTTATAGTAGTAATTTTTAATATTTAAATATATTTTTAAAATTTTTAAAATAGTAATTTAACGATCAAAAATTAACGAAATTTGTCCAAAAAGACTGACATAAAAAAAAATTTGAGCAAAAAGAACTCAAATAATATATTTTTATTTTTATAAATTTATGTAAAATCATATATTTGTCACACAAGCAAGTTTGAAATTGCCAATATTTCATTTGTATGTAGTTAAATAAAATAATGGATGAAGCATAAGGATTTGGGGATGAACATTTGGCAAGAAATTGGAAATAAGACCAAAGCAACAGCTAGTTGATGACATTACAATTAACTACATGCCAAAAAATTTCCCAAAAAATGCAAACAATTGCCAAAATATATTGATCACTCAATTTAAATAAAGGGATTTTTATGGGTCACTACTTTTAAAAACAATATTTACCTACACACTATTGGAGTTTTATATGAAAGACCCAAAACTTGGTTTCATACTCTAATATATAGGTTCACGTAGTATCAACGGCACTATGCAGAATGCATGTCATTTGTTTCAAATTTCAGTACAATTGTGTTATTTTAATATTACCAATATCGAGAAATAATGCCTTCATGATATCACACTCTAATACTATCGTGTTACATCAATACCATTATAAGTATCTCATGCCTTTGTATCATACTCTAACATAGTCGCACCACGGTTATATCAGTGCGCCTATGTAAGACTCATAATATTTGTGTCGTACTTAAATATGATAGCTTTATTTTATTAATGCTATACTAAAATCAACTTTCTATGCTTAGAAATTGAATTTTTTATTCAAATATGAATCTCTAATTTTTACAAGTAGATATTGGATTTTAGTATTCAAGTACAAAAATCCCACAAATGATGTAAACCTTTTTATCATACTCTAATATGCTTGCACAGTATTAGTCATGCCACTATGCATGCAGATTATATTTATATTATACTCTAATAAGATTACATCATTTTAATGATATTATTAAAGAATAACGCCTTCCAATTATATTACATGTCACTAACATCACTATGGATGTCGCATGCCTTTGTTACATAGTCTAATATGATTACATCGACGCATGCATATTGCAATTGAATTAATTGTACTCAAATATAATAGCTTTATTTTAGTGTTATTATGTAAATTCATTTTCTACTACATAAGGTAGATTTTTTATTTAAAATATAAAATTTTTATTAACATAACTACTATATGTGTGGGTCCCCGCTGGCACATAGTATTACCTGATGAGCCACATATTTTTTGCGTATCTGTATATGTGTACAGTATTCTTATTGAGCTATGAAGTGGTCATATCACAAGGTCAAAATAACCCAAATTAGTTGCTGGAAACAACAAATTAAACTGCTTTTTACTTAATCAAGCTTGTGGGCAGGATCTTTGAAAAAAAAATAATTAAATTCAATAATTTGATTTAAATATTTATTGTATCTAATCAATGCAAGAGTTATTAGAAGTAATTAATTGTATTAATTAATTTAATAATATTAATTATACCTTGTGATTTTTAATTTGATTATTGACATAAATTATTTTTAATATTAATTAATTAGAAATCTTCAAAAATTTGCAAAATAATAGATATCACAAATGATATAAATTTAGGCCCAGGAATTGAGCATATTATAAGCACATAAGTGCAGTCATATTTTTAGTTGTTGAAAATTAATTTGGTTTAATTTAATCAAGTATATCAAATTATACATAAAATTTAATATTAAAAATTAATTTTATTTTACAATTTACACAGATTACTAAAATAATAACTAACTTATATCACATTCCTCATTTATCCTAATATAATAACTAACTTTATATTATCCATCACATATCTCAACATAATAACAAATTTTATTTCACATCATTCATAATTTTTAATAAAAAATATTTCTATTCACATTTAATTTTAATTTTATAAAATTTAATCTTACAAACAAACAGGCTGAGTTATTAGATTTAGCAATCATATTAAAGAGTGAAAATACTGCTGAAATTTGTAAAGAAAGCAGTGCAACAATAAAGAATAGATATGCTCTCAATTGAAGTCAAAACCATGTCTGAAACACGAGAAGTTATTAGGTTCAAACAGCGTATCGTTCGGAACCCAATCAGAGGGCGCCACGTGTGCCATACAGCTGGGTCCGGGCACATGTGGTGCCCTCTAATTGGGCGTCCAAATGGTACGCTGTTCGCATCCAATAATTTTTCTTGAAACACAGGTTCCATGTTTGACCACCCTTCAAACAATTTGACTCTCAAAAAAACTCATAAACTCCAACATGCGATGTAGGTAAAACCCAAATATTATATTTAGAGACCACGTAGTACTCTTTTGTTCAGCTTATATTTCGTTTACAGTTATATCGATGTTCAATATTGTCATGTAATTAACTCCCAATTTGAACCAAACAAAATTGGTTTGATTATTAAGAGAATAGGCTCTTTTAGGGTCTGATTTATGACATATCAATGAATTTGAGTTGAATAGTGATGTTTTTGCAGCTATTCATGACATTACGTTGAATTCAAGTGGAGTACATGTATTTAGAGTACGTTTCATTACATAATAAGTTATTTTAACTGAATACAAGCAATTGTGTGAGTATTCAATTAGTATTTATTGTATTTGAAGAGAATATATACAATTTAACATTGCACTTGTCTGTATGAAGGTTTTTTAACATAATACTCTGATTGCACACCTAATGTTTGCTATATTGATGTGTTGCAAACGAAAATTGGTATTTGGCGATCTATTAGGGACATTTGATTGCGTTTTATTGTAATATCTATAATTACACATCTATTTATCTGTATAACGATCAAATTTAAGAGAATAGACTCTTTTAGGGTCTGATTTATGGCATATTAATAAATTTGAATTGAATAGTGATGTTTTTTCTGCTATTCATGGCATAACGTTGAATTCAAGTGGAGTACAAGCATTTAGAGTACGATTCATTTTATAATAAATTATTTTAACTGAATACAAGCAATTATGTAAGTATTCAATCAGTTTTTATCGTATTTGAGTAGAATATATGCTATTTGACTTTAATTTTGTCCATATGAAAGTTTTTTAACATAATATTCTGATTACACACCTAATATTTGCTATATTAATGTATTGCAATAAAAAATTGATATTTGGCCATCAATTTGAGACATTTGATTGCGTTTTAATGTAATACCTATAATGCAGTTTGATTTTTTATGTAATGAATCTATTTTGAAAAACTTTACAACTACACCTGGGCAATGGGCGGGCCGGGCTTGGCATGGGCTGGGCTTAACCGGGCTTTGACTAAGTCAAATAGGGCTCGAGTCGGGCTTAGCTCGGCTTACGGGCCTAATTTTATTACCAAGCCTGCCCAATGTATGGGCCGGGCTACCCACGAGCTTTATTTGGTTCAAAAAATTTTTTTTACGAGAGAAAAAATATTTTATTTTTTAAGTTTAATATTATTTTTATAATAAAATATATATAAAATATAAAATAAAATTTATTCTAATATTCATATTTGTGTTAGATGTACAATAAAGTTGAATTTTGTAGTTAAAAGTTTTGTTAGGCCAAAAAATATCTCAAACCAAACGAAGCTAAAGTGTTTGAAATTTTTATCTAAACATAATTTACATCTTAGGCATTCTGGCATACTATAATATTACTATTTATACTTTTCATAATTACATATTAACATAGTTTTATTTAAATTGATAATTCAAAATCCAATAATAACTTTTCTATGATATTAATTTTAAATAATTAAATAAATTAATGAGAACTCTAAGCTAGTAAGCTTTATGTTTTCATTCAATTTCTTCAATAACCAAAGAAAAAAATTAAAGCCTAATAAATATAATTTCAATAATATCTATTATAATATAAATATTATCAAAAAAAACATATATGACAACATCATCATTTTCAACATGGGCGGGCCAGGTTTGGTGCTGGCCGGGCTTAACCGGGCTTTAACTAAGTCAAATTAGGCTCAGGCTGGGCCAAATCCGAATATCGGGCCAAATCCGAATATCGGGCCAAATCCGAATATCAGGCCAAATCCTCTCTCTCTCCTCTCTCCTCTCTCTTCCACTCTCTCTCATTGGAACCAGCCCATTGGTCTCACCCTATCCTTGCTCTCTTTTCTCTTTTCATTATCTTCAACTTCCTTCCTCTTTTTCTTCAACTTCTCTAATTTTTCATCACCTCCAACTTCTCTCCTAACGCACAACTTAAGCTATGTGAAGAGGAAGAACGAGGAGAGAAATAAATTAGGCTTAACAATCTCTCTCCTTTTTCATCTTCTTCAACATCTCCCTGTATTAAAAGGTTTTGTGTGACAAGGAGGTGAGTTTGAAATTTTGGAGTGTTTTATAGGCGAGTATTAGGTTTTTCGTCCCTAAATTCAAATACCCTCATTTTTTCTCCAACCTACCTATTGTTTTTGAACTTATAGAAATAAATTCTTGAATCTTGACCACAGTCTTTCTAAATGTTTCAGGATGCAAATAACCATCGAGGATACCGACTAGTCGGTGATGTTTGCTTCGAGGAGGCCTGCAATGTTGCTTCAGCTATTACCCCTGTGCCTGGTGGAGTTGGTCCAATGACTATAGCTATGCTTCTATCCAATACGCTGAGCTGAGTTAAAAGGATTCATGGTCTCAACTGATGATATTGATCAGTGCTAATTATGCACGAGCCAAATTGGCTTATTAGTAACCCATTCAGATGCAAAACAGGAAGAAATGGAATAAAGCAATCATATGTTTTGCTCCAGAGGATGGAGGTATGGAATTTATGCAGAGGAACTTCAAATTTGAAAGGCGCGCTTATTTATGTGAATTATCTGCAAAAAATCCGAAACAAAATTGTGCATTATGTTTCAAGACTATATGGTTTGTTTTGTGAGATGGCAAAAATTTTAAAAAAAATTTATCATTCGTGGCTGTTTGTTGGAAGTGTAATAAAATTAATTTATTATATTAAAATTTATGCAATATATAAAATGTTGTTAGATGACCAAATTAATCTTGTTCTTTAAAACTTTGAATTACATTTCTGAGGTTGTGTTATCTGCTAACATCTGTCTCAAGTTGTCATTATAGCTAAAATATTTTTTATAAGTAGAAAAAAAAAATTATTATATATATGTATATATAAATAAGTAAAATATGTTTTAAATTCATTTCAAGTCTATATATACATACACACTCCTTGATTTGACTAGGAGTTGTAATCAATTTATTTTGGGGTTAGCCTCGAGTTAAAAGAAATACAATTCAATTTTGAGATGACATGGTATATAATTTAGATGATATAATTTCTAAATATTATATTTTAATTAATAATTATATAATTTTATATAAGATTATTTATAGATGTTAAGCCAAACAATTATTTTATCTAAATAATATGACATAATATGTTAATTATAAAAAAAAAAAGTGAAGATAGTAAGAAAGGCACAAGAATGAATAGTCCTACATAAAAAAAAAAGAAGAAAATTTTTGAATTATATAAATAAATAACGTGCATATCTCAAATGACAAAATCACCTTTTAGGCAAAATTGTGAGGCTAATAATGGATAATTTCGTAGTCAAGCGTGCTTGAGCTGAAGTAGTATTTGGATGGACGACATCCTGAAAAGTACTCAAGTGATCAATCACGTAATTGTTTTAAAACCAAAGTAGATAATATATACTTCTACATTTAGATCACGAGATATTACATAACACTAAGATAACATTGAACAAAACGCCCCCTAAATATATATAATTACACAAATTCAGAAAAAAAAAATGTAAAAATTATTAATTAATTTCCTAAGTTCCTCAGAGATCAAATTATACATTAAGCAGTAGTGAAGGTGAACACAAATCAGTAAATTTGATTGAATTATCATAATTAATACAATATTAATTAATGTCACGCACTCAAGGGAGCTAGCTAGCGTTTATTAATAGAACTTAACACGAGAGATTCATATGAGGCTGGATCTTCCGTCGACCAGACTTTGATCAGCTGCTAGCCTGATCATCTAGTATAATATATTCATTCATAATTCACTGGGGCCGCAGGTATCGACGAAATCCCCAGAACATGAAGGTATTAGGTAGAATGCTGGCAGCATTAATAACATCAGAAGCCATGATGACGAAGGACATAGTTAAACAATACTCCGGTGGCATCAAATTATTCCCGAACTCATTTCTGTAAACTAATTGGACCAAAAACTTTATTCTGCCGTTCGCGAACACATGGAAGGTACCACTCAACGGGCTCGTCAAGCGGATACGATACATCACTGTGATGACAATAAGGCGATTATTGTACGCCGCAACCGCAGCGACGCAGGCTGCCTCCAATTGTTCGTACTCTAACATACCGGAGAAGACTTCTACCACCTCTGACGCCGTGGAGGCGTCGATAAGGAGGAGGAGGAGGAGGACTGCAGCGCGAGGGAGGAGGAGATGGTCGCCGGAAGCCATGGGGGTCATGTGGAGAGCGAGGTGAGGATCGAGAAGGCAGGCGACAGCGAGGCCATTAAATACAAGCATCATCGATCGCACCTTTTAATATTATTATTATATCAAAAAAATTATATATTTTTATAATTAAAATTTTACAAAATTATAAATTTTATATCATTTTTAATAAAATCTCACTGCTCTAAATTTTAATCCCTAAAATAATAACATATAATTCAAAATATTAAACATTCTTGTATATATCTTTAATTATTTTAACACTAAAAATTTAAACTTTTAAATCTTAAATCTTAAACTTTAACACTAATATATTTTAAATATTTTTTAATTTCATGAATTAACTATATATATATATATAATTTATTTTAAATTCAAAATAATAAAATATAAGCTTCTATATATTATGAATCTGTGAACTATATACAAACTAGGCTTATTTGATTAAGAGTCAAAAATAATCTAAATTTTTAAAAAAATATTTTCGTTAATATTTTAATTATATTTATTTCTCATTATACATATAATTAAATATTCAAAATCAACTTTATTTTACATGCTACAGAAATTTCAATATTAAAAATTAACTTTATTTCGCACTTAATGCATGTTTTAATAAAAAAATTAACTTTATTTCGTATCTAACATAACACTCAATAACAAAATATATTTATTTCACGTCATAACTATAAACTAATTTTTTTCTCTTTTAATCTCAAAAAAATTTAAAATATTTTAAAATTATACTACAATCAAGCAAGTTAATAGAATAAAATATATGAAAATACATCAATAATTATACAATTTTTATAAAAATATAATATAATATATATAATAATTTTTTAA
>JAEMOT010000824.1:13764-27690 GCA_019297695.1 Apostasia ramifera
TATTTATCTACATCTCACAGTTTTCAGGGGTAGTACTCCACCACCTGCCGTGTGCGATGATCCCACCAACAAATTTGATTGCGTTTGTTGCACATAGGATTGTTAACAAACTCTGATCAGCCACAATTTACGTTGAATTAATTTTTATTTTAAATTTTATTTTAATATTTATATATTTATTTAACATATTCTATATATTATATATAATATTTTAGTTAAACTTATATGTATAACATATATTTTTAAATTTTAATTTCTTCAATATGTAATATATATTGCTTAAAATATATACATATATATATATATATATTCAAATACAAATATCTAGTCAATTATAACCTGAATTGATTTTATTTTGAAAAAATTATCTTTGAGTCGAGTGATAATTGAGTTAAACTTATGTCGTATAATATATATAAGCGAGTTTCAAATTTTAAATAAAATTAAGCTGACTTAGTCGCACATTATTTGTATCTGTAAGATCATCCATGGATCCCAAATGTCTTAAATTAAATTGATCAGTCTAGAGATTTTTTGGTATTGTTAAATTAAATTGAAAAAGAAAAACAGATAATACAAAAGCACAGGTTGGAAATATCAAATTCCATCTAATCTTTTGAAATTACCTGGAATGGCATGCATGGCGCCACGCAGCAGTACTCGAGTCAAACTCAAACTCTAATTTTCATGAATCCTATTGATTTAATCATCCATATATCTAGCTATATATTATTTCAAAATAATAATAATAATAATAATAATAATAATATGCTATCTAGCTATAAGACAAAAAAGGACGTGTAAATAAATATGAAAAAATAGATAAATTTGCATTAGGCTCCACGAGCTTCCAATGTTATTACTGTTTAGTTCTTCCACACGATTCCACAAAAAAAAAAAAATACGAAATCTTCCACACGTTAGCATGCATTACCTGGTTCATTTCTTTTTAAGAGAGAGAAAATATATATTTTAGAAATAATTACCTATATGATACAGTAAACTTATCATTTTATATATTACATACACTACTTGATAAGTTATACTGCTCATATATTTTTATACTATGCACATCATAATTTACTAAAAATATTACATTGTACATTA
Source organism: Apostasia ramifera (assembly GCA_019297695.1). Taxonomy (NCBI): domain Eukaryota; kingdom Viridiplantae; phylum Streptophyta; class Magnoliopsida; order Asparagales; family Orchidaceae; genus Apostasia; species Apostasia ramifera. The sequence goes on from JAEMOT010000824.1 coordinate 14,872, forward strand.
ATTGTGGATTAGAGGTACAACAATAACAGTAACAACCAAGCATCAATCGTACTAAGTAGGGTCGGCTACATGAATAATTTATTTTTATTGGCTCTATCAATTAACAAATCCTTATCTAAATTTAAATGAGTAAAATCACTACTTATAGTTTCTTGTCATTTCTTTTTTAGTCTCTCTCTTCCATTTTGTATATGAGAAAAATCTAATAACTTAATTTTCCCTAACTAGAGTTCCAGTCGGCCTACGGTTGACATGTCTAAGCTAATTTTTTCTAAATTTATCCGCAACTCCAATTTTCTAATTCAATCCTTAAGTATACTTGGTATGAAGGTAATTTTTTATATATTTTATAATGAATATAATTTGTTAAGTATAAATATGTAATATATAAAATAAAAAGTATGCTATGCCATGTAGGTAATTATCCTAATAATTTAATTATATTATAATGTAAAAAAAGTTATTTTTTTATTAAAAATTATATTGTATATAAAATAAAATATTTTTTTTTAATAAAATAGCCGTGTCTTATTAAATAAAATTAAATTTTAAAATTGAAATTATTATATATATTATCTAGGTCCTGAGATGAACCTAATTTCTTTTGGAATTAAGGGCTCCTGAGATTAGATACCTATTTCACATGGAACTGCAAATTTGATTTTTTTTTTTTTTTTTAAATGGACTTTGAGATATATGATATTATTTACTTTGAATTCCCTCGAGTAAGTAAATTAAGCCTCAGCTTGGAGAAGTTATTGGGTTCGGATGGCGCACCGTTCGGAACCCAATCAGAGAGCGCCGTGTGCCATACAGCTGGGTCCGGGCACACGTGGCGCCCTCTGATTGGGCGTCCGAACGGTGCACCGTCCGCACCTAATAATTTTTCCTCAGCTTGAGGAGCAACCCAAATTTTATATTTAGATTTCTTATCTACAAAAATTTTCCATATGTGCTAGTTTAAAATTTTCATAAATTTGTTAAATTGTTATTTTTATAAATTAAAAATACATATTCAAATATTATAAATACATTTTTAGTATTTTCACTTATTATTTTAATCTTAATTTATATGATTGTTTATATTCTAATTTAAGATAGTAATTTTTAATATTTAAATATATTTTTAAAATTTTTAAAATAATAATTTAACAATCAAAATTAATAAAATTTGTCAAAAAAGACTGACATGAAAAAATTTTTGAGCAAAAAAGACTCAAATAATATATTTTTATTTTTATAAATTTATGTAAAATCATATATTTGCCACACAAGCAAGTTTGAAATTGCCAATATTTCATTTGTACGTAATTGAACAAAATAATGGATGAAGCATAAGGATTTGGGGATGAACATTTGGCAAGAAATTAGAAATAAGACCAAAGCAACAGCTAGTTGATGACATTACAATGAACTACATGCCAAAAATTTTCCCAAAAAATGCAAACAATTGCCAAAAATATATTGATCACTCAATTTAAATAAAGGGATTTTTATGGGTCACTACTTTTAAAAACAGTATTTATCTACACGCTATTGGCGTTTTATAGTTTACCCGTAAACCGTTGCCTTACGAAGGACCCAAATTAAACTTAATTGATTTCATACTCTAATATATAGGTTCACGTAATATCAACGGCACTATGCAGAATGCATGCTATTTTATTTATTTATTATTATTATTCTTTTTTAAATTAGTATCATTTTGATTCTCGCGGCAATATGGTCTTAAATAAAGAAATTGCCTTGATGTCCCCTTATAATTTAATGATCCCACTAACAATTTGATTGCATGCATGCTTGCTATTAGTCGAATTTGAGTGAGTTGGCCTCAACTCAAATTCTTAGTCTTTGAGCTCGAGTCAATTATCAAGTTGTTTGTTTTATCAAGCCTTATTTTTAATTTTGTTTTGCTATTTATATATTCATTTAACATATTTTGTATATTATATATAATATTTTTAATAAAATTTATATATATATGTATTTTTATATCTTAATCTCTTTAATATATATTTTCATATATATATATATATATATATATATATATATATACATAAAATAGATTAAATATATATTAAAAAACATAAATACATATCAAAATTCAGGCATCATATGATTATGAGTTAAATTAATTTTATTTTAAATGAATTAATTTTAAATCGACTTTATGTTAAATAAGATGAGAGTGAATTTTGAGTTTCGAGTAAAATTAAATGGCCAAGCCGCACATCGATCATGGATCCCAATTATATATTAATGTGCCAAATGTCTCAAAAATAATGAAGACATTTCATGTAATGAAAAAAGAAAAAGATAGTAATTAATACAGAAGTACAGGTTGCCAATAGCTTAGCAAGAAAATTTCATGATTCCATCAGATCTTTTGAAATTACATTCCAGATTGTATGCATGGCGGTATGCAGCAATCTGGTCAAACTCAAACTCCCTTTTTCATGAATATCAATTTAATAACCTATCTAGCTATTATTTCAAAATAATAATAATAATATATAATCTGTTTATCTATAAGACAAATTAAAAAGGAGTGTGAATAAATGCAAAAAGAAAATTTAAATAAATGCGTGTTAGGTTTCATGAGTTTCCAATGTTATTACCGTTTAGTCCTTCCACACGTTTCCATCCAAAAAAAAAAAAAAAAAAAATCTTCCACCCATTAATTAGCTTGCATAACCTCTTGTTATGTGGGACATCGTCACATCAAGCCTTATTTGATTAGCGTGTGATTTAGAAATACTAATTTTTTTGAAAAAAAAATATATTTTAGGAATAATTATTTACATGTTATAATAAAATTATTATTTTACATATTATTTGCACATTTATATTTGGTAAATTATATTGTGCATATATTTTTATATTACGTATATCATAAACTACTAAAAATACTATATTAGATAACGATTATGGTATAAATATATAATTAGTATAAGATACAACAATAATATCTGCTGTATTTTTATCTTACTACTTGGAGTTAGTTATAGGAATTATTTATTTTTACTATATCTTATTAAAAAAGAGCTCTACATTTAACTCGAAGTATATAACGTCATACTTTATAGTTTCTTATCATATTAAAAAATTTTCTTTGTCGTTCTTTTATCGACTTACAATATATTTATCAAAACTTAAAGTTATCTAAACTCACTCTTTTGGGGTTTATTTTTAATTGAAGCACCGTCCTCAACTGTTTTAGGGATATATAATATTTTATTTTATTATTTCATGTTTATACTACTCTTCTTCGAGGTGTTATTTGTAAGAAATGTGTAGCATTATCTATACTATATATAAAAGCCAGACTTTAAACAGCTAATTTTTTTTTTGTTTTTTTCTTGAAATGTTTCACTGCTGTTCATCTACATATTGGACGACTGTCAACTATTTTGATTTTGAAATTTACAAAAAAAAGAGAGGCAGTGGATCAAGTGAAATTACAACTAGGTCTCAATTTTTTTACCTACTTATAAATAGATCTAAATTATTTATATTTAATTTTATTTTTTTTCAGATTATTATATTTATATTTAAGTCCAAATAAAGCGAACTTCAACGGTTTGAGGACACGTAACTCATATTTTTAATGAACGGTGAAGTGCCATGAAATGGATACGAACTGCAGCAGTTTGTCTTATCTATATTTTTTAAATTTAAAAGCTAAAAAAAAAACAACAATTATATTTTAGTCTCAACTTTTTCACCTTCTTATAAATCAGTTTGAATGTATAATGAAATTAGCGAAATTATTTATGTAAATTTCGAGAGCAAAATTTCTAAAGGTGGGGAGAATTGTGACATCTAGAATTTAATCTGGAATTTAAAATTTTGAGTTAATTTGAATCCAAAATAAATAATTTTGAATCTAAAATAAATATTTAGGGATCTATTTAAAAGAATGTAAAAGCAAGGGGACTAAATTATAATTATTCCTAAAAAATATGAGATAGGGATGGCTGCCAGCTACCAACTTCACCATTCGGCAGGCCCGCTCTTCTCATCATTTAAAGTGAAAAACTCGCTATAATAATATTTTAATTTTAACTTATCCAACTCCTTATAAATATATCCACATTATTTATATTTAATTCAATTTTTTTGTTAAAGTTTTGGCTTATTTGTATTTTTTTAATTCAAAAATTCACAAAAAAAGCTATAATTCTATTTTGGTCTTAACTTTTTAACCTCCTGACAAATAAGTTTAAATTATTTATATTTAAGTCTAATTTTCTTTCTCAAATTATCATATTTATATTTAAGTCCCAAAAAAGCTAAATTTAGATTTTAGTCTGAACTTTTTCACCTTCTTACAAGTAGGTCCTAATTATTTATATTTATTTCTATTTTTTTCAGGTTATTAGTCTAAATTATTTATATTCAAGTCCAATTTTTTTTTTTCAAGTTATCAAGCTGCAATTGCATTTTGGCCTCAACTTTTTTATCTCCTTACAAATAGATTCAAATTATTTATATTGAAGTCCAAATATATTTCTTAAGCTATCATATTTATATTTAAGTCCAAATAAAGCTAAAATTACATTTTGGTCTCAACTCCTTTTACCTCCTTACAAATAGGTTCAAATTATTTATATTTAATTTCAATTATTAGTTTCATGTTATTAGTCCAAATTATTTATATTTAAGTCTAATTTTTCTCAAGTTATCATATTTATATTTAAGTCTAAAATAGCTAAAATTGCATTTTAGTCTCAACCTTTTTAACCTTCTTACAAATTGATCCATGCAAATTATTTATATTTAATTTTAAATTTTTTTCTGGTTATTAGTGCACTGAATTAATGAATTTTATTTTTAATTATTTGAAAAAAAATTATCTTATCTGAAATTGTATTTTTGTCTCAATTTTTCACCTCTTTATAAAAAGGTCCAAATTATTTATATTTAACTCTAATTTTTTTTCAGGTTATCAAAGCACAAGAAGAAAAAAAGTTTTAAAAGAGCGGCTTAAATTGCATCTTGATCTCAATTTTTTCACCACCTTAGAAATAAATCCAAATTATTTATATTTAATTCTAATTTATATTTAATAGCTTCTGGGCTAGATGACTTTAATGCTCTCTTGAACAGTAAGATAATGTTCAGTAAGGCAAAACAAGTGCATCGAGAATTATCGTAGTTGATGTTATGGAGAATACTGTAGCTTAAGCATCGTAACCGATGTTGAGAAATATCAAACTAGGATCGAGACATATCATATCCGATATTATGAGAAATGCTGAGCTTAAACATCATAACCGATGTGTAGAAAGATCAAACCAGCGGAAAGAATATTATATCCAATGTTATGGGTATGCTATAGTTTAAGCATCGTGCCCGATATGAAAAAAAGGCGAATCAACGGGATCACGTGCAACACACGTGACTTTACTAGTTCTATAATAAATGTGTGTAGAATGTAAATAGATACCATTAACTCTAATTTGACTCAAAGTTTCTTTGAGTTAAAATATATGCTTAAAATTTAACTCGAAATATCTCAAATTGATTATGATTCGCAGAATCAAGTTCCAGTTTTGACATAAAAACTATCACTCACAAATGGAAGGCAAATAATTCATTTATTAAATTTTACATAAAATATCATTAATTTGTACATTAATTATAATTTATTTGATTCCAGAAGTGCAGTTTTTCGTAATTTATAAAAATTAAAATTGATGTTAAATAAAAATTTATATAAAATAAATGAAATTAATTAAATATTATTTAAATTTAGATAAATTACTGATAGATTTCTACTGTTTATCCATATTTATATTTTAATTTATATTTTTTAAAATTTTTCATTAAAATTCCTAATTAAAATTATAAAGATCTGTTAGGTTTCTATTTTATTTTTTTTTAAGTCTCTATTTTAAATTTTAAGTACTTAATTGGAGAATTTTAAATAATTTTAAAAACTTAAATTTTTAAAAATATAAATTAAATATAATTATAGATAAATTATAAAAACCTATCAGTAATTTGCCATTTTTATTTTATTGTATCGGAAATTTTACATCGGAATCTCGCTGCTCCCAACCTAGTTTTCTCTCTTCTCTTTATTATTTCTATTTTTGCATCACCTTCCTCACGGTCACCATGCTCTGCGGCTCGTTAGTACTATCACCGATCGGTCAACCTCCGGTGCTATAAGGCCAGAGATCCTTCCGGATTCCTACAGAGGAAGAAGACGTTTGTCGTCGCCGGTGTATCCCACCATCAAAGCATTAGTTTGGAGGCGGACGATACTTACATTTGCTGTTTTCGAATCTCACCGTTTGTGTTCTGGTCGGTTCTCGATCTCTGGCTAGGGTTAGGTTCACCCTTTAATTGTTTTCCTTTTGGGATGTTTCTTAGTTGACCTAGATTAGTTCAATTGCTGTGGATGATCTTACTTATTTCTGTATTACAGGTTTTGTAATGTTTCGATAGCGTTGGATGATTAGATGCACCATCTTTTTACTAGTTTCACTTTGTTTGTATCATTTTTTGTCTCTTTTGGTTGAAATTATATGTTGTCTGATGAAGCAAGTTTAACAGGTGATTCCGTACAGTAAAAGAGATTCTTGATTGACTTTCAATTTTAGTGTATTCACTAAACCAAAAAATAAAAGTTAAAATGTTAATTGTAGAACTGCCATAAGATAACACATTCAAATGCTAAAATAAGCAAGTGTTTGATATTACAAAATTAAAAATCTATAATCAGATATTTTCATAAGTATCTTCTTCATCACCAATTTTTTCATCTCATTCCTCTTCATCATCATCTAATAGCATCACCTCAAACTCGGGCTCATCAAGTGATAATTCAGCCACTTCAAACATACATGTATCCTCCACTGATGACATTATATCTGGAGCAACATCCCACATTTTAGAAGTCTCTTCCATATAATGCTTGTTCTTTCTAGATAAAAGATGCAAATTGTTATGGACATACACTAAATCTTGAGCATGTTGTGGGTTAAGCTTATTCCTTCTCATTGAATGTATGAATGAATAGGTGCTCCAATTTCTTTCACAACCAGAAGATGAAGAAGGTTGGCTAAGTAATCTTATAGCCAATTTCTGTAGATATTGAGCATCAGCACCATAAATAGTCCACCATGTAAGAGGGTCTAATGTTGCTTTATCCGTCATACAATCCATATCACCAAATATGCCTTGTTGCAGAAAATATCTTGCAAATTCGGTATTGACAAATTTTTGTTCTTCATTGTCGGGGAAAAGTTTCTTTAGGCATTTGATTCTTTCTTGTTGTATTTCAGGATCATTATTAGGAGCAACTCTATTAGGAGCCTCAGAAAGCCATTTTTGACTGCAGAATCTACATAAATATATAACAATAAAAATTATTGTAGTGGGATAACGATGTAAAAAACTTCAATTATAACAATATAAAAACTTTAATTATTTTATTTACCTTGGGTTCAACGAATGCGCTAAACAATGTAACAGAGTATTGCTCTTTGTCCATCTTTCAATCAAAATATCATAAACAACATTGAAGAAAGAAGAATTCTCCATATCGCTTTTTCCTTCATGTCTAAAGATGATTGTCTTCACTTTCTCTATCATAGTGTCCCACATATCATATATTAAATGAAGACATGGCACATCAGTGTCAGCAGCTCTCAACATGTCATATATTGGCTCAGTAAAGTCAAGAATATAACTAACTTTGTCCCACCAAATATCATCCAAGATCTTCTCCTTAATAAATCTTGCTCTCTCAACATTATCCTCTCTGTAAAAACTCCACTTATCACAGACAATCATACTGACTAATTCGTGTTTTATCTTTTTAAACTTCTTAAACATGATAATTATTGATGCAAAATGAGTATCTGTAATAGCCAGCATTTTCAACTTCACATATTCATTAAACATGTTTAATCTCATGGCATGATTCATGATGAAATTTTTTATAAAAATTGCATCATTTGCTACCTCTGAGATCCAATGGCACTCTTCATATGTCATCTCATTACCTTCAACATGTTTTGCAGAACATATATTTTTTAATGCCAAATTTAGAGTATGAACAAAACAAAGAGTCCAAAAAATATGAAGAAATTGTTCCTCTATTAGGCTCCAGTAGCTTTACACACAGGAGCACTATCAGTAATAATTTAGACAACTTTCTCTGGCCCAATCTCCATAATAACAGATCTCATTAGAGAAGCAATGAAATGTTTGTCCTTATACTCTCCTTCACAGTTCATAGAAGTATGAAACATAGAAAAACCATCACAAACTGCCATAAAATTGATTAGAGGTCTTCTTTGAATATCAGACCACCCATCAGAGACAATTATAACACCCTTTATAAATTTGATTCTAATCAAATAGTTTGATACAAATGAGACATAATTAATAAACAATATAATAATGTTTACCTGAATATGACCTAAATATACTAATCTAGTGAAGTTAGATGCATGCTCACATTTCTCTTGAGTCTATGACTCAATAAATAGCTAAAACAAATAGAATACCCATTCTCTTTACAATAAAAACTTGGTGAGGTAAAGAACTCAAGCGGCAAGGTCAACGTTCAATGGAAGCAACAACATGCTTAGCATATGCGCGAAAGAGTGTGCTGATATAGAAAAAAACATGAACTCATTGCATGAACGAGACCATGAGAAACAATCGGCTAAGGTACAAGAAGCAACAATGTATGTCAGATTTTTTTTCTTCTACCAGAACTCTAGCATTCATGAATTCCTTCACTCTTATGATGTGCTACACCAACCGGTCCATATGGGCTTTTTCTTTAAATGACTGAAGATGTGCCACCTCTATTGTTGGATACATTTTGATTGCGTATCAAGGAGCATCAATGTTATGAAATTGATATGAATTGGTTAAGCTTTATAAAATATCGTGGCTTCATAGGATGGGGAGTTAAGTGCAATGATTCATAGATGTTTTATTGGATGCATAACAAACCTTAGGGGTCTATAAGCAAATAACCAAATCAAATGGCACGTCTTATTCTTAAAATTAGGGAACAAACAGATGCTAAACCAAAATACATAAACATTGGCATGTCATGGACACAAGTGCAATGATTCAAAAATGTTGATCTGCTGAATGTTTCACAAAGCTGAGAAACTCATAAGCACATAACCAATACATTATCACTTTTTTTTCAAAAAACAAAAAAGAAACATTATCACATAGATATGTTCGGAAACTGAGCAATACAAGTTTTGGAGCTCGGAGACCCCCCTTTATGCTACTCAGGGAGTGGAGGGACCACCAGGAGAGGGAGTGTATGACAGAGTTGATTGTAGATTTGATTTCCTATTTGTATTTTTGTAAAATTACACATACACAAACTAGTTAGCTCACCTTGCTATGCTTGTGAATTTTAACTGGGAGAGAGGGGAATGTGGTGGGGACACGACGACATCGGACCGTCGATTTATTTCAGGCAGGGTCTACACTCGACGTCTGAGATCTCACCATGTAGTGTCGATCTGGATGGCGGGGTCCAAATGCATTGTACCCAAAATTATATCGAGTCAACTTAAAATTGCTTTTGAGCGAGTCTAGCAGTTGAAAATAGGTCCCAACTTTTGGGTACAGTACATTTGGAGCCATTTATGACTCGAATCTTTACTCAAAATTACTTGATTTGATTTCATTTGTGTAAAAAATTTTGAGAGTTTTTTGTTTTGCTTATTTTTTGGCAGCCCTACTTGGATTCACATGTTTGCAGTCCTTACTGAATTTCCATTGTATGATTGGTTGATTCAGTTCAGGATACTTTATATCAAAGTTTTTACTTTCCAAAATTGTTGTATTTACAGGTTGGTTACTTCCACGATGCTGGGAGAATGAAAGGTGTGCAGCATGTCGTTCTTCTATCTCAGGTTTTAACCTGCCTTTGTGGTTTCTGTATGTTGAGGAATTAAGTATTTATCTGCGTCTCCATTTGTGATTATGCAAGATTTCAGTTGGATGTTTATAGAAGTTCTGGAGGATTTCAAGCCATAATGAACAATAAGGTCCAGAAACTTGCCGAGAGAGATGAGAAAGTGATCACTTCATCTGGCATCCCTTACACTATAGTAAGGGCTGGTTTGCTGCAAGATACGCCTGGTGGCAGGGATGGTTTCTGCTTTGATGAGGTCTGATAATTGAAAACTTGGCTCCGTCTTCTTATTGTTCCTCAGCCTAGTTCGGTGAGTTATTTCAGCTTTTTCATACTTGGAGTTGAAAAGATTCCTGGAATTTAGTGAATCTAGGGGAATTCTCTAAATGACCATTGATCAATCTGGGAATTGATCAATTACCATTCCTTAAAAAGGTAATTATATGTTTGTTAAAAAAAATTATCTGTTCTCATTGTCGGTTTCCTCAAAACCAACAATCCTGAAAATTATAGTGGCATCCTTGTTGATTACGTTTCCCCTATTTGAGGTCATTTTATTTCAAGTTATGTTGCTTTGTTTAAATTTTTAAAATTTATTTATTAAGAAATATAATGAAATATTGTTGGATATCACCAAAGGTGGAATACAATAAGGGCTGGGGGTTGGGGCGTCCTAGGAAAGAAGAGAAGATATAGATATGAATATATATATATATGTACATATGTACATACATACATATATATATATATATATATATACTTATCACTGCGAACCACAGGTTCTATTCCTTCCTCCAAGAACTTCCTTCATCTCTTCTCCACTTCCTATTTTTCATAATTATGGGACAATATTTTGGTAAGTTGGTTTAAAAGCAAATAACCACTAAAACTAATAAATTTAGATTTGAGCTGAAATAATCCTACAATGTTAAGAGGAATAGAAGCAGAAAAGGGACAGGGTATCATTGACTATCATGTAATCGGTCCAACTTGATCAATGGCTATTTAAGAAATAATCTGATGAAGCAACGATTGCTTTAAACTAGCTGTGATCGGTCTCCACATTTTCTTTATGCTAATTTTTGTTGTTTAGCTTTTTTAATTTCCCACTTGGTTGATTAGATCCACTGTAGGAATGTATCTGATAGTTAGACATTGTTTCATACTTAGCAGGCCAAGAAATTTTTTATTTTTTATGCTCCAATAGAGTTGGAAATAATTGATATATTTCTTTTGTATGCTCTACGCAAATCTATTTGCTTAAAGAAAATGTCTTTTTCTATTCCCATTACAATGGTTATTGTCATTTCTCAAAAAATGGTTAATGTCAATAAATTTTGAAGGTACATAAGTATGTTTTAAATAACAATGTCAACTGTATATTAGTCTTTGATGGCTCACAATATCCATCATTTCAAGTACATACTTAAAAATTTTGTAGGCCATTCGGTGGTATTCTATTGTCAGTAATAGCATAAAACTAAAATAGACTGTTCAACCTAAAAGCTATTCCCAAAATTCTTTTTTCACATCCAAGCATGTTTGGCTATGTTTTGTAGTATTATGCAATCCAAATAGAGACAATAAATCAAATGCTTATGTATACATTGGCTTTTCATCACACATGGGGCATGCAATTACTTGGAAAAACTTTGCTTGAAGATTGCAATAGAGAATTAAGCTTTAAATTACTTAGTTATGACAATCAAACAAGTTTTAATTGGTAGAAGAAGATTCACCAATGAACAAATTGAAGAAGCATTGTAAAGGAAATATATTACCTAAGCTCAATAATATATGAAAAGAGAGGTGAGAAGATAGAATCAGAGTAGATTTGAGACTGAAGATATCATATGGACGAAACTCCGACAATTCATAGTAGAGGTGATGACTAGCTTGAATGAGGGATGATCGACATTGCACCAATCAATAGAATTGACATCTCAACAATGCCGACACCGACAACAAACGTTGCGGTGGTGGGGCGGCGGCAGCAATAGCCAATGGGAAGGCGACATTGGGTCCCCCCACCAAGAATTTCTTCATTGGAGCTAGACAGTGGTGGCGGTAATGGCGATTCATGGTGGTGTCGGCTGTGTTGGCATGAAGACGGTGGTGGGAGTGGCTGGTAGCAGTGGGAGTGGCAGCGATTACGACACAAGAGAATGACCGTCTCTCTCTTTCTCAATTTCAAACTCAAATGAGATTATACTTTTCTTGGGCCTAAGCTACCTATAAATAGAAGATCGCCTTCTAATCCCCACCATTTCATCTATAACCTTTTTGATCTTCACCTTTAATCAAGATTATTTAATCTTGATCATCAGATGTAGATCAAGTTGATCCAAGGGGGAGGGGAATCAAGGGGGGCTTGGCCATCTTAAGGTGGTGAAGGGATTTGGGCCCATTTTGGTTCACTTGCTCTATCTAAAACTCAAAATTTCTCAAACTCAAAATACAAACACCACCCACTAATAAGCTCATTACAAATAACCCTACACTCACCAACCCATGAAAGAATATATGAAATATTTCTTTCGTCCTCACAGTGAAATATGCTAATAAAATATAGTAGAAAAAGCAACTCCACATAATTATTTAAGCAACAGGCTAAATCCACAACATTGAGTATATGGAACTCTCAATACTCTTACATCAAACATTCCTTATTAAAAGAACTGGATCTTGAGTTCCCAAAGCTAGCAAGGGGGGATCCCCCTTGTTGTATCATTGGGCGATGCGATATATGTGGTTCTTGCCAACCTCTGTATGTAGTAGACCTGGGCAATGGGCGGGCCGGGCTTGGCATGGGCCGGGCCTAAGCGGGCTTTGACTAAGTCAACTCGGGCTTGGCCCGGCTTGCGGGCCTATTTTTATTACCAAGCCCGCCCAATGTGCGGGCCGGG
>JAEMOT010000824.1:35359-52194 GCA_019297695.1 Apostasia ramifera
GAGTGGAGTGTTGTGGTTGTTTTCTGCTTTTTCTTTATTTATATGATTGCTCAACAATCTGTGTCCACATTTTCTCAGTAGATTCTAATTTGATCGAGATTCATTGAAACTTCTGATTGGTTTATAGCAGAATTGATCCGGTGATGGCTGCAGGATGGTGTGTGTCGGCTCTTGCTCATCGTGTGCAATCTCAGCCGAAAGTGTTTCCTGCAAAATCAATGATAATGAGAATAGACAGTTGAGTTTCACTTTCAGTGGAAATCTCAAAAATCATTTTCTTTATATTTCATCAAAATAATTGAGCATTCTAAGTTAAATAATTAAAACGATTTAATTGCTGAAAGATCTTTATAGGTGATTCTTAATTATATTTTTGCCTTCTATTTCAATATCTGATAATGTTTTATTTTGAGATTTTTTGTAAGAATTTTGTGCTCTTAAAATATATATTTATTACATAAATCATTTATATTAATAATTTTTGTCCATTATGTCATTTTATTTTTTTGAATTCTAATTTTTGTTTAAATGAACACAAGACATTTTATGTAATTAATTTTTAGTCAGGTTTTATCTAATATCTTGAGTCTTGACTTTTGTATTTCACTTAATAATAATAATAATAATAATAATAGAAATAGAAATAGAACATATGTGGTGGGTAGTGGTGGAATGAATATATGTGGTGGGTAGTGGTAGAATGAACATTTAAAGTGATATAAAATGGATGGATTTCATGACTCAAAAAAAGATACCCTACGATATAGAAGCCATAGAATTACTTGCTTTGATATCAAATTTGATTTAGTAATATGCAATCTAAAGAAAGGCAAGAAATCAAATGCTTATGTATACATTGGCATTTCATCATTCATAGGGAATGCACCTACTTGGAAAAGCTTCACTTGGAGATTGCAATAGGGAATTAATCTCTAAATTAGCTAATTATCACAATCAAACAAGCATTAATTGGTAGAAGGAGAGTCATCAATAAACAAATTGTAAAAAGTGATGAAGCATGAAAATAAAGTATTTTTTATGATCTAAATAAGATAAGCTCTAATACCCATTGATGCATTGAGTGAATGCTATGAACTAATTTCACGATACCAAATATGATTGTGACTCGATCTAAATGCTTGCATATAGACTCTACTCTTATGCATGAAAATAAGCTAGTTTTTATTGTATTCCACAGTGAAATCTGTGTTGAGTGTTGTGGCTGTTTTCTGCTTTTTCTTTATTTATTTGATTGCTCAACAATCTGTGTCCAAATTTTCTCAGCAGATTCGAATTTGATCGAGATTCATTGAAACTTTTGATTGGTTTATAGCAAAATTGATCTGGTGATGGCTGCAGGATAGTGTGTGTCGGCTCTTGCTCATTGTGTGCAATCTCGGCCGAAAGTGTTTCCTGCAAAATCAATGATAATGAGAATGGGCAGTTGAGTTTCACTTCCGGTGGAAATCTCAACAATCATTTTCTTTATATTTCATCAAAATGATTGAGCATTTTTAAGTTAAATAATTAAAACATGTTAATTGCTGAAAGATCTTTATAGGTGATTCTTAATTGTATTTTTGCCTTTTATTTCAATATCTGATAATGTTTTTGTTTGAAATTTTTTGTAAGAATATTGAGCTCTTAAAAATTATATTTATTACATAAATCATTTAAATTATTAATTTTTGTCCATTATGTAATTTTATTTTTTGAATTCTAATTTTTGTTTAAATGAACACAAGACATTTTATCTAATTAATTTTTAATCAGATTTTATCCAATATCTTGAATTTTGACTTTTGTATTTCACTTAATAATTATAATAATAATAAGAATAATAATAATAATAATAATAGAAATAGAAATATACGAGTAAGAATTATTTTATAAAACTTTTATGAATATTAATAATTAATCTGTCTATTTTTGGCGTTAATGTGCAGTGTGAAAAAGTATTGCATTGATTTTTGAATGAAAAAAAGTATGGTTAATGATTTGATCTCGAATGCATGGTGTAAGATTGATTTTATTTGGATAATGACAATTCAGATTGATCTTGATTTGATTTAGGTTTAGTTTGTCGATTGTTACTTCAAATTTGATTTAAGCCAGATCAATTTTTGATGCTTTTGGTTGGAACTTTGGAAATTTATTTGTTTGTAATGAATTTGAAGTTTTGGATTTTTTTTATGTTGATGCAAAAAATAAAATTGAAATGAGAATTTGTAAGTCAAGTTCAAGAAAATTTGTGCTAGTCATGTGAGCTTTTGGAGAAATATAATAAAGGTAATAAATTATTATCAGTAGCACCAGTAATATTATCATTATTTTTCAGTTGATTTCATTTCCAGTTGGCTATATTTGATCTTATGCTTGCTCAAGTTTTCAGCTATAAACAATTAATTGAACTAATGAATTATTTGATTTAATGTTATTTTAATATTATATTATATTTTTTAGATATAATAATGTTTAAATAGTCTTTTTTTATGATAATTTTAATTTTTTGAAAATTTAATTTATATATGCTGTTAAATTCAATAATTAAATTTTTAAATAATGTAATAGAATATTAAAATAATTTTAAATTAAATGCTTTTTAAAACTAAGTTTTAAGATTGAATTGAGTTTAATTTTATCTTATTACATTGAGTTAGAGTTTAAGATTAGAATTTAAAGCTTAGGTTTTGTTTGTTTGGAAGTTAAAAATTAATTTGGTTGTGCTTTACTTTATAAGAACTTTATGATTTACTTCATTTACTTGTGCTATTTCCTTTTTTGTTGTCTTATTCTTTGTGCTTTTTATTGTACCTCTTGACTTGTATTTTACAAATATTTATTTATCATAAGAGTTTTTTTTGCAATAATTTGTAATATATTTATTTATTTATTGTGTTTACTTTGAACTTTGTGTTTTGCATTTTGTTTTAGCTTTTGAAGAGATCTACTCAAGTTTTATGCCTCTTTTGTTTATTTTATGATTTATGTTATTTATTCAATTTGTTGTTTCTCATAAACAAAAGAAAACAAATAATTGACATAATTGATTTGCAAAAGTTTTCAAGTAAATATAAATGCAATAAAATATGTATATATATATGTGTGTGTGTATAGCTTGCAAAACATTTATATATGTCAACAATTAAATCCAACGTTAAATGTTTCTTTGACACCTGGTTTTATTTGAGTGGTTATTTCAAATCTTCATAGTAATCATTTGTATAGGTCTTTTAGCTATCTTTGATGGAGGGTTTAAGTTGGTGTGATAGTATTTTTTTCGAAAGTGTGGTTGGGACCTTGTATTAAACAAAAGGTTGTAGAAGGGGAGTCCTTTCTCTCCCATACAAAAAGGCCCATAAGATAAATCATGACAAGTTGTGCTTATGCTCGGTAGCAAGGATGTTGCTAGTGAGAAAGCCATGTCATGGTACATTTCTTCATTCCATGACGGTGATGGGGAGTCCTAATAACATAGGGGGTCATGTCCCATTAAGGAGGAGGAGCTCCTAGTGTTCGTTGCATTGATTGAAAGAGATGCACTCGTGATGCTAGTCATCCTGACCTTAAGCATCATTTCTATCACTAAGAAATGTAATGAACTAGTAATCTTGTACTCCATACCTATCTCGAGTTCGCTCGACTGCCTGCACTGCAATTGTTGTGGTCTCATCGATCATCCTAGCTATGTGGCTTCTGTCTGTGATGTTCTTTCATGTGATTGATTGTTACTGTCTTGACCTTTCCTTGCCTTTTTCTTGGACGGGATCAAATACCTCCTATTTCCTTCTTTGCTTGTCATCTTGGTTGCTGGCAACCAGATCCAACTCCAATGTTGCAACTTCTCTATTATTGTTTCTGGGAATTTGGAACTAGACTTATTTTTACTCTTTTTTCTATTGAATTCACTGGCAAGCTTGTCCTATGCAAAGGGGTTTGCAATCCGAACCACGTGATCCTTCCAGTTTCCGGCTTCTTGGTTTGGTGGTAGGCATTGGTCATTTCCGGGTAGCTTTAGGGATGTGATATGAGCTTTCCCTGCTGTTCTTGAACCTCCTTTCCACCCAGCTATTGTGACAGAGTTCTCCATTTGCTGCAGGTTGCTGGAAGGCGTCTTCTATTGGGTTACCTTGGGCTGCTGTAGCAAAATGCATTGCTTGCTGTTTTTTTCATATCGCTATTGTCTTGGGATGACATTCGGAAGCATCCTGTCCAGATTTTGACCCCTGCCATCTAAGGTACTGTGTGGCTGCTGGTCTATGCCATTAGAGACCGGTGTTTGATTGTGTACCCTTTGATACTCAGCACATTGACTTGCCACCTCTTTTGATTTGGTCCCCTTGTTCTGTCTGCTAGTCACCAATGTCCAAGGGTTTTTGCTGTTCTGTGGGCGTAGGGTCAGGGCCAAGCATGGTTTCCATTGGACCTTGTTTCAGCTGGGTTCCCCCCAGCATGCTCTTTTCTCCTACCCCTATTCAAGGACTGTTTGTCCACTCTCTCCACATGGTGATTAGCATCTTTGTTACTTCCCTTCCTAACCAAATGGGGCAATGTTATGTCCTTGTGTCCAACACTACCAAAAAGCAAAGTGTGGATATCCCTTCATATTCAAACCTTTGGAAGAACTCCCCCCTTTTGGAGCCTTGGATCTATACACTTGCTTGTAGAGGCTGCGCATCTCAATCTTAACACACACCATTGCATAAAGTTCTCTCCACTAACTAGCTGTGTATGGATCAAATGTCAGCATTAGCGACAATCATCGCCAAGTTGGATAATTTCCCATGAGCTAGAGGTAATTCTAGGAGTCATATCCAAATAGGGATTGTTGATGTGGTTTTGGATGAAAGTTTGAATGAGGGTGTCCATGTGTCAAATCTGACCACTTGCCTTGCTAATGTGGACGAGCTGCCTATCCAATACTCATTGCAGTTAGCTTCAGATGCAAATTTTATCAGAAAGTGCCCCTTGCAAATATCTAAAATGCCAAAGCCTGCCAGTCCTCCCTATCTCTTTTCCTATGGCTTTGATGTGGAATGTGAGCTTTTTTCCAAACAGACGACTTACCAAGGCAAATTGCCATTTCTGTGTGATTTGGTTCGATTCCATCCTCATCAGGTATGACCTTTTCTTTCTGTTGCATGTTCATATTCACTAACTCCTGCAGGATTGTCACATTGCACTGTGTGTAGTAGGGTGATTGCGACCTCCCTCTTGTACTGCTCTCCTAAAGTTGAGGGGCGGCCTATTAAAGGCAAGAATAGGGCTGCTCTTGATCCCATTTAGTGCTCCATCTTTCCTCTGTTTACCCATCAAATGAGTTTTTCATCCTTGTCACTGTACTTTTCAGCTATATTTGTGGTTATGGCATTTGCAGAAATAGTTGGCGCGCTACTTCTTTCAGTTTTAGTAAGCTGATATCTGCCACTTCAGGGCTGTCTTTGGATGTAATCTGAATCTCCCTGCATGGTTTGGAATTTGTTTCCAGCTAATCTTCCCGCCTTGGAATTACCCCATGCATTATGTGGGCTGAAACTAAACATTCTGTTTTCTGCAATTCTAGCAGTCTGTCTTGCATCCAGTCCATCCTTTGTCACAGCTGATCCCTGCATAAATCCAATCCCATTGAAGTCTCGAGCACTACTAGCTAGGCACACATCCACAACACATTATCATGATTAGAGGAAGCTACCACCCGCAGGTCACAGGGTGATTCGAGTTCATACCTACAGTCTTCAGGTTGTTTGCTGCAATTTCAGCTTCCTGAAATGCCTCATCTTGCCTACTTGATGGCGCTGGTGCTGCATGGTCCCAGAAATATTGTTTGCATTCACGTTGCACGTTAGAAGCATGCTCTCCTGTAAGCATTTCATCATGCCCTTCTGCTGCTGCCTCCATGTGATATTCTCATTCCCCGCTTTGGCTGCTCAACGTGCACACACCTGTGTAGTTGAGCGCAGGATAAGAGCTCATGAAACCTCAGTTGTCAAGTAGACAAGGGGAATACACGAAGTTATTTTGGCACAGTGGTATTTTGGGAGTGATCAAAATTCACTCACTGAAACCAATGTTTGAGTTGAGTTTAATGAATGCTGAAATACTTCAAATTAATGGTGGGTTAACTCAATATAATATACAGCATAACTATAGAAAACAATCAGAAGTTTATGGTATAAGTTATTATTCCCTAGCTTAAGACGATAAATAAAGGGCAAAAACAAAAAGTCTGCACACGAAGGGCAACACAGAAATCCCAATTTTCGGCAGCTTGTAGTATTACTGCTTTAAAATGAAGTATAGGCTATTTGTGACTGTCTTGATAGGAATATGCAATGATCTTTACGTACTAAGATTTCTTACTATGTGGCACCAAGGGAAATCCTACTATGTGGCACCAAAAGAATAATTCATTATACCTTGAATTCTAATCCATCGATATGATCCCAATTTGTTGCTGTATCTGAGTCCAATCCAGCGTTCCTGGAATAAAATTTGTTTTGAAGTTCTTTTTGGATTCTGCTTCTGTTTTAGTGTATATGCAAATTCGAATTAGATTGAAGTTGGTATGATTTCTGCCTACCCTCCTCTCTATTCTTTTTTTTTTTATGAACGTAGCCCTACTGTGGGATCAACTTCATTAGATCTGTGTTTATATGTGCTCTGCTCTATGCTTGCATTGATTTTGTTTTACAGCAAATACATTTTATTTTTTTGTGCATGTGTATCGTGCAGGGTGCAGCATCAAATGGCAGACTCAGCAAAGAGGATGCTGCTCGTATCTGCGTGGAGGCACTTGATTCAATCCCTCCAAAGGGCTTGATCATTGAGGTATTTTTAGACTAGGGTTAGCTCTTGAAAACCTTAACATGAGTCTGAATTCATACGTTAAATAGTAGATGCAACTCAACTGGATTCATACAATGGTTGGAACCAGGAACTATAATTTGTTCTCAAATATCCAGCTTAATTAATGCTTATTACGAGTGATTTTAGATCAGTTTTCAATAATTTTAAGGACTTGTGTTGAGTTTTGAAACTCACCAATTTGGATCAAATATGTGTCAAAATGCCCATTCTTACGTTATGAACCCTCCTGACTATTGATTTTGGTTTTAAAGAAAAATTCATTTAAATACAGGTGGCAAACGGGGAAGAGAAGGTAGACGATTGGAAAAAATGGTTTGCGGCAAGAACTAATAGCGTTAATGACTCGCAATGAGCCTTTAATTTTTCACCTCTTATATGCCCATACATATATAAGTTGAATATTTAAGTGATAGAAGAACCTTTCAAGTTGCCACCCAATAGACATTATAGTTTTGCCTGATTGAGAAACTTTTCATGTAAAAATGTTGTATTTTTTGTTATATACCTTATGATGATTTGTTGTCTACTTTTTTAATCTTTACTCGATTTTTGTCTCTCTTCTTAATCTCTCTTTTTCCTTTACAATTTGTGATACTCATTTAAGGTTATCTAAGCTTTTCATCCAAAAAATATGTGTAACATGTGTTGTAGACCAAGGGGTTCCATCATCTGATCTATCTTATTCGCAGATCCTCCTTAACTTGACCCGTTCAAAGGTCCTCGTGCTTGATGATTTTTGAAGTCTGAGATCAATCATTCATCAAAGTTGGCATATTTTTGCATCAACAAAGAGGTTTGTGTGACTATGCACATCAAATACTTTTTCTTATGGCTTCTATTAAACGGTCTAATTTATATTTAACAAGTCGAAAAGAAGGTTGGAAGATTAATGTGGGGATGGTATAAGCGACTGCAAGTGTTATCGATTATCGAGGAAGTTATTGTTTTTCAAATTTTAGAGTTTTAGCTATTATTATAAAATCCTATTTAGCAAGGGTAGTATATTACAAATATAAAGATGGTACAGAATGGAGTGTTCACCTTAAGCAATATTGATTGATGATTAAAGCAAGTAAGATGAATGAGTCAATAAAGATGACTTGAAGATCAAAGTGATCAAAATATATTTTATGTTGATTTTTTTTTGGTAAAAGATTTACAATATAAATTTTGATTTGTAAGAGTGGGATCCGGGATATTTTGATCCCCTGTAAACACATTATAAATTTATAAGTTAAATTTTGAAAATTCTTGGTTTATTTTGATATTATCTCATTGGGAAAATAATTATTTAATTAAATAAAATTTTTAAATTATATTATAAAAAATTATAAAATTGTAATTTAAAAATTAATATTTAGATAATAAAATAAAACAACAGTGTCTTTATTTATGATATTAAAATTAATTTTATTAATATTTATGTAATATATATGATATAAAATAAATTTTAATATTAAAANNTTTTAATTTGTATATAAAATTTTTTTTTTTTTTTTTTGAAAAACATCAGAATAAAAACATCAAGTGAAATACATTTTTTCATACATTTTTTCACTTATAATCTTATAAATAAAATGAGTAGTAATAGATGCAGTTCAGATTTGACCTACCAGCGGTTCCACCTCTTATTGATGAATCATTGCCGTTGGATTTCGGGATCTCTTATAATGGTAGCTATCAAAACCCTAACTATATATTGGATGAGAAAGAGGAGCAGCGAGCTGCTTGCCGTAGCCCGCTGTTGCCTTCTGCTACCAGATTTTCTCATAGAATTAGCTTCCATCTTTCCTACTCTCTGTGCATGTAGATTCTTCAGTTCTTCGCGAAAATCTAATGGATTTTAGATGGTCTTGTTGGATTCCGGTCTACTTCTCGTTGTGATCCTCTAGGGTTTCATGAAGCCCTCGAACTGGTGATGATCTAGGGCTTGATCGCTAAATTTTTCGATTTCATTTTCTATGCCGTATGCATTGCTTTTTCATGAAGGTCTTCTGGAGATATTTAAATCGCAGTAGCTCTTGCTTTTCAGATACCTTCCTGAATAACTTCGCTAGTTTTTATCGTATTCCAAGGTGAAGATCTGCGTTGAGTGTTGTGGCTGTTTTCTGCTTTTTCTTTATTTATTTGATTGCTCAACAATCTGTGTCTAAATTTTCTCAGCAGATTCAAATTTGATCGAGATTCATTGACACTTCTGATTGGTTTATAGCAGAATTGACCTGGTGATGGCTGCAGGATAGTGTGTGTCGGCTCTTGCTCATCGTGTGCAATCTCGGCCGAAAGTGTTTCCTGCAAAATCAACTATAATGAGAATGGGCAGTTGAGTTTCACTTCCAGTGGAAATCTCAATAATCATTTTCTTTATATTTCATCAAAATGATTGAGCATTCTAAGTTAAATAATTAAAACGGGTTAATTGCTCAAAGATTTTTATAAGTGATTTTTAATTATATTTTTGCCTTCTATTTCAATATCTGATAATGTTTTATTTTGAGATTTTTTTTAAGAATATTGAGCTCTTAAAAATTATATTTATTACCAAAATTATTTAAATTAATAATTTTTTTCCATTACGTCATTTTATCTAATTAATTTTTAATCAGATTTTATTTAATATCTTGAATCTTGATGCTCTATTCATTTACATCCTTAGAGATAAAATTTAAAATTTTCTAAATAGTTCATTGCTTAGTTTAATAAGAGTTTATTTATTTTTGAATTGGTCATATTAATAAATAAGTTTAAATATAATTGTAAAAACTTGATTGGTAAGTAAATTAGTCTAAGCATAATAGCATAATGCATTTTGTTAATGTTTGCAAATTATTTATATAGACTTTATGAATGTACGTGATTATAAGATTTGATTTAATGCATTTTGAGATCTCAATGAATTATTTATTTAAATTTTTTAGTGTATTTTGCTTATTAATCTAAATGAAATTCATGAATTTTTAATTAGTATAATGTTGAGCTTTTGTGAACTTATTAATATTTGGGGTTTTTACATACAGGACATGAAATTTACACAAAATTACGTATTTCACCATCAATTCATAAATAGTACCACTATCACACTATATTCATTTAAATTTTACGCATTTCACATATTTCATACCATATTCTTTGATGGTAAAGTTCACATTTCTAAATTGACCTTGATCTTAACTATATTATTAATATATTAATTAAATACTATAAATAAATTAATTTATATAAATAATAATTGAAATATTTATGAATTAATGTATTTTAATTTATTTATCCTATTTAAAATTTTCAATTAGGGTGTTGAATTTAAATCCACATGATTATAATTTTTAATTGAAGTAAGAAAATTGATGTGTTTACAGTAAAAAATAAAAATATATATTAGAATTTAAATATTAATGAATTTATGCATTTTAATTTACATATAATATTATAAAGTATATGAAATATGTAAAATATATAAAATGCATAAAATATAAATGAATATGGTGTGATAGTGGTAATATTTATAAATTGATGGTGAAATGTATAATTTCATATAAATTTTATGTACTGTATGTAAAAATTCCTTAATATTTTTAATAAAAGGTTGTCTGTAGTTTCGTGGTTGTGAGCTCAAATTGAGCTCATTTGTTAATAATCTTGTTTGTAAATCAGACAAATATGCCTTGATGTTTGTGTGCCAAAATCGAACTAGCTTGAAATTAGCTTAAGCACGGGCTTTGTTCAGTAAATGAATATAAATTTGAACAAGCGAAACCACTACTTGGTTTAGTTTGATTCATTTACAATCCTATTGTAGCTTGCGTCATTAGAGTTGTTAGTAAATTTCTTTTAAATTATAGAAAAGAATATTAAACAATAGTCAAGCTGTTGTGAATCTTTTGATATCTTTGAGATTCATCGAATATGGCTCTGTACCTCAAAAAGGTGTGGTTGAAACTTGTAGGATATTTCGATGCAAATTTGATCAAAATATCCTTGAAAGATTGCATTTGAAATTGTTGCCTTATCTCTTGTGCTATAGATGAAGCCTAGATGATAAAGAAATTATGTGAGATGAACTACTATTTTGAGAAACTTTGTTAGATTGAGGTTAAATAGTATCAACAAATTCTTTATTAAGAGATGAAGTCTAGCGATGAAAATCTTAACTAGATCCAAGATGTGGTAGAAAAATCAAGTGAGATCTTTTATTTTTATCTATGCAGCTTATTTTAGATGAATGCCATCATAATTCTTTGTGAATCACAAAAGAAAATTACCCAAATTAAATCCTATATCTACTTAATTATTCCTGATCATATGATAAATGCGGGTCATGGATTTCTCACGTAAATGTGTGAGCATATTTTTCAAATAATGCAAGATATGCGTGTGCTCTTCTATTTTTATAGTCAAGTATGCAGTTGAAGAGCCCTAGGTTTTTTGAAAGTTCGTATTCTTTGTCCATAAGATTTTTTTTAATAATGTTTCAAGTTACTTGATTTAATGATATATATGAATAATTTTTAAAAGATTATAAAATTATTATTAAAAAAAATAATATTATGACATTTAGATTATATGACGTAATATTAAGATAATATTGAACTAATATTTCTTAAATTCAATTAAATCATATTTAGAAAGATATTGTTAAATTTTTTTTAATATATTTAAATGTAAGTATTCTATAGTGTGCTCACTGGATTTTTTCTTAATCCTTTTATGTGTTCGGTACATTTGTAATTACTTGAATTGTCATGGGGTTACGTGCATTTTTCGTTGGTTATTGAAATTTTGAAAATTGAAGGGATCCGATGAACCGACTCCATGTAACCGTCTCTCTCTCTCTCTCTCTCTCTCTCTCTCTCTCTCTCTCTCTCTCTCTCCCTTTTCCACTGATCTCATCTTCTCCACATTGTGGCGTCCTCTCTGATCCTCCGGCGGCGGCGCACCAACTGCGCCGCGGCCGTGGCTCCATCCGCTGCTTCGCAGCGTATTACAGCCCTCGAAACCTCTCGCCATGGACGATTTCTGCTGCTCGCCGGCGCCGCTACCCACCTCTGCCGGCGACGAAGACGACGACGTCCTCCGCTACCTCGAGTTCTTCGATCCAGACTACACCCAGCCACCTCTCATTCCCCCTCCACCATCACCACCGCCTCCGGATCCAGTCAGCTCCGCCGGCCATCTCTCCGTCGACGACCCAATGCAGGACCCATCCTTCTGGGACTTCTCCGGTCACCACCCTTCTCCCGCAGCAGAACTTCCGGTTCCCGGCTGCTCGAGTCATGTATCGCCAGAGACTGGCGGCGCTACAGAGTGTCGGTCCCCGCCGACAGATTCCGTTTTGCTGAGAGAGGTCGTCCATTCGAACGGTGCGTGGCAGCAGGGGGTATGACGGGAGGGGAAGGAGGATTTCGTAATTTTGATGGATAATTACAAAACTCACACTAATAAATATACTATTTACATATCAAACAATTCAAATCACTCGCATTTTACATGATTTTAAATTATAATTATCATCCTTTTTTTTTTAATCTTCTATATCAGGTTTGAAAGTCATGAGGCTCAGAATACATGGGGGCATCGGCAAGTTTTCCCACGCAACGCTAGATATTAATCACAATATCGACAGCTTTCCACCAACTATAGAGCAGTATTGCATCGAGTAAGACTACATTAATCATGTTTTACTGATTTTTATCTATAATAATTTAAAGTGTCAGCTGTAAATAAGTAAAATCAAGATTATGTTATAAATGATTTTAACTTTATAGCTTTACAATGGCTCGAAATCATTTTTTCGAACTTGGCTTAATCTAACGGAGAAAATCCATTTGGTAGATTTGACTTTAGAAGTATTGAAGTTGCTTTATTTTGCCTACTAAAAGTGCCTTTTATTTCTTAGTAAAAACAATGTTCAAGACCTAGCACAGTTTCTCACAATACTACACTTACTCTAACTTTATGGAGAATAATAGTACTAAAAATGGGTGGAGCAAGTCACATTATTGAGTGTTTGTGGAGCTAGCATTCCATTTATTATCATGGCATTATTGAGTGTTTGTGGAGCTAGCATTCCTTCTATCATCATGGTGCACCTTTTTGCTCAATATGTGCTTACTCAAATAGGATACTTAATTTGTCTCAATAACCAACTGTTGAATATTGATATATTATTGGGGATTGTTTCTTTTGAGGACACAGGGAAGTCGAAAAGGTCATCGAAAAAGCTTCTTGAACAAAGTCATCATCGAAGAAACTTGTTGAAATTTCGATAAGTGTCGAGAATCAATGATGGTGATTGGTGACTTATTGAAGTTTCAGCGAGCACTGAAACCTCGACAAAGAGAAACCTCCATAGAGATTTGAACACGAGGCTTAGAAAACATCGAAGAAGAAAGCCATGAATAAGGACAAGCAAATCTCGTCTTAGGGAAATCTTGAGAAAGAACCTTCAAGTAGTGACCTATTTTAGGGAGACATTCAAGATGATGCATTTTTTTTCTATTTATGATTGAGTCGAGACTTGCTCAAGTCAGTAGAACATGCCTTCTAGAAGGTCAAAGAATCTCATATAACTATGTAAGAGTGACTATATTAACCGCTAATCAAAACTATTATTGGAAGTGCTTACGCTAGGAAAGCTATCTGGGAGCATTTTCAGAAGAACATATTTGAAACTTACTGCCTATTCCTGAGCTATAAAGGGGGCAAAGAAGGGATGCATGTTCTGGTGTGTGGTTGATGCTAAGGGAGATGCTAGTGGAATGAGGAAGAGGTGTACTGTGTGAAGCCCATAGTTAAAGAGACATCAAATGATGTCTCAAAAGTAAGGGAATCATTGGTGCAAGTAGTGGCTCGTGGTAAACTTCTAAGCTTTAGGCTAAATCATCACACATTGAAAAGTGGTTAAGTTCCTATGTTATATAAATAATAACATACTCTTAGAATCTTGAAGTGATTTTTTGAAATAAAATCATGAGTCCAAGAATGATAACTCTGCTGTTAAATGTATTTGAGCTGAGTAGTATTAAAATAGATGACCTCATAGAAAGCAATTTATGTCTCATAGCTTCTTAAAGTAAAGCAAATAGTACATTATAATATGCTATTAAAGCCAATCTCTTGTAGCATAATGTAGTTTGAGAATGAACTAGATAAAATCTAATGGGCCTGTGATGCCCATGGATGAAAAAAGCGTGGAGTGATAGATAGGTGATGTCAGCAAAGAAAGGGAATTATTAGTGCAAAGAACGACTTTTAGCAGCCTTTTAGGCCTAGTGAGGGCACATGGATGAATCATCTCATAGTGAAAATGAATAAGAGTTTATGAGCAATATAAGTAATAATATTACCTTAAGGTCCCGTTTGGCAACTAGCTAAAAACATGGCTTATTTTAGTCATTATCAAAATCTTAAATTTTTTTTTTTTTTAAATTTAAAAATTATTCTATATCTCATCCTACACAAATTTCAATATTAAACAATTACTTTATTTCACATCCAATACAATTTTTAATATAACTAACTCACTTTGTTTCACATTATACACATTTTTCTAAACTTTTTACAAAAATTTTTCAAACTATTTTTTTTTTCCTCCAACCAAACAGAGCATTATTATTTAAATCCCGAAACAAATATTGATTGATGTCCGTTGTTAGGAGTAAAGCTGTGAGGCCAAGAATAGGAACTCCACATTTAAGTGTGCTGGAACTGTTATAATATGTGAATAGTAACCCCCTGAGAAGCACTTTAAGTCACACAATTCCTTAAAGTCAAAGCAGATAATGCTTTTATATTCGAGTCACGAGTGATTTTATGAGAGCATTAGAAGATTCTTCATCAAAAAAAGAAGTCCAACGATGGACATCAATCTGAGCATGGGTGATACAATCTTCAAAGTTTATCTTCTAAAAAGAAAAAAATAAGGATGTATTCTTTATTTTCATCTTGACAAAGTGTTAGATGTAGATGTTTTTTATTTCGTTGGTGAATCACCGAAGAGAGTCTTCTAAGCCAATCCTATATTAGCTAATCGATAGATTTATGATAATTATGGATCTTAAACTTCTCATCTTAACCCATAATATCTATCGTAACGTTAGTATAAGATACTAGAAGTTATTCCACATTTGCTTTTATATTTTTTATCGTTAAAGTTTAGTGTTAAAAAGTTTCTGCGTTTTCCAACGTCTATTTTCTTCGTTATTGAGAGTTCAAGCAATTTTCTTTGTCCACAGCATATCAATTTAACATTTAATATTTACATTAATAACTTGTTCTAGTTTTATTGTTTGAAAATTCATGTTATCATTATCTCATATGAAAAAAAATGAAAAAAAAAAAAATTATTTGCAGTCTGAGCTCGCAGAGCTTCGAGTGGGTGAAGCAATTCATACTCGACTACGGCCTCCTTCGTCTACGAGATGAATACGTGATGACTGAGGATTCAATCGCCGCCTTCTTCGACGCCCTCTGCGCCGGAATGAGCTACGGCGGCAGATTACCGTCGCCGCCGCCGGAGACAGGTGGTTATCATTATTTCATGCATAACACAATGAAATGGCTTAACGGGTAGGGTTCACTCAAATTAACCTGAACCCATTGTGACCAATTTAGCTTATCGAACTAACAATTGAATTAAAATGAATGACACGAATAGACTAGGCTGGTTTGGGCAAACTCGGGGTGACGGTGATCGAGTTTGAGTTGATTTTAGGTGCGGCTCATTGATTTATAAATCGATTCGAGCTTGGGTTGTGGCTAGTACTTGACTAGCATTCGATTTGAACTAGCCCAAACTTTAATTAAGTCAACTCGAATTCCTTGATGAATTGAGAAATTTTTCGAAAAAGATATTAAGTAACATTAATTTGTTTTTAAATATGAGTCAATCACGCTCAAGACATAGCACATAGATATACTAACCACTATATCTTTTATTTTGTTTATAAAAATATTAAACAAATATATTATATAAATAATTTATATTATTTATATATAGTCAAAATAAAAAAAAGTGAAAACATACAAAAAGATATAATATTTATATTTATAGAGCCTCAGTAAGTTCAATAATGTAATATGATGTTAATTGCTAATTTACAAAAAAGAAATATATGAATATAGTAAGTATTGTAGAAATAAAAATATTAAGATAAATACTTAGATATATATAAAAATATAATATAAAAAATAAGTACATCCATAAAAAGTTAGAGTCGCTTTATTTGAGGGTAAATTTAGATAAATATCATAGATCGAAAGATGCTCTACTAACGAGAATTTAGTTATTAGATATTATTTATACAAATGAGAAAGAAGAGTACCAAAAAAAATACAACACAAAATTGTATCATCACCCCCACAAACAAATAACAGACATTTGAATCTGTTTTTGATTCTCTATTTTTTTAATCTCTACTGTTTCTGATTTCAAGTTTTCAACATACCCTTCAAATATGTAATTTCCTAATTTTTAAAAAATTATTTAAGCATATTATTTAATAAAATAATTATTTTTTAAAAAAAATATTATATAACACCAAAATAGTACTTAATGAAAAGCTCGTTAATATCATCATTTTCTGAAGTTATCTCATTCATAGATAATTAATGCATGCTAACAAAACTTAATAATACATTTTAGCAATAAAAATAGTTTATTTATTTTAGCTTAATCTACTCAGTGTGCTATCGAGCTAATATACGCTTCATAAATTAAATATTCTTATAAAAAATATTTATTTGATAAAACAAAACAACAACAACAATAACAACAACCAAGCCTTAATCCCACTAGGTGGGGTCGGCTACATGAATCCTTTGTTTCCATTGCGCTCTATCAGTTATCAAATTCTTATCTAAGTTTAAGTAACTAAGATCACTCCTTATAGTTTCTTGCCATGTCTTCTTTGGTCTCCCTCTTCCTCTTTGTACATGGGCAAAATTCAATAACTCAATTTTTCTAACTGGAG
>JAEMOT010000824.1:60860-117372 GCA_019297695.1 Apostasia ramifera
TTGTCATATTTCATTGTGCTATATGTAATTATCTCTGTTTTTTTGCTAGAAGTTTTGTTTTGAGATGTACAAACTCTACCTATTATAGGCCCTCTTCTATAAATCTGGATTTCATGCTGCAGATCTATGATTTTTGGAATATTTCATGATATTTTGTAAAGAAATATCCTATTTTACCTTGTTAACTTTATTTTCTACTGATCCTTGATTTGTCGCTCATATGAGTTCCTTGATTTGTCGCTCATATGAGTTGGCTTGCTATGGATATGATGCATGCTTGTTATTTACATTTCTGAATTTTGATTGTGCACCTTAAATTTTTCTTATGTGATCAGAATAACAATTTGTCATGTTTATTACTTTATTCAGCGTTTATACTGATAATATCTGAGGCTAATCAGGTGAATGGAGTTGGAAATGATGTCAATTTAAATGTAACACGTCTCTTGATATCAGATCATGCATCGAGTATTGATATACTTGTGCAAGGCCCACATGACAGCACTTATGGTGCTGTTATTGGCGCTTGCAATCTGATATTGTAAGAGATTAAAGTGCAAAAAAATTTGTATAGGTTACTGTTTTGTGAACTCATTTATGAAATGTTAGATAGCAAAAATGTCAGAGGCTTTAAAAGTATGCTTTCGTTGATTATGATGCATCTGAATTCTGATGATCTTTTGATAGTGCTAAATATTCAAAAGTTGTTTTGAAGCATAACAAGTTAGAATTTCTAGTTGTGTACATGTTACCGACAAGTTTTTATTTTGAGATATTTTGTTCCTGAGCAATGGTGAAGGCCTAATATCAAATGTTGATTTCCCTTGTTAGGATTTTACCTGAGTCTTATCTTGTGGGAAAACCACATTTTACATTCTTTTTTTCTTTTTTCAGATTCCACTTTAGTGTTTATCTTGTTGGAAAGCTTAAAGTTATTGTGGCATGTCTGAGCATTAACAAGTACTTGTAATATTATTATTGAACATGAGGCTTTGTAGCAAAATCAAACATGGTCAGCATCTTGTACCTTTGGGTACATGTGTTGCTAGCTCCATTGGCTTTTCATGCATTTTATTTGTTGGCTTAGTTTGCCTTTTAATATCATTTGTTACTGGTTTCTTAGTAAGTTATATACTTCTAATTGGTATGCAAAAATGAGAACATTTTAGCTTACTTGTGACCTTTTCAATTTTGTTTAGCTTGCTAATGATAATATTCTATGGTATTGGTTTTACATTATTTTTGACATCATGCAATTTGTAGTGAACTTCACTAAAAACATCTTCAAATTATCTCCATTTTAATCTTTCATTTTATTTAACACTTAAGTAACTTAAATTAACCCGCTTGAATTTTAAGTAACTTAAGAAATTAAGGTATTTAATTCACTTAAATAAGGTTTTTCCAAAAAGAGTCTAAGTTTATATTTGTTTTTTATATTTCATGCATCTAGTTAAATTACATTTGTTCAGCAAGGATAAAATTAATCTTATTAATTTTAATTTGGTATGTCACATCATATATAAATTTTAATATTAAAATTTTAAGTATATTTTATATCATACACATTTAAAAAAAAATTATTTTACATCTTACATATATATCAAATAACATATTTCAATATAATAACTAACTTTATTTCATATCATGCACAACTCTCAAGGACTTCATTCTCTACAAGGACTTTCATTCTTCCTAAAGAATTAAAACTTGATTTCTTACCTATATCTCTTTATATAGCAGATCCTAGCTTCCCCGAAGAGTACGAGAAATCTGAAAAGAACTGTATTAGGAAGATAATTATAAGGTAGAATTTGAAAATCAAGTTGAGGAAGCAGTCATAGAGTTGAGTTATAAAGAGGAGTAAATCATATGTTTGATCGAGACCATTAAATTATTTAACTACGTTGATGACTGATTGATCACATTGAGATGACAATAGTTCACGGTTGTTGTGAGGTCAATAGGTTTACGATGGTCAAGCACATTTATGCACATTCCAGATTCAATAAAAACTTGACACCTTTACACCTATATAGGTAGAGAGCACGTGAGACCGAGTGGTTGGTCACCTAGTATGTTATTCTGTTTACTAGTTATTTCTAAAGGACCTTATGACACTTAATAGAAACCATGTTTTTAGTGACTTTGACCTACTATTTACATACTTATGATTAAACTGGGTTATTCAGCAGACACTAATAAGGTCTGAATCGATTCTGCATGCATTTAATTTTCTTTTAATATCGTATGTTTAAGAGTCCAGGTCAGCATTTGCATTTCATTTTAGTTCATTACATGTGTTAGTCCCTTCAGTTACTATATTATAAAATAAATAAAATCAGCAAAAATGATGATGAG
The DNA here is from genome assembly GCA_019297695.1 of Apostasia ramifera. Taxonomy (NCBI): domain Eukaryota; kingdom Viridiplantae; phylum Streptophyta; class Magnoliopsida; order Asparagales; family Orchidaceae; genus Apostasia; species Apostasia ramifera. The sequence continues at coordinate 63,222 of JAEMOT010000824.1, forward strand.
TTATCACAATTAAGTGCATTTAATTTTTTGAATATTTTTATGGTAATTTAAGATGATTAAATCTTTAATTTAATTTACTTTAAAATTTTTATTACATTAGGTTTAATGAATAAATTTAAATTTTATTTGTAGATCATGGCCTCACGAGAAAGTCCAGATTTTCAATATTTTAGTCTGGTGGTTATCAGGAGCCAACAATAATTTTTAGTGGGTCTTAACTATTCATTTCCTTTGAGTGATAAGTTTACCCACAAGTGTTCATAGCCAAAATCTATCTTCACATCAATTTTAGTGTTGATCGAATTAATCTTTGTTGAGTAAGTAATTTCATTTGAATTTGATTATTAGTGATATTTGGTTCAGTGGAGATTTTTATTTTTTTTTCAGTAGACTTAGAGGCTACAACTATTCTAATTTACTTAGAGACACATGAGTCGCCTGACCCATACTTGATGAGATTGAGTTCCTCCCACTAGAGGAGAATTGGTGGGGACACGAATCAACATTGAATCTGATGGCTAGGATGACATCACATGCTGAATTAAAATTAAAATTAAAATTGACTAGAGTTAATTGAAAATTTTCATATTAGCTTTATCTAGATTTGATTTGATTTAATTCAAAGTAGATTTAAGAGATTTGAAGAGTTGCCATATTTGGAGCTAATTTTATTATAATAGAATTAATTTCATGTTTATTTAGATTTATTTGATATTTTATTTTCAGCATTTAGTATTTTATTTTCTAATTTTGTCATGAGATCTTTATATAAAGAGGCCGCTTTGCATTGTAAGGGAATAACCTATTTTGATAAATGAACTTATATTTGAGTTTTCTTAGAGCCTAGATTAGAGTGAAGGGGTTAATATTCTGGTGAAGGAAAAGGTGAGGGTGGCTTTAGGTGAGAATTCTTCAAGTAGCTTAATTATTCAATTTAAAAGAAAAAGAAATCCCTTATCATCTTTTACTCTTTCACTATTGTAGTCGCGCACGATTTCACGCCATTCTGTCACACCGGCAACCCTTGGCGACCCTCGGCAACCTCATCGCCTGTCGCATGTTTCTACTCCACCATTGCTTGTCATCAGCTTGTCAGAGTGGACTAGTTCTCTGGAAGTTGTTATAGGAGTGTTGTTCGATCAGGATGTCAGAGCAAGGCTTTTCCTTGCAAAGTCATCTACTCGTTAGAGCAGTTCTCTAGAAGTTGTTAAGAGTAATGTTGTTAGAGAATTCTAACATTAACAAAAGTGGGCCACCTACTAATGGCTAGAGTTGATAGCCAAGGATCTTGAAGAACAGAGATTGAGCTACCATTGACAATCGGCCAAATCATGCTATCTTGGATCACCTTCCCTCTCAAACAAATTAGTCTCCAGACCCAAGAGTCCTCTCTTCTTTCTTCAAATTTGTTTTTTCTATTGCCATACATGGTTTGAAAGCTTTTCCTACATATGCACTCATCCTTGTTGATATATTTAGGAGCGTGTTTACCTACTAGGTACTTCATCCATGCTCTGAAGTTATGGATCCCCGCCCTTGCCTTTGGGTTTGCATACTTCCTGTTAGCTAACATAATGTAGTTTCTGGAAATTGCATGCCCACTCCAAGGAAAAGACTTGATAAGCTTTTCTATGATGTCCAAAACATTTGTAGGCAAGAAAACATTAGACAACATGGAGTGGCATTGAAGTCACAACACTATTTATTAGTGACTATGAAGTGAATCCCAGCATTACTTGATCAGACCAACAACAACAACAAATTAAGCCTTTATCCTATATAAATCCTTTGTTTTCATTGCACTCTATCAAATAGAAAAATCTCATTTAGCTCCAAATATATAAGATCATTCCTTATAGTTTCTTACCGTGTCTTTCTTGGCCTTCTTCTTCTTCCTCCATTTACATAAGCAAGATCTAATCATCCAACTTTCCTTCTGGAACTTCCATCAACCTACGATTTATATGTTCAAATCATATAAACTAACCTCTCTCTAAGCTTATCCTCAACTAAGGCTAATCCAACTTTCTAGCAGATATGCTCATTTCTTATATACCTTAGCATCTTTATTTCTGCGATACTTATTTTATTTATGTGTTTCTGGTTTGTAAGCCAGAATTCAGCATCATATAACATCACTAGCCCTACAATTGTTCTATAAAATTTACCTTTAAGTTTGAGTGATTTTCTATTACATAATAACCAAATGTTTTCATCCACTTTATCCGTCTTATTTGGATCCTATTAATAACATCACCATCTATTTCACGGTTATTCTATATAATTGATCCAAGATATCTAAACTTGATCATCAATTGTCATCTCTCCACTTCAAGTGCTCTTATCCTTATTAATTTTGCATTTCATATATTCAATTTTTGATCTACTAAGATGAAAAACCTTTAAATTTTAATGTATTTTCTTATAACTCGAATTTTATTTTAGCCACTTCTCTAGTTTTATCAATGAGGAGAATATCATTTGCAAAAGTATACACCAAGACATCTTTTTTGAATGTGTCTAGTCAAAATTTTCATAACTAATGCAAAAAAATATGAATTTAAAGCTAAACCTTGGTGTAAGCTAACTAAAATAGAAAAATTATAGACTCTATTAAACCGATTGTTTTATATTATCTAAGTATCACCACACATAATCAAATGAATCAGAGTAAATTGAACAGGTTTAAAATCCCAACTACATGCTCATCAAATTAATTTGTAAAGCCTTAGCGTAGTCCACAGTCATATCTTCTGCAACTTCCCCTCCAATATCCAGGAAGGATCTTCGATAAGGGTTCCCTCTTAAGTCCTACCTTTTTATCCTTAGTTCTAAACTCATATCCTTGCTTATTCAAAACAAAGTTTACATGGGATCAAGCTTTCTGCTAGGCGAGCCAGTCACACCCATTCCATGTTTGTTGATGACCTGCTCTTATTTGGGAAGTAGGCACAAGCAACAACAGATACTTTTAGAAGAGTATTAGACAATAATTGCAATATTTTTGAACAAAAGGTCTATGAGGAGAAATCTTCAATTCTGTTCAACCCAATAACCCAAAGGAATATAAATAAAAGCAGACTCCTAATGCAGGAGAGACAGCATTGGAGGTATTTAGGGATCCCCTCCAAGAACCAATCTGTTACACAAATTTCTTGGCCATCATCGAAGGTATCAGGAATCAATTCCTGGGTTCTCTGGGTTTTCTAAGTTAATTGTCATTGATTGATTGGGATTCTATTGCCACATTCTAACCCACCTTGGATGAGCCTGTATACCTTGGGAATGGTTACCCTGCGTACTGTGTAACAAAAGCAATTCGCTTTGCCTTTTTGTGGTTGCTTAGTATTGTAATGTTGTTTCCTTTGTGATTGTTGCCCTTTTTCCTTTGGCAGATCCATATTATGTGGCTAGTTGGAAGGGAAGGAGGAAAGAGGTAAGTATATATGTTCTTACAACTTCTTATTTCATGCATTGGTACACTAATATACTTTTTTCCGACACTATTATTATCGACTTTTGTGATTTTTATGTAAATGTAATTCGGTGACGCTCTACTTGATTGATGAACTTTAAACAAGATAGTGGCTGTTAGATTATGCTTTATTATATTTAAGCTTGTGGGAAAATGTTTAGTATGTTGTACTCTTGGTATATTGTATTCCTACCTCATTATTTTTAGGACTTTTTTCTATTAAGAAACTTAATCAGGTCAATAGAAACTTCTTAGAATTACGCATGCCTGTACATCCCTATCTAATATCCCTTCCTTATTCTTCAAAAGCCAATAATTGTTACTAATGATACCATGACTACTGTAGGATAGTGTGTATTAGTTCTCACTTATGCAATCTTAGCCGAAAGTGTTTCTCACAAATGTTTCTCGCAATATCAATGATGAAGAAAATTGTGCAGCTGGGTTTCACTTTTTTTGTGCAGACTTCAATGAACAGTAGTTTTCTTCGTAATGTCTTTGAATTATAAAAAAATGAAGTATATATTTTCGTAAATTTTTTTTTGTGCCTTCTAACAATTAAATTTTCACCCCTATGATGGTTTGTTGTCTTATGCACATTCTTGAAATTGTCTTGTTGAAAAGTATTTAGCAAAGATAAATATAACAAAGGTTTCATGCTAAACTAATATCCTTATTTACTGAGAAATTTGTATGGTGTGATGTGACGTTCAAACGATCAAAGCATCCAATAAAGAAAATAAATTGTAAAGTAAAGATAAAAGTGCCAAATGTATGTGGTTTGAAGGATCCACAATAAATATAAGTTCCTCAAAAGAGGCTACATAAGAGAATTACATCAAATATGATGAAAAACTGACTAAAATAATAAGATTTAAACGTAAAAAGAGTTGAAAGTTGAAACTCCATATGATAATTTCTGCATCATCTCTATTCCTTGCATGAAATTGAAATTAAAGCCCGGTGGGCCCCGTATGCTAACAATGTAGTCAGTGTCGATTAACTCGAAGAGGGTCGGTGGAGGTGGTCACCAGGAAATAGGATGATTGAAGATAATAGTTATGCTGGAATTTTGGTGAGAGAAATTGGATGAAGATGTCATCGATGTCCTCCTTGGACATGTGCGAGCATAATGACGACCTCCGGAAACCTCGCGAATATGCCAATGAGAGTCGCTGGTATTTTGATGGTCGCTAGGTACATATTAGGAAATCATCCTGGAGGTTTGACAAATGTGGTAATGAGATTTGACGAAGTTTTATGGGTTTGGTTTATTCAAAAAGTAGTTTGGCATCGTGAAGAGAGAGCCCATGGTAGCTTTCTTGTCACCAGTGATCCAGTGTAGTTGATTAGCTTTAGGTAATGACCTTGGAAGTCTGAGGAGCTTGGTTCAGACGCTTAGCTATAATAGGCCGAAGTGGAAGAACAAGATGATGAAAAAGAGCAAATGAACAACCATCAGCTCTTAAGCCTTGAAGGTTGGAGCTCTCAGCTATTGATCTTGATAGAGTTTAAGAGATGGATAGAAAGCCATAGAGGGAGAGCTTGAATTCTCTTTCTTTTTTAGAGAGAGGAAAGACGGAGATGGTGAGCTGGAGAGAGAGAGAGAGGGTCTGGCTCAGATGTTGATGGAGAGAGAGTGCTTGGGTATGGAGAGTTTATGCTTTTAGAGAGAATAATATAGAGGTTCCCTAAGGAAGAAGTTCTTATGTGAGAGAGCTGACGCCTTTTATAAGCAACTGAATGGTCTCAATGGCTACCCCTGACAGGCTGAGTGGGCCAAGTTTTTAGAGGCTGTTGAGAAGGTTATTACACGATTTTGCAAGTAGGAGAGATAATATTTGAAGTTGCATACCTAGGCCCTTGTTTATGCATTGGTTTCATCTAATTTTTTAAACACGTGTGCAGTACAAATGAGCCAGGAAAATTATGTGTTAGCAATCCCTTGATGGATGAGTCAACACTTTCATCACCTTTGTCTGCATCCTTAAGAGGAATTTATATTGTTGAGATGGTGTGTTTAAAACCTCAATAAACTGATCGATGCTTGGAGAGAATTGTAATGTGCTATCTATCAGTTATTAAACATAATTGATAAAAGTTGATGCAAAGTTATAACAATAGTGCATAAGGTTTGTCACCTTCATGTTTTTGATGGCTGATGTAAGACAAAATATCAGGCAACTTACATTTTGAAAATATATCATGGATATGCTAGACTGTACTTGCTCTTCGTAACTATTAGATGAATGTGTTCTGTACACTGACATTGAAAATCTTTTCTAGACGATATGTTGTAAGGTTCCTTTTGGAAATCTTTACTTCTTAAAATCAAACTCTAGGAAAACATAGTAATTTCGGAATTGTGAAATGTCTTTGGTGTTTGAAGCTGAAAAAAAGGATCCACAAAATATCTTTTTATATTAAACTGTAATCCTTGTGTGTATAGTTGAACTATTTATATAGAGGATAGTGCAAGTTAGGAAATAGAAATCAAAATATGGATATATTGTCAAATTTTGCTGCTTTATTGAAATCAAAGACCCTACAAATGGTTTTTGTATTCTATTATGAAAGCACAATATGCACATGGTTTTCTGACTTCTATTATGTAATTGCCCATTTCTAAAAATACTGATTGCTTGTTTAGTTTAGTTTTGGCATGTGCTACAAATAATTTCATTTCTTTGCCTACCTTTAAGTATAGAAATATTCTTTGGAGTTTTTTCTTGTGACAATGTGAGTGTTAAATCAGCTTGGGACTCTTTGGCTTTGTTTGTCATATGGCTAAAATTGTCATTTTCCATTCTATGATTGTGGATCTTATTATTTTTTTAATGACATTATTGTGACCTCTATGGGCATGGCTCAGAATACTCATTACACCGGTTTTGCTGACACAAGAATATCTACTGGGCAAAACATTCAATGGACAAAATTCCGTGCAAGTTCGAAGCAAAATGCTAGAAAAGCTGGCTATGCTCAGAAAACTGTGTCTGGTAATAGAAATTTCTCATGAATAGCGATAGTTTGATTGAGAATGAATTCAACTTAAAGGAGAAAGCTGTTTCATGTTGTGGAAGCATTTGTTATTGTCCTGCATGCTAAATTCGGAGATCTGATTTATTTTATGAAACTTCCTATCCAATGCTTTATTTTCTTTGTGACTTCAGAAGTCACATTAATGTTAGCTCTTCTTGGAAAGGAGAAGAAGCAAATTCATTTCCTAGGAAGAGTTGGTTGGTAGGGATGGGACAGGAGGGTCTCTTGGCATCTTCTTCTCCAGTGGAGTTATTTCACAAGCAATGCTTTTTCTGCTACTCAAAAAGTTGCTTTAAATCAATGCTTGTTCTTTATTTGTGATATTTCCATGTTTGCATTTTGTTCAAGTTTATTGTTTCATCTTTAGTCTAACATTAATGTCAAAGATGTTTCACACTGTTTTCTTATGAAAATCAAGTTATTTTGCAACTAGTAGGAAAGTATCAAATGCACCAAATTTGTGATCTGAAATAGTTTACATTCTTGGAAGAATGTGAAAAAAAATTTGTCGGCCAAAAGAAATACTGTTTAAAATTGTGTAAAAGGATTTGTGAAATTAGAAATAGCACTGCAAGTTCTTTTGAATAGATTTGGCGGAGAATCATAAATCTTGCCAACATAATTGTGTAGGATTATTAATGATGATGATGATCATTGTGAGTTTGCATTCTGTTAAAAGAAACTTGGTATCTGAACTTGGGTTTCCATTTAAGTCTCAACTAATGATGTCAATTGATTGGTATAAAAGAAAATTGTTGATCTTGGCATGAAATGGGTGAAAAAATGGCTCATTCCGAAGAATGTTTTAGTTTTCTGCTTATCTTGCTGTCTAGCCATCTCGTGATGCAGTCGTGGTTATGACGAGATATTTAAGTGTTGGATTTTGAATGGATTTTGCAATATTTATATATTTATTTTGAAACTTTATTTTGCTGTATTTTTAATCATGAGAAATGAAGGGTTTTACGGTGCCTTTGGAAAGCTTTTTATCAAGCAAAGTACTTTTAATACAGCTAAAAGCTAAAAAATGTGTTTCATAAAATAAATCAATATAATATATGTGCTAACTATTCAATATTTATTTTTTTATAATAGTTGTACATATATTTTTGGAGGAATGCTCTAGAATTTAAAGGTTTTCATCTCAGTAGATCAAAAACTAAATATATGGAGTGCACATTTAGTCAAGAAAGAAATACTTATATTGGAGATGTGACAATTGGTGATCAAATTGTCAAGAAGAGTGAGCGCTTTAGATACCTTGGATCAATTATACAAAATGATGGCAAAATAGATAATGACGTTATTAGCAGGATTCAAGCAGGATGGGTAAAATGGAGAAATGCTTCTGGTGTGTTGTGCGATAGAAAAATCTCATCCAGAATCAAGGGTAAATTTTATAAAACTGTAGTAAGATCAACGATGATATATGGTGCTGAATGCTTGACTGCAAAGAGGAAAGATACAAATAAAATAAATGTTGCAGAAATAAGGATGTTAAGGTGGATGTGTGGATATACACGAAAGGATAGAATGAGAAATAAGTATATCCGAAAGAAATTTGGTGTTGCACCAATTGAGGATAAACTTAGAGAAAGTCGGCTTAGATGGTTTGGACATCTAAATCGTAGGCCGATTGAAACTCCAGTTAGAAAAATTGAGTTATTGATTTTGCCCATGTACAAAGAGGAAGAGGGAGACTAAAGAAGACATGACAAGAAACTATAAGGAGTGATCTTAGTTACTTAAACTTAGATAAGATTTTGGTAACTGATAGAGCGCAATGGAAACAAAGGATTCATATAGCCGACCCCACCTAGTTGGATTAAGGCTTGGTTATTGTTGTAGTTGTACATATATTTTAAATATCCATTAATAATATAAATATAATTATTGTTTACAAATGAAATATATAATAGTGTAATATTTAAAATTACAATAAATATTATAAAAACATATATATAATTCAACTATAAAAAAATAATACACATAATTTAATATATTATTAATATATAATTATTATTTTAATCAAACATAGATATAATTAAAATTATTTATACATGTCTAATTTGGTTAAAAATATAATTTGACCGTGTAATACAACAACTTTTATCAAAAAACACTGCTTTTGATGGTAGCTTTTCACAACAATTTGCCAAATATAAAAAATAGCTTTTAAAACATCTAATTTTTTTACAATTATAAACTACAACAGTTTTTGAAAAGCTGAAGTAATTCCAAATAATGCCTTTCTTGGAAGAAATAAAAGGAGTTTGTTTTTCAGGAGAAGGAAAGCATTTTTGATTTCTGTCGAGACATTAACAACTTGACAAAGAGTTTTGCCCTCTCTACTTCCCATTAATAAATTTTTGTTGGTTTCCTATGACTCGTTATGATACTTGGGAGCTGGCTTTGTGATAAATTTATCAGTAAAAAATAAATTCTCCAGCTTTGTGGTGGAATTAATAAGACGGAATTATTTTTCTATTATACAGGATGTATTTGTTTGTGATTTGATTTTCTTGCTATCTGTGTAAACTGAAAATTACCTCTTTTAGAATATGGCTCCGTACCAAATATTTTTCTAATACTTTTTTGCTTAAATTTCAAAATATTTTTCTAGCACTTGTTGGACTGTTATTGCAGTTGTCACCAAAGAATTCCGTGTAGTGAGGGACAACAGAAGCAGCAAGAGCACTGATAAAATCATCAAGCCAGGTTCACCTCAGAACTCGCATAATAGCAACCTTCAAGATTTCGTACCTGCTTTAGACAAGAGGTTAGCTTACGTCTGTTTCTATTTAGGTTTTGGTTTGATATTCTTTTCACATTATTGTTGTTTTGGAGATCTTGTGATCACTTATTTAGCCAAAGATGTTAGAAGCTAATGTATGCAGATCTGCTCAGCACATCATTAGCAGGTTTACATTTCAGTTGTGAAATCATTGGAATTGTTAATGGCCAGTTGTATAGTCAAGCAATTGTTAATGGCCAGTTGTATAGTCAAGCATCTTTGCATTGACGGACACTCTTGGTTCTTGGTTCTTTGGGTGGGCAATGATGACAATGATAATCTCAAGGCTTATTTCCTGGAGATATGACGTTAGGTTACCTCACTATAGCTGTTGTAAAATCATGATTAATTTACCTTGTTGATGCAGATCCTTGGCAGCAAGTACCTGCTTCAATGTCTCTGGCCTCGTTATTTGCAAGTAGTGTGAAACTTAATGCGACAAAAATGAAAGATGCCTTAGCTTCTTATTTTAAGTTATTTGTTGTTGCCTTTCTTGTTATACTGTCCTTTCTTGTCACTGGTGTAATTGATGGAGGCTGCAGTTTTAAGTATTTGTTACTCTTAGAGGAGGATACACGTGAAATGCAATTGCTTAGGCTGAAGGTTGAGACAACCACTTTTAAACAAGAGATGCATCATCTTGCTTCTTTCATATGAATCATATCATACCTTATTTTTTTATTGTTTCCTGTTGCTAATAAAATATTCGATTGTATATTTATTTGCTGGTTGGCATTGCAAATCAATGTGTGGCCTTTTCGTCCTTCCTTTTACAGCTTTGATTTATTTTTATATTCAATGAGTAGTATATTTTGCTATATATATGAAACTATTATGATCACGGAGGAAATTGTTAGACCTCTATCTCCCTATAATTTGTCCATACTTAGCAATTTTTTTTTCTACTTGTGACTTTTTAACGTTGCTAATGCTATATTTCTGTTTGGATGTATTTGTGTGTATTACTTGGCATAATCTACACATCATCTTTCAAAATTTTGCCGTTCCTTTGTGTTTTATACCATCTTTTTCCTTGTATAACTTTATGAATCTGATAACTCAAAATAGGCTTCTTTTTTGTTAAATAATTGGCTGGTTTTTATTGTGTGTTGGCTATATCACTATTTATTCTGAGTTCATTACTATTGGTTTCTTGGTTGGTCTAAACAAGTATAGCATCTTTTTTTTTGAATATTTAAACTTTTTGCTGTAAGGTTGTAACATTTTAGCCATCCCTCTTACCTAGACAGAAGTGGTTGGCTGCGGGTTACATGGCTCCAAGTTATTTGCTGGAATTTAGCTAAACGTTGTGGACACTCAATGCAGCTCTTATAGCACAATTGTCACTGCAGTTTCAGATGACGCTGTCATCAATTCCATGTGATATTGATGAGACTGTCTCCTCAACAATTTGTCCATATTCATGCATCCTTTAGATGCAAATTTTTATGTTAAAATAGCATTAGATTTGCCATTTTCTGTTTCACCTCGTGTTCTAGGCAGTTGATTGGTGCACCATGCTCTTCAACTATGATCTGTTGGTCTGTACTAAGTTTTGATTTGAAAACTTTGAGATGTTGATCTATTGTTGTACCTAGGCATTAAGAATGATTCATTTCCGACTTTGATATACAATCTCATCTCATTGCTCGTACAGTTATCATTGAAATGACTTTTCCTTAGCACTCTGCGGCTTCTTTATTTTCTTTTGGCTAGAGAAGGGGCTAAGGCAAAACTCGAGTTATGGAGAAATACTTTAGTATTTAAATGTTTTCGTTTTAGCAGATTAAAACTGAATATATAGAATGCAAATTTGATCAAGATAGAAGCACTTATACTGGTGAGATGACAATTGATAATCAAGTTATTAGGAAAAGTGAGTGATTTAAAATAACGGTGAAATAGATGGAGACGTTATTAACAAATTTAAGTAGAGTGGTTAAAGTGGAGAAATGCTTCTAGTATGTTGTGTGATAAAAAATTTCACTTTAACTTAAAAGTAAATTCTACAGAATAGTTACAAGACCAGTAATGTTATATGGTGCAGAATGCTGGCCCATAAAGCAAAAATACGTAAGTAAAATAAGTGTCGCATAAATGAGGATGCTAAAGTTGATGAGTAAGTATACACAAAAAGATAGGATGAGAAATGAGTATATCCGCGAGAAGGTTGAGGTAGCCTCAGTTGAGTATAAGCTCAAAGAGAGTCATCTAAGATAATTTAGACATATAAATCGTAGGCTGATGGAAGCTTTAGTAAGGAGAGCTGAGGTATTGGATTTTGCCTATCTTAAATGAAGAAGAGGAAGACCAAATAAGACATGGCAAAAAAACTATTATAAAAAATCTCACATATTTGGAGATAAATGAGGACTTGCTATTTGATAGAACGTAATAAAAATAAAGAATTCATGTAGCCGATCTCACTCAGTGAGATAAAGGCTGGTTATTGTTGTTGTTGTGTATTAGGTAGGTATGCATCTTTTAACAAGAATAACTTTTTTTAAAAAAAACATTTGGATGAAAAAGAGAGTTAAACAGGTTTATCACCAATTGATTTTACCTTGCACTAATTTTTGTTTCATGTCTTGCTAATATGACTTTGAAGCAAGGATATTTTGTTTTATTGTTTAAACGACAGACGGCTATTCGAATTACTTCAACTAATCATCTTTCCAATTTATAACTGTTTTCCAATTGTGTACTTCTCTTAGTTGCTCTACAGTTAACTAATCAAGTGCACAACTTCCAGAAATTTTGTTGGACAGGATTTACCTCCCGTAGTGGAAAGACGAATTGAATCTCGACAAGGCCATACTACTTTGGAGTCCAGAGTTAATGACGGGGAACTAACACAGAAACTTAACTCAGCCTCAATTTCGAGTGCCCTGGTTGGTGGAGTTGTTGAAAACAAAAAGGAAATGCATTCTTCTATTCTTGCGTCAGCAAACATGACCACTGGGCTGTACTCTTCATCATCAGATCCAGTTCATGTCCCTTCTGCTGACACTAGGTCTGCTGGAACGATAGGAGCTGCTCGACGTCCTGTGGGTGTTGTTGGTTCTCAGCGACATCCTTGGAATCACTCGGCTGTACGGCCATCTATTGATGGCGTCCCATTCTCTGTTCATTTACCAGGAAAGGATCTTTCTTCAACGACCAAATCATTTGGAGACACTGTTATCACACCTAAGACCAACAATTTCAATAGAAATCCTGTATCGGAGCCAATTATCTCATCTACTTCTATAAGCAGAGCACTTAATACTGATCGACCTAACATTAGATCTAATCAGCAAGTCTTGGTTCACCAGAAAGGTAGAGATTAGTTTATTTATTGCACCTTGTGATTTGTTTAATGCAATGAATTCAAGTTGTTCTTGATTTTGCCATCGTTTTTTTTAACCTCTTATTTTTTGCTCTTTTAAATTGCATACCTGCTATAGGAAAACATTTTTCTGTATGACTTGCTTTAAAGTGTTGTCATGCTGTGTCTTGTTTCCTGAAGATTATTGTAGTTTAGAGCTTCTTATTCTATTTGTTTTTGTTTGTTGTTTTGGCAATAGCCAATATTTTAGCATTTTAATCGAAATTTGATCCAAATCACATAAATTTATCAGTCAGCTTGGTTCAAATTGTTGAATTTTGATTTTGAAATAACCTATCAGGACTAAAAACTTTGGAAACTAACAAATTTTTCTAACTTGCATGAGCATATTAGCAACGACATGCAAAGAAGGGGCAAAGAATAGGATTCACCAGCAATGAGGGCTATTTCTTCTATTTGCTTTGTGTCATGCAATGCTATAAATATTGCAAATTTAGAGTTTCTTTTTTCGAATAGGCTAGTATTCTTTTTTTACTCGAATAAGCAAGTATTCTTATTTTATCTTTTTGCAACTATTTTCAGCCAGTATGGAATTCGGCAGATGCTATACTTCTTTTATGGTGATTAATCTCAATGCTTGATTTCATATGATTTATTTTCTAAACATCCTGTTAAAGTGAGATTAACTACTTGTTCATTGGCAGTGACGAGAAGCAAAAGAAATTCTATCTTCTTGGTTTACACAACCAAATTATTTCCTTAGCTTCTGCAAATGGCTATTTTTTTTGGTTGTTTTAACTTATTCCTGTTTTAATTCTTAATTAGGCCTTTTCTTGTAGCTATTCAGTCTAACATGGAATGGAGGCCAAAGTCAAGCCAGAATTCCAGAATCACTAGCCCTGATTCACATCAGAGTAGGAGCTCTAGTGATTCAGTAAAGGTGGAAGCAGCTGATTTGTCGGGGAGGTTTTCAGAAGTTAGCATTTCCGATGGAGTGCATGTGATAATACCCAAGCATCTCCGTGTTCCAGATGCAGACTTGACACATTTGGTATTTGGTAGTTTTGGAGATGGGCCTGACTCTGTCAGTATTGGATCAGTTGCCCCTCATGAATGCAACGTAGGGCCTGTGTCCAGTGATAAGTCTTCTGTCAGGTTGTTGGTGTTCGTTGTGTTAGTTCTAGTTTTTGAAGCTGCAATCTCTCTATTGACACTTCCCTTGCGCTTTTGAACTGATTTAAATAATACTTTTGCATTTCTGGTTGTTGCTTTGCATTTGACTTCATATGTTGGCAGGATATTGCTGCCTGTGCCATTGGGTTCCCTGGAAAATGATTTTGTTGCCGGCACAGTAGATCGGTTAAAAGACAATGTAACAACTTCTCTAGCTAATTCTTCACCTTCAACAACAGAATCTGGCCAGGCATTGCCTTCAAGTAGTGATTTTCCTAGTCCTAAGAATATCCACTGTTTTGAGGATATTCGTACGGTAAGAGCTTGATCTGTTCTGGCAGTTGCATTTAGCAACCAAAAAATTCTCTAGCCATACACTCTCTGAATTCTACATCGCATCCAGCATATACTTTTTTTGAGTGTCTAATGGGAATTGATTGATACTCCACCCTCACTAATCTCTATGTTGCATCCCCTATTACGCTAGACATGCCTTATCCAGATTGAGTGCGAGAGTTTGTTAGAAGCAAAAATATCAATGGTTTATAAGACAGTGAGAGTCATCCCTTCCATCTGTGTTAAGATATCTACCTCCAACAATGTTTGATTGACATGGAAAATCCTTCTAGCTGTCTAAAGGTTGGGTCTTTTGCAGAGACTGCATAAATTTGTCCACTTGGTCCATGTATTTGATTTAGACAAAAACTCTTATCATTTCTTTTTTACTAGCATCAACCTTTTAGGGTGATTTAATTTTTTCATGTCACCTGAGAGTTAGGAAAAGTGTTAATCGTTTGGTGCTGGAATTCTTAGTTTGTGTTTAAGTAGCTCACCACTTGAATATAATATGCCATCATTACCGTTATTGATATGTATGTAATGCAAATGTGTGTTGCTTATCTAGTTGATCTTTCTATCGTTTTCTATAGCTGACTTGAAATTTACCTTGTTATTTTTTGGATGCAGGATTATCACCACCAAACTGCGGACTGTACACCATTTTCAAAGGCTGTGATAGAGAGTAATGCACAACAAACTCTGCTATTAGAACCTAAGGTACTCACCTGTTTTTCTGTTTTGTAAGTGATTTAAGTTTTGCACGTAGATTCCTTTTTCATGTTGTTTTGGATTGGTCTATTTTCTAGTTAAATTTTCCTCAAGTTTTACTATCCTTTATTTCTTTACTGTGATTACTACTTCTATAAATACCATAATAAGCTGTCATTGCAGTTTTTGAACTACGGATTCCGGAAATTGGGTCTCACCTGAATGTGAACTTTGTCCTTGATGAATTGCCAACTGTAATTTTTATAATACTCAATGGGTAAATATTTGGATTGCTATAAGTCATGTCTTAATTTATTATAAACATGTTTCAACATTGTCGATATTCTTATGCTCTTTGGAAGGTTTTTCAATCTATATTTAGGATAATTTGCACCTAGAGTTTTTGGATTATTATGCTAATGTTCTTTGAATTAGTTCGCATAGGTTCTTTCCTATCAGTTTTGATTTAATTTAAGTCCAATTTTCTAATAATTCAGTGTGGTCTTTTCAAATAATTGTCTATAATATAAAAGTTCGATCATAATACCTAATGAAAATGCTGTCCGCTTCTCTACTTTCTCCTCCCTTCACCCTCTCTATCTATCCCCATTCTTGTTGCCCTTAACCCCCTTGATCTCTCCTACTCTTTCTTCCCCATTCTATTCCCTTCCTTTTTCCCCCACTCCATCATAATCCGAATATGGCCATTTGCTCCCACTGACCGTGGCAATGCTTCCTTTCCTAATAGTGGGGAGGTTGCCATAGTTTGGAGAGGTAGAGACCTTCTCATGTTGATGGCCCGATGGAGATAGAGAAGGTTAGAAGATAACATGGTTTTATCAATTTGAATTGATGATAATGTAAACATCAGGAATATTATGTAATTTTTTAACGACCTTGACAAACAATGTGATATAATTTAAAATAGCACATGGATCCATGTGGCTAAAGCTTGGGGACTAATTGTAACCTATACATTCCTACATTGCTTTTTTTGTTTCTCTATTTTTCATTTTTTATATTAAGCAATACTCCATGAACTTTGGCATTATTGGCAGAGGTTGGGCTTGAACATGGCTGGTGGTGACCATCAATCAACTGCAACCATAATTCAGCAGCAGCACCGCCCTACATATCCCCAAACCCATATCCAACAATACACAAATTTTGTGCCATACCGGCAGGTAATGTCTCAAATATATGCACCACCAATGACTATGCCAAATTGTTCTGGCAATCCTGCATACCTACATGCCCAAAGTGGAAGCAGCTATTTGTTTATGCCTGGTGGGAACTCACACGTAACTGCTGGTGGCTTTAAGTATAACACACCACAATATAAGGCGCTTCCTGCAGGGAGTTATACTTTTCCTCCTGGATACACCATTGGCACTCTCACTCCAAATGGTAGCATTGCCAATGTTGAAGATGCTGCTAGATTTAAGTTCATGGAAAACGGTCTATACGTTCCAAACGTTCAGGTACCATTTGATGTTTCTTAAACTCAAATTGGGATAGATTGACATTTTTTATTGCTGAACGACATGGTGTTATTTTGCATCAACATGATCGCAATTTCACTAGTTTTATAATAACAATTATTGCCCATTCTATGATTTCATTTTGATGCCCACTGATGCATAGGTTCTTTGGGTTATAACTCTAATTGTCCTTTATTATGTTTTTTGAATTTTTTTGTTCATAAATTAAAATGAATGCAGTAAGCAATATTCAACAAAAATAATGTCATAACAAAAATAATCTCATATTAGGATACATAATCTAACCTCAATAGTACATATGACACTCAAACTCAACATGTATCATTAAATATTAAATTTATAGTTTTCAATTTTAAATGACATTATTCCCATAAAAATCTTTTTTTTTCTAACCATGCATTGATACATGCATACAATAAGAGAAGGTTCCATGCATACTATCATCTAGGTTAAGTTTCATGTTGTGCACTCATTTTGAAGCAATCGAGTGCACACCGGGAGGAGAAACAAGGTCCCATGCACCACGAAAATTAAGAACTAGCATTTTAGAAGAGTTGTGATATAACCCGAGAAGAGAAACATAAGATAAAGTCAAGGCAAAATAACAAAAGGATAGAGATAAATAATCGAATGTCAACTGAGAATACAAATGAAGCAATATCTCATTTACCTAAGGCAATAGAATGTCCCGTGAATAGGTATTTATGGTGGATGTAGTAGGAATAGAAGGATCCTCCAAGCGACGATAGCTGACATTGGTGTCATGGAAGGTAGGTGATTCCGTTAATGTCTTAATGAGGGCGGGTAAGTGATGGTTAGGAGCAATGGGAGTAGGTTGATGTAGTGGCTCATAGAGATTAGTTTGAGTTTATAATTTGAGGAGTGGATAAAGTGTGCGTTCAAATAATATAATTCATGGACACAAAGATGTCGAGCTTCTAGACCATAATAGTAGCCTCTTTGTCCTAAAATATTCTAAAAAGATACTATGAATATACCACTGTGATAGTTTTCAAGCTCAGGATGAAATGAGTGTACAAAGCAAAGATGCCGAAAGATACTGGAAGTCATAGGGAAAGGAGGCTAGCAAGGGATGTCAGGATTCTTTCCTTTCATCTTTATGATGGTGAGATAAGAAAGTGCTCTCAAAGTACATGGGAGTAGTAGAACACTAGAGATGATCAAACCATCTTTTTAATTGAACACAAGCTCCTTCGGGTCAATCGTGATGGCTATTGTGAATAACTGAGGTGGTAATAGGACCTAATAGGGCGCCTCAGTGAGATGGTTCTATCTCTAGCAGAATGTAACGATAGGATGAGCGACGGGTACCATGTTCATATTTGTGGAGCCATGTGTGCTTAAAGCCGACTAATTGAGTGGCATTGTAGATGAGCCAGGAGATCACATTGCAAACTCCTATAGGCAGTGGGTTGTGTGGGCCGGTACAATTATCGAGGCGCAACCATGTAGCTAATAGGGAGGACCATGACACTAAGGAGGGGAGCTTCCATTGCAAAATATTTGCGTGGTATGGACGTTCGTTCATGATTTTTTTGATCCTCTGTCTTCTCTTTCTCCTCAAAAGTAGAGTGAGTGGGATAAATCGAGAAGAAAGTGTTTTGAGTTTAATATGGGAAAGAATCTGCATAGACGATGTTAGAGGCGAGCTTGAAGCGTGAAAGAGCAATGGCCCAAGTGGGATTACTCTAATGACTTGTTTGGTTTGAGCTTTCTTTGGCCCAATATAAATTTTTACTATAAAAATTAACTTTATTTCACATCCATCACAAATGTGAATGTTAGAATTAACTTTATTTCACATTTTACACACTTCTCAATGTTAAACTAAATTTCTTTCTTATTAAACCTATAAAATGAAATATATTTTTTTCCCCTATCCAAAATTCAACTTTTGAACCAAACGAGCTATGAGGATATTGCTCACATCATGTTGTGGGGAGAAATTTTAGGACTACAAAGAGATGGATCTCACTATGTATAAATAGTGAGACTAAGATACAATAGAGATAGAGAACAAAATAATTAAATTAGTGCAATGTAAATAAATAACTATTCGTTTAACAAAAATACTGTAATTTAAAAAAATAAACCTATGATTATTTAGAAATTTTCGTTCTTTGGTTTTCTTTGTAAGGTTAAGCTTGTTGAACTCTTTCATATTTGTTTTCATTTTAGTGAACCAGTTTTCATACTATTATTGACAACCCAAAACAACATGACCCATGCAAAGTGGAGCTTCCTTCAGTGAAAGTATTCTTATATTTAGGTCAGTTCTGCTAAATTTTCCGCCTTAACAGGTGGATTCATCTGATATTTTGCTACAGACTCAAAGAGAAGCGAGTATGCATTCATCACCCTACGATTTACTTGACCAAAGTGCTGCAGCACAAGCAGCTTATCTCTCAAACTACAGCGGCCATGTACCCTTCAACGGTGTAGCGCATTCTTCTCCCCTTCAATACCCATCTGGATTCTATCATCCTTCACTTCAGGGCTCTATTACAGGTCCCCCGCCCCACCTCGTCCATCCACAGCTTCCGCTGACTGCAGCTGGTGCTGTTGCAGCAAGTCCCGGAGTTCAGCTTGGAACCTTTCAGCAGCCACAACTTGGTCATCATGTGGGTTGGCCTGCCAATTTCTGAATGTGAGATTCCTTGTTTTGGCTTCGTGATAATCTTGCTAGGCATTAATCCCCATAATTATTACAAAGATTTTCATGTCTTGTGCCCAGTCTTTCTTAGTAAAAAGAATCACCTCTATCTATGCTTTGCTTCATCAGTATTTATTTATTTTTAGATTTTATAAGTCACTACCTTTTAAAGCATCATTCCCTCTCCCATCATAGGTTTATTGCTGTAGTCACATTTTTTGGCATGAAGGAAAGGGTTGGGGTGGGGTTTGTTGGTCTTGTATTTTCGATGATACGAAGAAAGGGCCATGTCAATAATAATCAGAACAAATGCATGTTTTTTGTGAGCGTTAGAAGGATGGAATAGGGAGGGAAACTTTTCAGTGTCATATCTTTATGCTTTAGATAAGGTAGGTTTGTCGCACGGCAAAATTAACTTCAAATCACGTGAACTCGTGTTTTCGGTGAGGTGGGGAAGGAAAGATGGATGGGCAAAATTACTATTATTGGCTTCCCTCCATCCAAACTAATGTGTTAAACTGATCCAGCTTTTTTTTTTAAGTACCTGATTCAGCTTTTGGTGAGAGTGAGAATGAGGGATGGGGAAGGAGGAAAATTCACAGATTAATTTTTAAAGCTCATATGTTTGGTGGATGTAATGAGTGACATCAATAATATTTCATAACTCCTTTTGCTATATCTCAAGTATTTGATGATGGATGAATTGTGGGATGTATCATTATCTACATTCCTCCCAGCATTAAAGCTTTCGTGTTATGGCACATGTTTTTAGTGGGGAAAGGGAAGGAGAAGAGGCTAACATTTTTTGGAGAAGAAAAAAGTAATGTGAAAATTAAATTTTTAGGATTAGACGGTGGCAGTCGAGGTACTTAAAAATAATTCCACTGTAGTGTGAACTTGTAGGTTTTGAACCAGTATTTGGTCTAGGGTTTGTATTATTATATAAAACTCTTTGTTTGCTAGCAAGGGAGGGATTATTTTGAATAACTAGTGGCCGCTGAAAGCAATACTCTCTCCTTTGTGCTCGTCTTTTTGATATAGTGATCTTCTTGTGATTTTTTTCTGATATCGGAGTTTTTCACGTAAATTTGTGTTCTATTGGAAGAAAAGAATTTTAATTTGTTCCGCTTGTACTGTACAAGAACATTATGTATGTTTTCTTGCTTTCAATGATGACATGTGAACATGTTCTATACCTCATAATTGTGTGATGTCAGGAGGGAGGGGATGAGATATAATTTGAATCGAGAAATCAATAGTTCATTGATATTTTAAAAGATATTTATGAGTCGAGTATTCAAGGCGGGGTGAGATGGGAGGGGAATTAATAGCAGTTAGATTCCTCTAGTTTGAGTTTATATGTCAATTAGTTCTAACTAAATTGCTGACCTTGCATAATTTCATTTCTAGAAATATGTAACGTTTTAACGCCTGCCTGTGCAAAATTATTATTACTTTCTAAATAATGTGACGTTAATAATAGCTTAAAGATTTATTAGAGATTAACTTCAACTTGAGAGAGCTTTTACTGTTGAATTCATGGTTTTAATGTGATCATTTTGTTCCATTGTTCAAAGCTAATTTTACTACATTTTCTTATAAAAATTTGATTATTTATACATAAAACAGCTCTGAAATGTAATTTACATGCATAAATATATTCGTCCATCAACTGAAGATTGTGTGCCCTTCATGTAACGGTGGTATATATCCGTGTGTAATATAAGGTTTTCCATTTGCTGAAAGGTTATTTTTGGATAAAGTAAAGAAAATAAGTTAGTTTATAAATTTTATAGGAAATAAAATTATTTAATATTATTAGTCATAAATATAAAATAAAGTTAATTTTAATTTTAATGTTAGAACTTGTGATGAAATATTTGGCATGCAGATTCTTTCCCATATTAAACTCAAAATCGTGAATAATAATAATATGCATGAAATAAAACATGGGCTTAAAACCCGCATAATTCTGACGCGGGATTTTCTATGCGAATGTTTTCATATATTATTTCGTGCGACTGTCAAAATCAGCCGAAAAACGTGATCTATATAGCTCATCGAATTTGTAGAATTTGAAATGCCCGTCTCCGCCTTTACTGCATAGAAACATCTATGCGGTAATATGACAGATTATACTGACTACAATATTTTTACAGGAAAAAATATGTTAATTTATAATTTTTTTTAAAAAATTATTTAAAATTAAAAATTATGTAAAATATAAAATTAAATTAAATTTTAATATTAAAATTTGTGTTAATATAAAATAAAATCATTGAAATTTATAATAAATTTAAAATATTAATAATTGAATAATTGCGATCTTCTGAAGAATGAATTTAAATAAAATCGGTGTGTGTAAAATAGATGGGATTTTCTCTCGAGAAATTATTAGGTCTAGGCAATGTGTTATGTCAAAGTTTCATTATTCGATGAGATTGCCCTGTATGGTCATTATGCGCCCATGTGCGTCGATGATTTTTTTCAATTTAAGCATATTTAATTAATTAATTAATAAATTAATCATAATTAAAAAAATAACAAAGAGAATATATTTTTGATCCCGTTAATCTTCTATCGTTAAGTAGAAGTGGCCTGGCGGGCAGGCGACTTCTGGCGGCCAATTTCTATAGATTGCCCCTTTCTTCATTTCCTAATTTTCTCCATACTTTTAGTTTCCTCAGAATTTTAAGAGAAGAGCAAGAGTAGTTCAGTAGAGGAAAAGCAAGAACAATAATATTTTAAGGTATGTTATAAATTTTTTTAATTTTTTTTAAAATATTATGAATTAAATAGTAATTTATTATTATTAATTAATTAATTAACAATAATAAATTATTGTTTATAAATAATTATTTAATTAATTTAGAAGTTAAGTTACTAATTAATACATAACAGTTAATTTATTATGAATAACTCTAATTAAGTAAATATTTAATTAAATATTTTTATTTTTAATTAATTAATATTTTTTAGTAATTATTTAATACCTAATAATTAATTATTACAAAAATAACTGAAAGTTTTTAAAATTACTTAATCATTTAAAATTTTTAAATTATTTAAATTTTTTAAATTACTGAATTGTTAATTATTAATTAATTAATTTTTTATTACATATCAACTAATTAAATTATTAAAAAAATTAAATTTAATTATTTTCTACCTATTGAACTTACTTACTATCTGTTTGTTGAATAATAATTAGGCTATCATCTTTTTATTAAATCACATTATAAGATATTGTATTGTAGATTAAATGATAAATTCATCTGTTTATGTTACCATTCATTTTGGTGGTAACTTAATATTTATAGATGAATCTCCAGATTATATTAATTGTCATGCTAAGATTCTGAAATTTAAACTTGGTGATACAATAGCTCATCTAAAAAATACAATATGTCGAGCAATGTATCTCAATTTGAACAATTACGATGTGAAAATATTGTATAAATATTAAGATAAAATAAGATATATGCATGATATATCGAAGATGAGGAATATAACATTATATTAGAGTGTGTATCTCAAATGTCTCTTAACACTCTATATTGAAGCTATACCACTTTTGGCATTTTATCGCATGTGAATGAGGAAGAAATTTATTTCAGGCACACTCAAGAAGTGTCCTTATCTTAATTATATAAAAACTATCAAATATATATTTTTCATCATAATCTGAAGAACTACTTATTCTAATATACCGTAAGTTTTTCTTAAGTATATAATGTGTAGATATATTGTTAAATATACTTTATTACATGAATTCATTAAATTATTGTGTAGTTGGTCTTAATATTTATAATGCTTATGGTTCATCCACAAGTTATAATGTGCAAATTGATAATGTCATTAATAAAAAAAATGATGATTACTAGTCAATGCATAGTGATAATCCAACTCAATCTGAAAGAGAATCAGACTTCAGTGATGATGAACTTAATAAGGAGGAGTACATTCAAAGAGAGCGGGATATTGATACTTTTCTGCATAATTTTGTTACAGCAAATTCGATATGGCAACAGTGTGAATCAAACAATGCTTATATTCAATTTACTACAAACATGCAAGGGTGAGATATAGAGATCGACGACGATGCCTACCTTGGTGGCATAGATAGGAATTTAAATTTTCGGGAGCTATAACATCTCCAAGTAAACACTACGTTTCATTCAAAGTGAGAGTTGCAATGTTCACTGAGTGATTGAATAATCTGTAATCATGTGCAATATAAGAAGATAGTTTCGAATAAATAAAAAATAATATTAATCTGTACATGACTTGTTTGGTTGGAAGATAAATTTGGGTAAAAAAAGAGAAAATATTTTATTTTATAAAATTGATGGGAAAAAAAATTATTTTAATATTGAAAGATGTGTAGGATGTGAAATAGAGTTAATTTTTAAGATTGAAATTTGTATTGGATGTAAAATAAAGTTGATTTTTAAGATTGGAATTTGTGTTGGATGTGAAATAAAATTTTTAAAATTTATAATAAATTTAAATTATTATTATTTTATTTTTTTGCCCATTTTTGGGTTCATACCAAATATGCCCTATAGTGCAGATAAGCTCACTCCATATAAATAGCGTTTACATGCAATCACCGTCAAGAGATATGATGGTGTATGGAAGATATCTACTATTAGTGAGCCATATAACTGTTCAAACAAAACTCGATGAGGACCACCGCCAATGGATTTCTAGATTCATTGCTCGCTTAGTAGAACTGACAATGCGAGCTCAAATTGATATGCGCCCAAGTGATATCATGTCACGGCTAAATGCAAAATACAATATTAAAATCAGTTACATAAAAGCATGAGATGCTCAAAGAAAGGCCATTAAAGCTATATTTGGTGGTTGGGAAGAATCATATAAAAATTTATTTCGATATTATGAGTGTCTAATAGTAGTTATGCCTAGAATTATTTATGAAATACAGAAATCTCAAATAAATAAGTTCAAACGTTTGTTTTAGAGTTTCAGTCCATCTATTAAATGATGAAAATTCTGTCGACTAATATTGAGTATAGATGAGATGTTTCTTCTAAGCAAATATCGTGGTACTTTATTAATTGTTGTAGGCATAAACGCTAATAATGAAGTTTTTTCATTAGCATTTATTACGGTAGAGTCAGAAAGTAATGACTCCTAAGAGTTATTTCTAACTAAAATATGCAACCTAATCGAGTCAGTACGTGCACGAAGAGATCTGTGTATTATTAGCAATAAATATGTTGGTTAACTGCAGGTGTAGCATGTCTTACCACATACTACCCATCATCATTATCTCCATCATCTGAAAGAAAATTTCAAAAAGATTTTACATACTCTAGGTACTCAAGCAGCGAGTCTATATGTGTGACAAGATGTATAGTGCGGGCAACACTGATGCATGAGATAGTTTTATCCAGCATATACAAGATATTGTTGCGATACATTTGGATACTCATAAGTGACTAGAAGATAGAGGATTTGAAAAATGGACACTTATTCATAATGAAGGTTTCAGATATAGTACTATGACTACAAACACATCAAAATGCTTCAATGGTGTTTCAAAGCGTGCATGTGAACTGCTCATTCAAGCACTTATTTGTGCAATATAATATCACATAGTGAATCTGTTTTTGAAACGGCAGGAGAACACTATTAGTTGGGAGACTGAAGCAGTTTACCCTACGTACCTACGATGCGAATAATGTTACGAAAGCATGTAGAGGAAGTTGAATTATGTGCATTTTCCATTAGGATAAATTTCAATGAATGGAAAGTTAATGATTATATTTCTGAGAAGCAAGTAGTGACTCACTCTTCTGATGGTAGCTACTACTGTACATACTTACATACTTCTATTTATCATATGCATGTCCTCATATTATTTATACTCTTGGATCAGTACGCATAGACTACTATCCAGTGGTGTCACACTACTATAATATACAAATCTATAAGAATACAAACTTTGGTTAATTTCACGTCATTCCTAATATGCGATATTGGGTCGCATTTGATAAAGCTAGTGCCATTGTTAAACTCAAGCCACCATTACATGTAAGAAGGCTTGGTCGACCACGTACACGTCGTATAAGAAATACAATGGATGAGCGAAGGGGTGATCCGAGCAGAACTTGCAGCGTATATCATGTAGTTGGACATAATCGGTCCACATATCCTTAAAATCCTGATAATGTGAGGTAATCATATGTATTTTTTTTATGTTATAAATTGGTAAAAATTATTCTTACATATACATTTGAAAGTTACATGTTATTAATGAAATTATTTTTTCTTCATATGCAGTCGATATGACACGATGACGAGAGCGCGATGGTAGGGGCGCGGTGGGAGATGATCTTCCTCCAGCTATTCATCCATCGTCAGAGTACTTACACGTGAAGCATCATACTGCATATCCAAACTAGTCTCAATTGCTATAATTTGCTAGACATCTCATATGCTATGAGAGTGGCCTGTGATATGTCCTACCTTTATAGACTTATTAGATGTCGTTGGTGTAAGCAATATTAGGCATCTCAGCTACATCAGATTAGATCACCTTTTGATTACTACACTCGTTAAGCGTTGGTCTCTAGAGATCAATACATTTTATTTACTTGTTGGAGAGATGACAGTTATATTTCAAGATCTTGCTATCATTTTAGGTGTTCGAATTGACAAGGATATTGAACCCCATTGATTTTGATGATCACAATTACTTTAGGCTTAGTACTAATCCTCTTCTAAGCATATTTTTACAGGCTAATCGTCCGTTAGAAGATGGATATTTTCAAGTCCAAGTGAAGCGAAACTCACTATTTGTTTTTCCTTATACTTCATAGGACTTAATGTAAATACGTTAGTTTGCCAAAAGATTTTACTCATTTTTCTTAGATGTTTTCTCCTTCTTTTCACTTGCATTAGTAGGCCTAAAATGTTATCTTATTCCATCTTTTAAGTGGCTTAAAAATTTTTCAAACATCTCACCTTTTAAGCCAAAACTGCACAACCGGTCAATTTCACCAAATCGACCAGTTGGTTCTGCTGGGCCTGGACAGACTCGCCCAGTCCGCCCGGAATTTTATTTGACCGTTATTTCATTATTTTGGCTGTACTAAAAGACATTATTTGATATTTTCAAAGTTTTGTGATGTGTCATTTTTTTTTATGAAAAGTCTACGAAGCCCTTATTTTTCTCTTATTTTGTCCTTTTTCAAAAGAAAAAACATTGAGTTAATGTTTTCTAACCCATATCTTTTTGCTCAGATTTTTTGTACTTGTGCTGAGATATGATGGTCCTTTTTAGCATATTTTAAAGGCAAAATAATCCAATATGGCATCCCTTCATTTGTCCTCATGCTAAGTAAGCACAAATTAGTGTTTTTATAATTTTTCTTACTGCAACTCTCTTGTTTTGTTGCCATATTTTCTGGAACATGTTTCCAAAAAATCTAAAACTTTTCATTGTTTCTTGAGCCCGAAAAATATCCAAAATGCCCTCCACTTGCCTTCCTCTTATTGGTCTTTAAGTAGGATCTAGATACATGACAATCTCTTATTGATTAGTTTGAATTAAGGGCATTTTCATTTAGCTGAATTCTTTTTTCTTACTGTCCAAACTGCAGAACAGCACAAAATATATTTGTAGAATTTTTTCTAAGTATTCTAAGCTCTCCTATCAAGCTCTAAGTGTTCCCTAACTTCTTCCCTAGCGAAAATCTGTATACACTCTTGAAGAAGTGATCATTTTGAGAAGCTTTTGGCTAGCAATCAAGCAAAAATCTAAAGCTGCATTTTCCTTTCTGCTGAAAAATAACTTCAGGTTTTCTGTTTCTGTTTCCTGCACTTGGGTTTTTTGAAATCAGCAAGCTTGTGTTTTGAAAAAAATTATTTGAGACTTTCTTGAAGTTTTCTTGCTCTTACTTAAAGACATTTTTCCTTAAGCATTCCAAGTTCTTGAAAATAATTTTTTTTTATCTAGCTTCTTTCGGTTTTTTAAATGAGTTGTTGGTAACTCGTTTTCGGTTTTCTCGAGTTTTCTCTCTTGGCAAATCTCTACGCGTATAGAGCTCCTTGTATAATTTTTTTCTTGGGCTTAAGTTGTAACGTTACCTAGCTAGACTAGCAACTCACTTCTTTCTCTTATTCTCTCTTTTAGTGGAGGTGTTTAGTTTTCCCATTAAGTGGGCAACACTAGTACAATATATGTATTTTACGGCACATTTATAAAAGCAGTTAAAAAGAGAAACTGCTGCAAAATTTTTTCGACAAAATATTATACGGCTGTTGACAATGTGAACCGCTGTAGATGTATTTTAGACGGCGGTTCACTAAAGAAACCGCCGTCTAAAGTCAGTACTTTAGAGGGCGGTTGGAAGCGTCAATCGTCATGTATAACTCGGGTCGACCTCAAGTCGACCTCCCTATTGAGATCACCTCCAGGTCGCCCTGGAAAAATCCCTCAAGATGACCAAAGTTTCTGTTGAGAGTCGCTGCAGCAGGTCGACCTCAGGTCGACCTTGAATTGATACACTTCAGCCAACCATCGTCTAAAGTATAGCATTAGATGGCGGTTGGCTGGGTCAATCGCCGTCAATACTTTACACGGCGGTTGACTTAGCCAACCGCCGTCTAAAGTACTAGACTTAGACGGCGGTTGACTCAGCCAACCGCCGTCTAAGGTTATTTATATACTAGCTTGCAAATCAATTGGCTCATTTGTTTCAAACGGAAAACCCTAGATCTCTCTAAGCTTGCATTTTTGAACATCGCGACGCGAGGGTTGCTCGTCGCCGGTGGACTTCACCTAGCCGGATCAAGCTGCGCGCGTCGATCTCCTCTTCCATCTTCCTCTTCTTTGGCTGCCATTCCCCCCATACCTTCTCCGACGCCAGATATACCACGCCAACGCCGGATATAGCTGCATTCACGGCCCTACTCCCTCGCCGACGCCGGCCGACGCTAGATCTAGCCACATTCGCGGCCTACACCCTCACCAATGCTGGATCTAGCCTCATCGCAGCCCTACACCCTACCCGACGCCGGATCTAGCCGCATTCGCGGCCCTACTCCCTTGCCGACGCCGGCCGACCCAGGATCTAGCGGCATTCCCGGCCCTACACCCCCGCCGAAGTCGAATATAGCAAACTTCACCTTCTTTCACCACTTTCTTCTTCTTCTTCTTCTTCATTTTTGTTTTTGGTCGAAATATTTGGATTCAAAAATTAATTTTTTAAGGTAAATCTACTTCTTTATTTTTTTTATTTTATTATTATTTTTTCAGGTTGATTGCAAAATATTGGGATTCAGAAATTTCAACTATTATTTCTGCTTAATTTTACATAAGGTAAATAATAATTATTCTGTTTTTTTTCAGTTTATTTATATGTTCATTCTGATATATAAATAGAATTTTTTTAGTATCTAAGCTGAATTAATTAACACACATTAATTATATTATGCCTTATCATATAGGTAGTTATATATGGATCGATCTTGGATTAAAATGGATAGACGATCATTTGAATATGATAATGGAGTAAATTCCTTTATAGATTTCGCACTGAAAAATGAATGTTTAGTTAATGGCAGAATAAGATGTCCGTGCTTGAGGTGTGAAAATATAAAATTATTTGAAGACAATATTGTGAAAGATCATTTATTTTTTCATGGATTTGATGAGACTTATGAAAGATGAATTTGGCACGGTGAATTTGTAAGAAATGAAATGAATAATATTGGGAGAAGTACATCATCTACATATACAGATGCTAATGTTAACATTGAAAATACAGTCGAGAAAAATAGAATGGAAGATCTAGTTTGGGATATTAAAAATAATTTATCAGAAGCTCCAGAACAGTTTGAAGAGTTGCTTCAAGAGGCTAAGAGTCCATTATATCCTAACTGTAAAAGTTTTACTAAATTTTCCGTACTAATGCGTTTGTTTAACTTAAAGGCAGCAAATGGTTTAAGCAATAAGTGCTTTACAGAGTTGCTTATTCTTATAAAAGATATGTTACCAGCTCTCAATCAACTTCCGAATTCAACTTACGAAGCAAAGAAAATGCTTTGTAAGTTAGGAATACATTATGAGAAGATCAATGCATGCCCTAATGATTATATTTTATATCGGAATGAGTATAGTAGATTAGAACAATGTCCAGAATGTGGAAAATCAAGGTAGAAGCTGTGTGCAGATGGCATTAAAGAAAAATATGGTATTCCAGAAAAACTTTTGTGGTATTTGCCCCCGATACTGCGCTTTGTAAGACTATTTCAAAATAAAGAATATGCTAAAAATTTTACTTAGCATGCTGATGGTGAAGAACATGTATTTGATAGAATGATGCGACACTCTGCTGATTTATCACAATGGAAATCTTTCGATATTAGATTTCCAAATTTTGCTGAAGATCCGAGGAATTTAAAACTTGGGCTGTGCACTGATGGCTTTAATCCGCATAGTGTTCAAAGTAGTCAGCACAGTTGTTGGCCTGTTTTCTTGGTTATTTATAATTTACCTCCTAATTTATGCATGAAACATAAATTTATCATGTTGACTTTGTTGATATCTGGACCGAAGTAAACTGAAAATAAAATAGATGTTTATCTTTCTCCACTTATAGATGATCTTAAAAAGTTATGGAAATGAGTGCAAACATATAATGCTTATCAGCATGAGCTATTTACATTAAGGGCAGCACTTATATGGACTGTGAATGACTATCCAGCCTATGGTAATTTGGCGGGATGCAGTGTTAAAGGTTACTATACATGTATTATTTGTGGTGATAAGACTAATGCACAGTATTTAAAATATGGAAAGAAATTATGTTACATGTGTCATAGAAAGTGGTTGCCTCGAGATCATGTGTTTCGCAAAAAAAAGAAAGCTTTCGATGGTAATGCTGAGTTTGAGAAGGCTTCACGCCCACTTAATGGGAAAGAGTTGATACAAGTTTTGAGCACCATAGGTCAAGATCCTCTAAAAACAAATTGTTGGAAAAGAAGATCAATTTTTTTTTACCTTGAGTATTGGAAATATTTACATGTGCATCACAATTTAGATGTCATGCATATAGAAAAAAATATTTGTGATAGTATTATTGGTACACTATTAAATGCCGTTAGAAAAAATAAAGATAGTATAAATGCACGATTAGATATAGTTAGTATGGGAATTCGACAGCAACTTGCTCCTAAGGTCTTTGACAGTCGAACTTGTCTTCCACATGCATGTTATACATTCACAAAAGAGGAGAAGAAGCGATTCTGTAAGGTTTTGTATGAGTTAAAGGTGCCAGATGGTTATTCTTCAAACCTGAAAAGTCACGTAAATCTCAGAGAATTGAAATTAATTAATTTGAAATCGCATGATTGTCACGTGTTAATGCAACAATTGTTACCTGTAGCTATCAGAGGCAGTTTGAATGCTAAACTTCAGAGTGCAATAATGAGGCTATATTTCTTCTTCAACTCTTTATGTGCTAAAACTGTAAATCCTCTCAAGTTAGATGCACTTCAAGTTTGTATTATTGAAATAATTTGTGAGTTAGAGATGTTCTTTTCACCTTTATTTTTTGATATTATGGTACACTTAACAGTTCATTTAGTAAGAGAGGTACAACACTGTGGACATATTTTTTTGCGGTGGATGTATCTTTTCGAGCGATATATGAAAATACTCAAAGGATATGTTCGTAATTGTTACAGGCCAGAAGCTTGCATAATTGAGAACTATGTCGCTGAAGAGGTCGTAGAATTTTGTAATGAATACTTACATAATATTAACCCAATTGGAATTCCTATTGATCATACCGCAGTTGACAAGTACGGAAGAGGCATTACATCAGGGAAGTCTCATGTTATAGGTATTAACATGTTAAGGCAGGCACATTTATATGTTTTGCGCAATTCAGTGGTTGTAGATTCATATATTGAAGAGCACAAAGAACAATTATGAAGTGAAAATCCTTTAAATGCACGAAATGAGATATGGATTCAGAATAAGCACATCAAAGAGTTCACTGAATGGTTTGGCTGTCGTATATCTACATTATTATGTGGAACAGAAAGTGCTAACATCGATAAGTCATTGAAGTATTTAGCATTTTTACCAAATCACTGTGTGGTAAAGTACGATAGATATATTATCAATGGATATCGCTTTTTCACTAAAGAACGTTACAACAAACGAGTTGTTCAGAATAGCGGGATTTTTTTAATTGCTCAAACAATGCAAATATCAAGTGCAAAAGATAAAAATTCTCATATGAGTGATTTGTGCTACTTTGGTGTTATTGAAGAGATATGGTAACTTGATTATATTAGTTTTTGTATTCCATCATTCAAATACTTATGGGTCAATAGTAATGGTGGGAGCAAAATTGACGAGATGGGCTTTACATTAGTCAATTTTAATCGGATTAGTCTAGGGGTGGCAATATATGACCCGACCCGTGAACCCGACCCGAACCCGACCCACAAATTTCGGGTATGGGTCATGAATTTTGACCCATTTATTAAACGGGTCGGGTTCGGGTTGGGCATAATTGGGTCGGGTAGGGTTCGGGTTGGGCATTTATCAAAAAATACTTTATAAAAGGGTCGGGTCGACCCGCCAACCCGACCCATTTATTAATCGGGTCGGGTTCGGGTCATGAATTTTGACCCATTTAATAAATGGGTCGGGTTCGGGTTGAGGCTATTTGGGTCGGGTCGGATTCGGGTTCGACCCGAACCCGACTCGCCGACCCATTTTGCCACCCCTAGATTGATCATAAAGATGATTGTTTCATTCTCGCAAACAAAGCTAAACAAGTTTTCTATGTTGAAGATCTTGCTAATTCACAGTGGTCAATCGTCCTCAATCATAAGCTAAAATTTATGATAGATGAAGATAATAATACTACTTACGAAGAGTTGTTCAAATTTACAAATGAACTGCTTATGACTATATATGATAATTCTGATGAGGCTCCTACCTACGTAATCGAAGGTGAAGATGATACAGAGTTAGTAAATAAATCTTGAAAGAAATGAAAAATGAATTGCTAGAAATACAAAAAATAGCAAATGGTAAATTTTTATTATATTCATATTATTTTTTCTTCTTCTGTGATTTCTCATTGATCAACGTATGTTACTAATATAATTGCAGCTTAACGGCGGACCAATCATCCTCTACAAGCTCGAAGAAAAAAAGAGGCTTGACTCAATTGTTGAAATTGACAACAAATAAAAAGGATACTGAAAAAATAACAATTGAGATAGTCAATGGCTTACCAATACCTGGGAGAAATATAGATCAGTTGATGAGTTATTTGGGAGTCGTAGTTCGACATAAAGCCCCTATCTCATGCATTAACTGACGTGAAGTCCCAGAATCAAATAAACAGTTAATATGGTAACAAATAACGGTAAGGTATTTTCTTTATTTTTTTAAAAAAGTATTTAAGTTAATATTTTTATTATTTTTCTTGCAGAATACATTTGATGGAGTGGATGAGCTACATGATAAATTATTTGTTCATATGGGGAAGATGTGGAGGACGTGGAAATCCTTTATGTACAAGAAATTTATCGAGGAGAAAGATGAAAAAGCTCGATATGTTATTCCTGATGACTATAATTTCATCTCCCAACAGGATTAAAATTTATTTGTCAACTATCATATCTTTGAAGAATTTCAGGTAACTTTGTTTTTTGAAGTCATATGTATTATCTGAAATTAATAATTATAATATATATTAATATCTTATATAGAATAAAAGTCGCACAACTGTTGAGAGGGCAAAGAATCAGAAATACTATCATACTACCTCAAGGAAGGATTATGCAGGCTTGGAGCAGGAAACGGTAGATCAATATACTAATATTTATTTTTTATTTGTATTTAAAACACGAAATATGATTATTTATATTATCTTATTTTTTGTAGCAAAAAGAAATTGGAACTGGAGATCCTATTCCTAGGTCAGACTTATGGAAAGCTGCACACAAAAGAAAGGATTGTCGTTATATCAATGCAGCCTCTGAAGAGCTTGGGACCAGGATTGTAAGTAATTTGAATTTTGCTCGCATACAAATTATAATAATTTAATATGTATATTTAAAATTCTTTTATTTTTGTATAGGATGAGTTGGTCATATAGGCTACCCAAGGCACGATTCATCCTGAAGGTAGGAGTGATCTGTTTGCTTTGACTTACGAGGAGCTAGAGCATCCTGGAAGAGTTAGAGTTGGGAAAAAATTTCAGATAATAACTTCTTTTTTTAAGGAGAATAGGAGAGGAAGATCGTCTAGTTCTGCCACTGCTGCTGATATTCAGCAGTTGAGAGAGGAGAACATTAAGCAGCAGCAACATATCTCTCGCCTCGTGGAAGATATGACATTATTAAAAGAAATAATAATGAGAGAGTATGGATCTACCCAGGCAAGTCCGATGGCGAGCGTATCAGGTTCTTTTATGGGAGGCAACCCAAGCCCACCTCCTGTATTAGTTGAGGTATTATTATTTATAGGTTATTTCTAAATAAAATTTTATATATATTATGATTTTAGTTATATTTTATAAATTTATATCATAGGGAATGTATTGCTTGATTGCTTGTGTTCTCCTAATAATATGGTCGCCCATGGGAGAGTGGTGAATCCAGTTGCTCCTGTTGTACATACATTATCGATGGGTGATGGAACATGTACAGTCATTGTTGATCATGTAATTGATGGGTCTGCTAGTCTCGTTTTTCCAATTGATGATAGAACAACAATTGGTGAAGCATTGAGATATATTATTCCTTGGCCCACATGGCTTATTTCTCATGATAATCAGGTATAATACTTTGTTTTATTAATGTTATAGTTTTAAAAAAAAATTTGTTATTAATTTTTTTATTTTTTAAAAGCAACTAAAATCTAAAACTACTGAAGCACGCCATGATGGAAAATTCTCAACAAGTCAAAGCAAAAAAAATTCAGGTAAATAATATTATTTATTATCATTGGCATACATTTATATATATTTATAATTTATAATTCTAATATATATAAATTACATACAGGAAAAAGATCATATTCTTCTGTCATTTTTAAATAAGATGTTAGAACACGCAATTCATGCATTGACTGATAAGGTGTTGATGTATATTCTTATTCTTGCCGATGTTTATGGGTATGACAAGCAACTATTATTTGATAAAAAAGAAATTTTGGAGTTTGACGCATTCTAAAAAATCGGCGAGTCGATGATAAGTGCTTACATTGGGTAAGTATATAAATACACATTTTGTAGATGCATTTAAATTTTTTAATAAAAAATTCTAATTTTATATTATTATATTCATATAGGTGTTTATATAATCAAATAAGAGCAGATAGTAATTTGAGAGGTAAATATTGCTTTGTGGATCCACAAAGCATTGCAGGTTTAATAAATGATAAGAACCAATGCGCCACAGCATTGAGAAATAGAATAATGAAAGTGAGACAAAATTCATTGACTATTATTCCTTATAATAGTGGGTAAGTTTCAACAAACTTTTTAAAAATACTAAAATTTAATTTTTCAAGTATATTGAAATTTATAATTAATATTTAATCTTTTAATAGAGACCATTGCATGTTAGTTGCATTGGATCCGTACAGATTATGCATATATTGGATGGATCCTGTCGGTCAGCCTTATCGGCAGCAACTTAAATATATCGTCAATCGGTAAGTAAATATTTTTATTTATATTTTTAATAAATAATTATTACTTTATTGTGCATAAACACTTTCTGAATTTTGACAGTTCGATGATAAATTTTTGTATGACGCGTCTTCAAAAAAAAAATTTACAGTTAAAGTAAAGACTGTAAAGGTATTGTAACTAGATTATATTTTTCAATTGAGTGAATTTTAATGATCATATTATAATATACTCAATTTTGTGCCTAATTAGTATCCGATACAAGACGATGATATTAAGCGTGGATATTACATACTCATGTATATACGCCACCTTTTACTTGCGGGATTATCAGAAATACCTCCTACTGTACGTGATCTAAAATATTTATTTTAATTTTTAATTCTATATGTTATTAACTAATTTTAATTTTGTAATTGTTGAAAAATATGAGTGAATTTAGTAATGACGAATTTGACAATGATATTCGTGAGCCATTGGCAGCATATATATGAGATGAATGGAAACTATGGGATGGTATAACATCTAAAATAATCTCTTACTTTGATTATTTATGTGATAATTATAAAATCTTAATTACTAATTTAATTTACAGGTGTACATCGTGGAGCTTAAAAAAATAACTATAAAGGTATGATTTTATTTATATACAAAAGTTTATATAAACCATATGTTAGTCTCATACTTATAATTTTAAAATTACCATAAATATTACTATTAAGACTAATTTCATGCTTCTTAAAATTTCATGCCATTCATTTTGTTTAATTTACTATTTTAGAAAATCAATTATTTCTAAACTTGCATATTCTACATTTACTCTTGAGTTTAGGTCAATTAAGTGAAATCCAACCCAGCCAGCACGCATATCATTTTAGTATGATTAACACATTACATTATCATATATGTTAATCTATACAATTTGAATATAATTGTGCTTTCTTTTAAATGGTAGGATCAGAGCTTCAGAAAATAAATTCTGCATTGGGCATGTAGAATCAGATGTCCAGATCTGTTGAACATATTGGGCTCCAGCACACATATCATTTTGGTATGATTAACACATTACATTATCATGTATGCCTGATTCAGCTACATACAGCACTCTTTTATTTTTTTATACATGTTTGCGAATTCTTTTTTTTTTATAATTGTCCGTCCCTCTAGGTAAACCTTTCTGAATTTTATCCTAATTCTTATCAGATAGATGACAGTGTAGCATCCAAGCAAGAAATTCGTTTTGTATTCACAAATAGCTCAAGAATTATATTTCGCTTATCGGTATGCATCCTCCAGTCATTCTTAGAACCGAGAATCTATGATATTTTTGTGAAAGAGATTTACACTTTTAGTTAATTATTTTTGAACATATTGGATTTATTACATTTTGAAAGCCTGAAATAAAGTGTTCTCATTTCTCTTTTTGTAGCATGACCTTTGTTACAACTATTCATTTTTATTTCTTAAAGCTACTTTTGCATGCAATATGATATTTATATATTTTTTCTTTCTACAGTCACTCAGCATAAGTACATTTGAGGCCATGGAGCTTATGGAGCAGTTTTGTTTCATGAATTCAGATTCGAAATATTGTGGTTTTGTTTCTTGTTTTGTATCTGCATTTGTTTTGCTATGTAATATTAAAAGTTCATGTAATTGAAGTTATGTTTTAGGTGATCGATGTTATTTTATTTATGAATTCAATGATTGAAATGACTTCTAGATGTATATTACTGCTGTGTATGAATGTATTAATTTTTGATAAAAAAAAGTTTGAATATCAAATATTTATTAAAAAAAAAAAACAAATACTACAAAGTTATACTATAGACGACGGTCTCCAAAGAGAACCATCGTCTAAAGTTATACTATAGACGACAGTTCTCTTTGGCGAACCACCGTCTATAGTCTACTACAACGGCGGTTGACCCATATCAACCGCCGTTTAAAGTTTTCTTTTACGGCGGTCCAAACCGTCGTCAAAGCCCTGTTAACTATTACGGCGTTTGAATACGCGGCGGTTGTGTTAATATTTGAAGGCGGTTTTTAACCGCCGTAAAACAGCTTTCCTCTACTAGTGCAAGTAGGTGGGTTAGAATTTTTTCCATGCAAAAATTCAAAGTAAGGTTTGGTCGGCTTTGGTTCCTAGAAAAAGCCGCTACGTTTGTAAGGTTTGGTCGGCTTTGGTTCCTAAAAAAAGGCGGTGTGATTGTAATCGGGTTTGTTCAACTTTAGTTCCCGTTAAAAAGTCAGTTTGCTAGTGGATTGAATTCCCACTTGAGCGTAGGGAGTGGACCGAACCACTATAAATCGCTTGTGTATTTTTTCTCTCCTCTCTAACGCTGTAAAATTTGACCAATACATAAAATTATTAAATCTAATTTTAACTTAAAAATAAGCTCAAATTACTTTAATAAAATTAATTTATATAGTATCTAAATTATATCTCAAACGTTTTTTGTTCTGAGTTATTTTTGTGTTGATATTGTTGTTTTGGTTTATTTGCCCAAATCAACCGGTTTTTCTGTTTCTGTTTTCTGCACTGTTCTTGTTCATCCGGTCTATTTGGTAAAATTGACTAATCTGCTTTTTAGTACTCTGTTTAACCTATTTTTGCTGTAACTTTAACTTGTTTCTCTCTATTTTGAATATTTGACTGTGCACGCCTTTTACCTGCTGTTGTTTTCATAAGTACAATTTATTCAGAATTTTTTTTCCAATTCACCCCCCTCTTGGGAAGGCCTAAGGTCCAACAAGGGATCCGTTTATAAGCCATGTACATTTTTCGGAAGGGAAACAAATGAAAGATTTAGATTGACTGTTGTGATGATCTATTAGGATAACATCCTATTCCTAGATTCGTGTACACAAACCCTATAGATGATTCTGAGTCCTCCACTTTTCATATGAGGCAAAACATAGTTAATTCATGTATGCCTCTATATTTTTTATTGTAGCAGTTTTACAGACCTACATATGATGGACTCACACCCCTGGAGTTGACATGTTCCTGCGTATATATTATACGTGTTGGGCTATTTTTTAGTCCCTAATACGTCGGCTCTGAGATCTACCTTTGGTGGCTTATACTGCTTGAAGATTATGGACAATTTGGTGGCCTATTGCTTGGAGCTGTAGTGTTAGCACAGTTGTACAGACAGTTAGCTTGTGTTGTCACACTTACATGCTCTACCATTGCTGGTTGCTTGCATTTATTACAGATTTGAGCATAAAAGCGACTACACGTAGGTCATCTCAGTAGATAGTTACCAGTAGATCAGCTTGTATAGAGGCCACTAGGCTACAGGTATTTTTGCATTAATATTAATTTTTTATATATATTACTTGAAGTATTTAACTCTTTCTCATGTGATACATTATATTGGCAGGTGGTGTGTCATTGGTTAGGCACCGTATCAAATGCTCTTATTTTATCGTAATGAGATCGACATGTTACAATAGAGTCAGGTGCTATAGACACCGTATACTGCTGATCTTTTAGGTATTTTGTCACCTATCTGCACTACTGGATCAGCTAGCGCAGGTGCCACTTATAGCTTAAGTAGTTGTTGAATGACATTTGTCTGATCGTGTGATACGTTAGTTTAGTTTGGTCATTTATAACTTCAGGAGGATTGATGCTCGATAACGAGCATAACAGATTAGTTTGTTGAGCAATCCTTATATATGCGTCTATGGAGAGGACATTTGGACTTTATTCAACAGCCTCAAGACTTGAGAGCAGAACAAAAGATGGGGAAACTCAACTATCTCCCCAAAAGAGATGCAGTAATGTTGAAGAGAAAGTTATCGATTTTGCAAACATATTTGAGTGGGAACAAATATAAAAAAAAAGGAAATCGATAAAAAAAAGGGGGGGACGGGGAAGTGATACAAAAAGAACTCTGTTCTTAGTTAGTCCTATTTATAAGAGGAGAGCATATGAAAAATATAATCGATTCTTTTGTTTCCTTGGAGCACTGGCCACTTGCCAGGAGTTTCGAATTTAATATCGATATTTTAGCAACAAATCCAATAAATCTAAGAATCCTATTTTGACTCTGCATCATGAATAAATATTCATTTTTCAAATCTTATCTTCTAGTCACTTATGAGCATCCAAATGTACAACAACAATATCTTGCATATGCTACATAAAACTATCTCATACATCAGTATTGCCTACACTATACATCTTGTCACACATAAACTCAACTGCTTGAATATCTCATAAAAATTTATTTATTCGCATTCTATTTAATTTTTTTAAAAAATAATTTACTTTATATGCAATATATCTACTTATATATATAACAAAAGTTGCTATAATTTCAATCATCTTACCAAACATATCAACCCATACAATTTAAGAAAAAAATGAAAGGTTTTTAATTTTTTATATTTGAAAGTGAAAAATATTAATTATAAATCACAACTGACACACATTTAGATAAATAAATTTATTTTATTTTATAATTTATATAAATTTTAATACATCAATTAATTTTATTTTATATTAATACAATATTTAAGATGACAAATTTATTTTATTTTCCATTATACACTTATTTCCTAAACTTAATGGAAAAAAAAATTAAATATTTTGGAAACTGCTGTAACCCACAGTATATCATGCCATATGATGAATAACCACATGCACAGAAATAACATTAACTTAGAATCTCAAGAGAAAACCAGAAGTCAATTAATTGGAGTTGTCCAGTTAGGATCTAAAATCATCAATCTGGACTTTAATCCAAGCAAATCTCAAAATTACCAACAATCGAATTTGATTAATCTGATCTCAATTGTTTAATCTAGTTTTTAGTATTTTAACCACATGCATTATGCCACACAACATGATACATAAATAGTTTCACAGAATTAGGACAACGAAATTTCACAGGTTAACATTTAATTCAATGCTATGTGGAGAAAACATTTATTTAGTTTGACAACTGATTTAAATAATATGACAAAAAATCACAAAAAATGCCATTAAATGTTACCTAAAATCAAGAGACATCTAGATGTCAAATGTCCTCAAAAGATTCAAGAGGATGACGCAAAAGGGCACGATCAACACAGAAAAATTCATTTGATCTGTTTATATATGACAACTTTTAAATACATCAATAATAATAGAGATGGAAGAAACTAGAATAAAGGAGGAGAGGATCTAATTGCATGAGTCAAAGATAGAGAAGTTGGAGGACGTGATTTTAAAGATTATTTTTTGATCCCTGAATTTCCAATAATAATTTACATTTTAATCCCTGAATAATATTGAACTAGAAAACAAAATGACTAAAGACAAAGATACTAGATAACAATAACGTTTAAATAATACCAACATCTAGACTGTATTGAACCAAATATACTCTAAATATAAACTAGCTGTTATCCTGACCCAAAAAAGGCCAAATACTTTTTAAGTGATAAAAGAGTTACCTGCAGCTGACTGCCTTCAAGAAAGGCGACCTCTTTTACTGGCGTTGTTGCATGAGGGGCATCTGTACTGCTTGATGTGCTCGGCTTTAGCTGGTGTTATCTTAACGCACTTGCCATGAAACCATTTCTCACACACGTCGCAACAAATCCAGAACTCACCTGACCCGTAATTCTCTCCACAGGCCCCACAGAGGGCGTCTGCATGCTCATCTTCCTCTTCTTCCTCGGCATTATCATCGTCGTCATCATCCTCCTCCAATTCTATCTGGTTTAAGACTTTTCTGTATTTGGTGGCAGAAGGCTCTAATGCTTGCTGATAATTAGTACCAACATAAAACAAATGTAAGAATTTGTGCGGCTCAAAGGAATAAATTTAAGCCATTTGGCTGATGCAATTATGTGAGAAAAGAATACTTTCATTCTACGATACAGTGCATATGTTTAGGACATAATTTACATAATAGGAAAACAATTAAGGAGGCATTTGGTTCAATACAATCTAAAAATTATTATTTGTTTGGATCAATATCATTATATTAAAAAATGGCAATGCTATAAACCTATATTTTTTATTCCAAGCTTTATCAACAGTACTACACCTCATCTCTTTCTATTATCATAATGACACCAAAGTTTGGGGGGCAACTAAATGCCATTTTAGAGTAATAATTTTATAATTTTTAAAAATATTATCTAACAAACACGTCATCAACCCAAACAATATATTTCTTCAAATAACAAAACATAACATCAACCCCGTAATTATGAAGTTTTGGTATAAATGTTGGACAATAAAACAACTATTTAACTTAAAAAAGTTATGCTTTTTAAAATATTCCATTGAGAATTTCAATTTTTTCCACTTATATCCCTGACTTGGTGGCGTTCGGATTCAATTGTAATCACTATAGGTGAACATAGTTGCAGGCAAGTTCAATAATAGTAGCTAGAAAATTCAACATTTAAAAATAGTTCATTAAAAGCCAAAGCTTTGTGGCTTGAAAAGTTATTGGGTTCCACAACATGTAGGGATGTTCAGAAGCGACTCATTATGTGACCAGTGCAAATGCAGGTCACACTAGCAAGAAGAAAGAGAAACAGCATTAACTCGCCATAATGCTATATAGGATCATTATTTTACTATATAGAGGTATATTTTTGCCACATAAAGGCCGAAGGTTTCCATGTACAGCATATTTCAACTCTTACATAATTTTATATGTAGGGACATATTTCAAAATAATAAGTCGGGAAATTATTTTGAAATATATGTAGCATATTTCAACCTTAAGTGGCACAAAAAGGAGACATCTAGCAACAAAAATACCTATTATAGCAAACAAAGCCCTTATGTAGCCCAAAAAGCCTTTACATAGCTAAATATACCTTACATAGCATTAAGACAAGTTAATGATGTTTTTCGAGTTGTTTCCCTTTCCATGCCCGGCATATGCATGCTTCACACAATGATTTGCCTGAAACTTCTACACGCAATATTGCCCGAACCCAGTAATTTCTCATGTGGCTAACATGTACTTAATCATGCTAACGTTAACATGTTCCACTTGTTGTTAGACAAAATTGAGCCAATCGTAAGATAAACTCAGCCTCTAAGAAAATTTCCTAGAAAACTAAATGTCCGTCAGTCACATGTTGTAAACATGTTCCCTCCTTGTTAGATTAAATTGAGTCAATCCAATGAAACAAAAGCTGAGTGTACAATTCTTTCCAAGTTGAAAAACAGTCTCAACATAGAATAACTGCAGAACGATCTTCATAATGGTTGCTATAGACCAAAAGTTAATTTTAATAAAACACAAGATTAGGTAACAGAAAGATTGGGAGAAAGGAAAAGGAGAATTTCATGGTGGAGCATCAAAATTATGTAGTACCAGTTTGGAGTTTAATTTGTTCTTGTTAATGCTGCGATTAGCACCCGAAGTCCTCATATGTTGCTTTCCACTCACAACTTCATATACGGTAGGCAGATCATTTATCAAATCAAACAGGCGCTTCCTGCATCATATGCACTGACAACTTCAATAATTCTGGATCAACATTTCAAATACATAGGAGGTTCCAAAAGTATTGTTTTTATACATTTTGTAATTACAAAAAAATAGCAAAGGTAGATATTATATTAAAAAGCATCTAAAGAATTGGTAGGCATGCTTCACTTAGAATGATAGAACTATGTTTGTACATATAATTTGGTCATGTTTCCTTTAAGATCGGCCATAGCACTAAACCAGAACAAAAAGTACATAAAATCGTGACCAAACTCTAGTTCGGTACCAAAGACAAGGAGTAGGGCAATACCCTCACCAACCAAAAGCAGAAAGAAAAAATTAAAAGAGTCGAACATACCCTCATCAAATAGCATATAATTTGGTTGGTTTTCGGCAATATCTAGTTGTGTTTGTGAGTTAGGTGGCAACATATAACCCGACAAGTACCGAACCTCAAAACTGAGTTTGAGTCAACCCAACGGTGATTCGGGTTGAGTTCAATTCTTTTTTTTTTTTTGAAAGTTGAATTCATATTTTTTTGACTTGCTTATTGAACATTTCAGGTTGCACACCAAGTCATGTCAGTTTTAGATTGACGTGAATTGACAATTTTTATATTCAGAAGATTTCCATGAAATAAATGGTCTAGGTTGGCAGGTTAAAACATAGCCAAACCAAGTCAGATCCGATTCAGGATCAACAAGAATCTGACTTGCTAAACCATTTGGCATCTCTAATGTGAATAGATTTCAAAATAATCTTTGATAGGAAAACAAGCAAAATATGACAAACAAAAGTAAGACAGAAAAACTAGCCCATGAAAATGCAAAACCTTTCTTAAGAACATAATTAATCACCTTTCAGCCCTATCAAATCCAAATCTAGCACCAAAATAAAACGCAACAGATATCAACCATGCATCACTGTGTACTGCAACCAACGACACCCAATCTTTAGCTTGCATTCCATCCCTGGCAAAGTTGATTCCCAAAGCAGGCTCAGGTAATTCTGGTGGAACCTCTTCTGCAGGAAGATTGACTTCCCACTGCTCATTGGGAAATCCATAAAGGCACAGATTTTCCTTATCTGCAAGATGAGCAATTAGTAAAGTCATATTGGGACATCACTATAAATAGAAACCAAGGCTTTTGAGAATATAAATATCAGTAAATTACACTAAAAAAATAACATGCTGCAATGTGCATACAATCACAGGCTCAAACTCAAAATTTGAGACGAAGGTTTTAGAGAAATTTTAACAGACAAGAACAATTAGAAAGACATCTAATTTAGTGTTATCAAGATGGGAAAGCTGCAATGGATGTGTGACTCGACTAAAAAGTATAGAGTGTGAACAATTATATT
The DNA here is from genome assembly GCA_019297695.1 of Apostasia ramifera. Taxonomy (NCBI): domain Eukaryota; kingdom Viridiplantae; phylum Streptophyta; class Magnoliopsida; order Asparagales; family Orchidaceae; genus Apostasia; species Apostasia ramifera. The sequence continues at coordinate 106,786 of JAEMOT010000824.1, forward strand.
AGGAAGAATGAAGAAGTAACTTTAAAAAATACAATTAGGTAACATGGAAATACAACATGGACTAGAAGAACCATCAATCCGAGCACATATTATTTTGGTCGAAAGAAGAAAAAAGAGTAGGAGAAAATTAACCTTTAGATTATTTAAAGGCATTCGACAAGAAGATGAATAGCACATTTTGCATTGAATGTTTAAGCGGATGAAAAGGGATTCATAAAGCTAGGCCCAAATAATTGGGATACAGCCACTAATCCAAATATCTATATGCAACAATAAATAATACAAATTCATCATAGTTCTTTTTCACAGATCAATACTAACTCTTCCAAGGATATATATGCGAAGTCTATCTTTATTCCATTTTTGATTGGGACTCCAAGGAGGAAGGAATCTAAATAGCCTCCCAACTGATCTATTCCTCTATTGATGGAGTTTTGATTGTCAATGCATAGATCAAATTTGAGGAGGCCCTAGCATGGCAGTACCCCCTTACTGGCGTCAAAGAGGATGGTATTACAACAGAAAAATACTAAGTGCAGAAAATTACAATTTTTCTAGGCCCTTGTATGAAAACAAAACTAATACAAAAGTATATTAGCCAACATCCCCTTTAAGGATGTCATAAAAATCATTGGGAAGGGACATACGATATACCTCTCTCCCAAAGTGTAGCTAAATGTGCATCATAGTAAGCACCACTATTTAAATTTTTATTACATATCTAATCCTATAAGATGTACAACAAGAAATCCGAAAGACAATTCAACTAAAATGGGGTCCTTGTGCTAGATGAAATCACTACTAGTTTCTTGAGGTCTTTGCAAATTTTTTGCTATCCTAACTGATTAGACAACCCAGTCCACAGTTTATTGGTATTAAATTGATTGGACAGTCTCTACCAATCCAAATATTGTTAGTTCCCCCACTAATCCTGGTTGTTGCTTTGATGCCAAAGAGGGTGGCTCTAAGCTCGACCATGCCCACACAAGTGAGTAATCTACTCCCTTCCCTCTTGAACGATGGCTCCGATATGATCTTCAATGGTATATCCAACTCTCGCCATGCTATCTTATTGCACTGAGCCGTCAGCATGATTCTTTAGCCAACCTAGAGGGTGACAGAGGGAATCCAACATTGTTTAGAGAAGATACATCATCCCACAAGTAAAGTTAGATTTTAGTGATTCTCAAGTTAGTTAAAGACAACATCAACGAGGCTCAACATATTGGCTGCTACAGTGTCTGAGTTGGAAGTCGACCGTCCATAGAATTTCATTCATGATTTTCTATGTGACAAAGATCTTCAACAACCTTACACCACAATGGTCACTAATTAGAGGCCCAAGTCTGCGCCTAAAGAGCCAATCTGTGGTTGGAATTCCTTGCATATCATCCACATTTAAGTTAGGGCAATTTACTTGAATATTTTATTCTACATCATATTTTATATCTCATCATATGTTACAAGTTATTCAAATTGTTTACCATATAAAGAGTGAAAAAATAATTTGGATCACTATTTTGATTATTGTGGTTGGGTTGAGCCGATAAAGATTTAATATGTGAAGTTAATACTTATTAGCAAAGTAAAATAGTTTGTTAGAGGTTTAGAGGATTATTGTCTACAGGGCAAGTTTAGCTCAATTGAGACATGAAAGAAAATTAAATATTACCAACAAAAAAGATACTCCTCTGTATCACATAAGTTTAAACCATTGAACGACATGACCCAATATCCATACCCATCCTTGCACCTCCTACTCACAAATTTAGACCATTGAGATAGTAGGTGATATATCTAGTTTTCTTTTGAAGGAAGAGATGACCAGTTTCACAAAAACTTTCATTCTTCTCAAAATAAAGAAATGCAATTTCTTATCTATATTTATTTATGTAATAGATCCTAGCTTAGCTGAAGAGTACAAAAGGTACGAATAAGAAAAAAGAGATTGTAAATCCAATTGAGTCATCTGACCGTAAAGATGAGATATTGGAGCCTATAGGGATGATTTTAAGTATTAAATATTGCGGATTTTATTTTAGATTCAATATTAGGAAAGAGTCAACACATGTAGACAATGCATGCCGAGGGTGCAAGAAACTTAGTGGTTAGTGCTGGCGACTGCTCCAGGATTATAGGTCACCTGGTGCGGAGGAGGTTGTTCGGTTAACTTGAATTTAGGGAGGTGCCCCAACACGGCCAAGGCCTTAATCAGTTCGCGTAGCCTGCAGCACTCAGTTAAAGGGTGCTCATATGTGTCATGCAGTTTGCAGAACTTCGTGGGGTCTTTTCCTGGCCGCGGTTGATTGGTGTTCGACGTTGGCTTCATGAAACCTTTGGTCTTCAGAGTGTTGAATACCTCTTCGATTGTTGCAGTAGCTAAATAAATGATCAAATGGGCAAAGGAAGCGCTTTTATGGTGAGCGGCCGAATAGTTCGGGGCCTTGTGCTCCCTTCAAGGCCGCTTGCCCTTTGAGTAATGCATTGAATGATCCTTATACGCGTTGCTCCAAACCTTGTTCTCAGCAGCTGGCAATGTGGCAGATATCGCATCCTCCAAGTGGATTTTTTTTTCAGCTCGCAGCAACGCTTGAGACATTATTTTCGGATTGAGATGGTTAAAAGACTAATAGAGATTGCCAGAAACTAAGAGGAATTGATGAAGCAAGAGAGTGAGTGAATGATGTCTGTGGTGTTGCACATTTTTGTATTGAGGCGGCAAAAATGGTCAACAAAATCGCACAGGGACTCGTTCAGCTCTTCAACTTTTGGAGCTCATAGAAGTTGTGGGATCTCGGCTACCTTGTCGTAAAGCGACCCGAAAAGTCCCGGGAGAGTTGAGAGAAAGTGATGATGGAACCTAGAGGGAGGCAGTCGAACCACTTGAGGGTAGCTCCAAAAAAAGTGTTGTCGAACAATCTGTATTTGCAGATGTTTGACACTACGACACAAGGGGAAACACATTTTCAAACCGCCGGACGTGATGGACTGGATCCATCTTGTCGTCAAAATGGGGAATGACATTGGTTTGAAGCAGTGAGGAACTGAAGCTACTAGGATTTCTTCAGAGTATGGAGATCTCACCTAAGAATCAAAGGGGAGATATATCTCTAGCTACTGCTCCCCCTTCAAGGCTAATTCCTAAAACTGGGGTTACTACAAAAGCCTCAAAATGCAGCTTTTTGCGCCTGTTACATGGAGAAACTAATTGGAGAGCACCGACTGGTCTAGGTGGGGGTGATTGTTGTGAAGAGATCATCTGGATGATCTGACTCACAGATTGGGTTAAATGTGTCATGTTCACAGTCAATAGTAAAAGTAGTTGTGATGAATCTATTGGTGTATTAAGAAGGTTGCAAATTGGAAGGTGAGTTGTTTTGTTGACCTTCAGCCATCGGAAGGAAGGATGGGGGAAGATCCTGCATGATGACATAAAATTGCTTGGGTAAAAATCCAAACAAGAGATTAAGGAAAAATGAGTAGGATTATTGGGTTAATTAAAGAGGAAATGGATATTAGAATAGGGGAGGATAAGAGGCTTTCCTTGAGGTTCTCAATAAAAGGAATGGAGAGGGTAGTGGCAAGCTGCAGGTTGCCAGGGGAAGCTTCGTTGAAGGAAAGAGATGCCAGTCGAATAGAGCTGGAGCTGTAGGTGAACTGTGGGTACCTAGTTGCCTTTCCATTTTGAGTTTTTGAGTTGGATCCAGGACTGAAACCCCCTCTCGCCATAAATGAAGTCATTTATAGCGAGAGAGTCATGGATGAGATTAGGTAGGCTTCAATAATGAGAGAGTAATGGGGCAGCGTATTGATGGCTAGACCTGCTCATGCGGCCTAATAGCCTAAGCATTAATGACAAACACTTTTTCCTTATCCCTAGAGGGACTGTCATATTATAGGGTGGCTATGACATGACAGATGCTTCTGACTATTCGGTTGTTCGATCCAACCGTTCAACTAGCTCCGCACTGTTCTACCAGGGGACCTAAGCAGGTCGCTTGGATTGTTCTGGAACCCTTGATCAGCTGATTTTGCTTGGAGACTCGGTCAAACTCGTCCATGTGTCATGACTAGAAGACATGATTTTTTTTTTAACAATTATTCAGTTCAAGTAGGCTGTAAGGGACTAATAGCAGGTTCTTCTAGAGATTTGAGTATGAAGGGATCTCAAACCTTTGCTTTAATTATGGACTGGGGGGACGTTTAGTAGCCAGTGAACAATAAAGGCCAATGCTAACCAGCAAGGTAGTCTTAAAGGGGATACAGGGCATAGTAACAATCCCAACAGAGGTGGTAGGCAGATTTAGGAGGCGCAACAGCACTACACAGAACCAAAGGGAGCAACTATGTCAGAAGGGAGGATTAAGCCAACAAGGGAGAGGCTAGGAGGTGCGCAAAGTCCTACTACCGAACCGAATACATTAGGGACTTAACCGCTGATTTTTGGGAGGAAGAAAGAAGTGAATAAGGTAGACAACCCTAAACAATTGAAGGAGAAAATGGGGAGTGGGCATACCAAATCAGACCAGTGTAGATTATCAGCCAATGATGTAGAGTTAAATTATACAACCCAGAGGCATCATTATGATCTATGAGCCTGAGCCTAAATTATAACATTTTCACCATATTGTACATAGTTAATCTTATATTTTATTTTCATACATTTTGTTAATTGAGTCGAACTTTTGTTATTTATTAAGGTCATTTAGACTTAACTATGTTGATGGCAATGCCCACTTTGTGTCTTGTAATGGAGTTGAGTCAATTTGGTAAGTTGGGTTCAAATTTGACTCAAATTAAATATGTTTGAACTTATTTATAATCTAAGAAATAGAAAAATTGGAATGCAATTGTTCCAGTAAAACCGTTAAATCCTTTATTGAAGAGATCAACTTCCTCTCCGTTGATCGCAAGACCGCGACTCAGTATGCCGAATGCACTAAGCCAAACAACCGTTTGACAATCTTGCATACAATCTCGTGGCCTCTTTGACACTCGTCCACCTACGCCGCAACCTGATGGACCATGTTAAGGAAGAAGGTTGTTGTCCTTTAGAGACCGAAAAAGCTACTGCTAATTATTTTCCGGTTGCTCATATCACTAAAGAGAGGAGACTGGTACAAGGTAAGATCCATTATATATGCGCATAGTGCAGTCTTGCATGTTGTTATCCTTTAGGGTCTGTTTGTTTGTAAGGTTAAATTTAATAAGGTTAAAATTAAATTTGAATAAAGATATTTTTTTATTGAAAATTATGAATGATGTGAAGTAAAATTAGTTATTATATTGGGGTGTGTGAGGGATGTGATATAAAGTTAGTTATTATGTTGGGATATGTGAGGGATGTGATATAAGTTAGTTATTATTTTAATAATGTGTATAAGATGTGAAATAAAGTTAATTTTTAATATTAAATTTTATGTGTGATGTGATATGCCTGGTTAAAATTAAATTAGGTTAATTTTAAACGGGCAAACAAACGGGGCCTTAGTGTGGAGCTTGATGGTTTCATTGTTCATTATTCCTTTAATATAGATATAGACATCATTTTTACCTTCTAACTCAAGTTCCTCGTGTCCTTCATCACTTACTCCAATAGTAACTACTTATTTTTCAGCAATGAGTTCCTCACAAAACATGTCGAATTCAATTGCTTTAGCCAATGAAGAATCTATTTTACTAGAAATTGCTCCAGCATAGTCTCAGTCTATCACTCACGTTGTTACTACACTAGAAATATCAACAAATGTTAGAATGACAGCACAAGAAACTAGTGAGCACACTGAGCAGAACCAAGAAAAGGGGAAAAGAAAAAAAGTGAGGTCTGGCAACATTTCAATGTAGAGAATGTAAAGGATAGAAAGGGTAAGACTCTTACACAACAGAAATGCAAGCATTGCTTTGAAACTTATAAGTATTAACAATTTGGGTCTACATCAAATGTAGTTAGACACAAAAAAGCAATGTAGTTAGACACATAAAAGATTGTCCTAAATTAATATAGAAAAAAAAAACCAAAAGTTTTTCAGTCCAGAAAAGATTGATGTAGAAGGTGATGATGATGTGGCTACTCTCTTTGTGCCTAGTAGTTATGATCATATCAAAAAAGGTTAGGCAGATTCTTGCTAAGTTGATAATTACTGCAAAGCTTCCATTTTCTATTGTAGACCAACGTTTATTCCTGATTTACAGGAGATCATTAAATCCTAATTTTGAAAAGCTCTCTATGTTTTTTTTTGTGATAAAGAAAAGGTCTTTAGGTTTACCATGAAAAGAGAGTGCATGGAGATATATAAAACAGAGAAAGATAAAGTGAAGAAAGCGTTGGAACATATCAATAGAGTTGCATGACTAGTGCTTGTTGGACCACCAACCAATCAATTGAGTATTTGTGATTCATTGTCCATTATATTGACTCTAATTGGAAACTTTATCACAGGATTCCTAGCTTTTTAGATCTCGATCTACCTCATACTGGTAATATACACTCAATAAAATTATTTTGGAGTGGGGAATCCATTAAAAAGCCATTTCCATTATTCTTGATAATGCTTTCACTAATGATGTTGCTGCGAGAAACCTTAAAATAATTTTTTAGCATCGAATTGAATATTTTTCAATGAAAAATTTTTACATGTATGATGTCATTCGCATATCTTGAACATAATAGTTCAAGATGGTCTTAAAAAAACTGGGCATATCATTTTACTGTAGAAAAGCTGTCTTGTACATCAGAAATTCTCGAGCTCGTCGGAAGGCATTTAGCGAGTCAAAAAGGTTGTTAGGCATGTGCACAAATAAAAAGCCTTTGATTAATGCGAGGACAAGATGGATCCGCATATTACATGCTTGATAATGCATACTTCTTTAGATATGTGCTTCAAGATTTTTTTTTTTTTTGGAAAGAAAGGGGCTTAAATTGGAGACTTAAATGACCATCAATGGAATGTCTTTATTAAGATCAAGAACATTTTGGAGGTCTTTGAAAGAGCAACTAAATTATTTTCAGGCACAACTTAACCAACAACAAATATTTTTCTTTCGAGTTTGGTAGAGATAAAGGAGGTTAAAAACAAATGCTAAAGGACTTAGGATGAATTTGTAAGTGAAAAGGCTATTGCTATGAAGGCGAAATTTGACAAATATTGATCTACTTATTTGATTATGTCTCTTGCTATTGCTCTCAATCCTAAACGAAAGATGCTCTTCATTTAATATTCATTCCAGAAAATATATTCTGAGCTAGAATATGCTGGTAAAGCGCAAGAAGTTCATGATATTTTATTTAAATTGTTTTCATATTATTCTGTTTCGACCACTCAAGTTATTTCTTGCAACAATGCCATTTCAATTTCTAACTCTCACAGCCACCAATCTATTTAAGAGTCTTTATCCCCTCCTCTTGTTACATGTAATTCTATCTTGATGGGATTTGATGACTTCTTGAGTTGTACTAGTGCTTCCCGGCCCCTAAAATCAGAGCTAGAAATGTTTTGGAAGAAGCACCGATACAAGTACCACTTGAGAAAAAACATTTATTTGAAATTCTTGAATGGTGGAAATTGAGCAAACTGAAGTATACAATACTATCTAAAATGGCAAAGGATATACTTACTATCCCAATCACTATAGTTGCATCTGAGTTTGCATTTAGTGCAAGTGGGAGAGTTCTCGATGAGTATAGAAGTGTGTTGGATTTCAAAACAGCGAATGCTCTTATTTGCACAGCTAATTAGATTCGATCTCAACATAAGTACTTATTTAGCAACAATGTAGGTTATACCTTTTTAGAAATTCAAATTTGTTATTAGTTCAATTAAGTTTAATATTAATAGATTTACATCCTTCTCTGCAGCAAGGTGTCCAAATGGAATAACTTAATATTCATATTCCTAAAGCAGCAGTTGCATCTATTAGTCATTTCAGATTTGAAATTGGAGGCATTGAAAAACATGCTTTATTATTGAAGTAGAACTTTTGATGTGCTGTAGTGTCTAAACTTCTCTAGTTTTTGTGAGTCTTCTCTAGGTTTTTGAGTTGAAATAAAACTTTATTTTGATGTTTATTTGTTTAGGTCATTATTTTAAGTGCTGCACATATGTAGAAGACATGGACCATATAAGTTGAATCAGTTTTTTCAATTAAATTGAAATTATTATCAAAATTTAAATTGTTTTATTAAATTGTTGATTGTGAATTGTAATTTGTGAGGCAGAATTAGAATTTAAGTTGTTCATATGTTTATTTGTAATTTTGTGAATCATTTAATGAAACAGCAACATTTTATTTTTAATTTCATCGCGGTTATTTATTATCATTTTTTTGCTATAATTGAGAATAGTTATTTCTAATTTTTATTTTTATTTTTGAATAGTCTATCTGAATATTAAGTAATAGATTAAATGATGGTGAAATAGATAAAGACGTTATTAGCAGGATTCAAGCAGGATGGGTAAAATGGAGAAATGCTTCTTGTGTGTTGTGCGATAGAAAAATCTCATCCAAAATCAAGGGTAAATTTTATAAAACTGTAGTAAGACCAACAATGATATATGGTGCTGAATGCTGGCCTGCAAAGAGGAAATATACAAATGTTAACACGTGGTTCCTGCGCTGCATCCTGGCCGAACACGTGGCGCCTGCCAGGTTTGTACTTGACTGATTGGATTTGCTGACTCAGCTTCAGATTTTGCAGGACTCTTGACCCAGGTCAAATATCGGGCACGAGGGTTCAGCCAACCGTCGCCCAGGACGGCCCAGAATCAACCTTCGTAACCTCGGGCACGAGGTTACGAGGTAACGCCTGTCACGATCAACTTCACCTAACCCAGCCGATTTCCGTACAGACGTTCTTTCCCAGAAGAAGTACCAGCATTAAAAGATGTCACCTTCCCGTACGAACGGCAAATCTCTCCGGTGACAGATAAACGGCGCTCGGAGATCGTCCATCACCTTTCTTCCGGAAAACCAGGGAAACTGGGTGAAGCTGCACCATCCCTGCCTACAAATATCGCTGAACAGTTCTCCAAAAAAAAGGAGGAGGCAGGACAAAAAGGAGAGCTCTCTCTCTCCAGAACAGTTTTTCATTGTATCAGGACCCCAATTGAGGAACTCCTGGCTTCTTCTTCTTCTTCTTCTTCTTCTTCTTCTACTCTTCTCAAAGCATTGTACAGCCTTCAGGGCTATTCTTTTCCTATTAGTGAAACTTCTTCGCTGACCGACCGGTGGACGTAGGGGATTTCCTCCCTGAACCACCTTAAATCCCTATGTGCTTTTCTGGTTGTCTCGGATTAATCTTCTCCCTGAGCCTCCGTTAACAGGCTCACCTCCTTTGCGCGCCGCCGTCTCTCGGAACTCTCTTTCTTTGGTGTTTCCTGGGATCCCCACATCCTACGTCAACATCTTTTGGTGCTTTCATTGAGACCTGAGAAGATGGTGGCCAGAACGCGCAAAACCAACTCTGCCCGCAGTGTACATGCGGGAGAACCCTCTGTCCGGGCGCCGGACGACGGAGCCTCAACTTCCACTTCCCGACGACGCGCCGGATCTGCCTCCTCCAGAGGCACCCGTGTTTCAGAGCTCCAGGGGATGCTCGCAAACCTCACTGACATGGTCACCGGCCTCACCGCACAACAGGCCGTCATCCTCAGGCAAACTCAGCCGGTCTGTGCGGTACTTCCTCGCCCGCCGGTACCGGCGGCCCCTGTTCCCCCTCCTCCGGTTGCGGCGGTCCCAGAGGTAATTCCGCCACCAGCAGCGGCCCCGGCTCCGCCCCTTCCGATCCCCGCGGCGGTCGAAGTCCTTGCACCGGCGCCCCAGGCCGCACCACTCTCCATCCAATCTTCTGGTTCCTCCAGACCACCTCTACGCCCTTTTCGTTTCCAGGAGGTTCATCAAAACCCCCTTCCACCTTGTCCGCTACCACAACCCGCCTTTCTCCCACCTGCTTTTCCTCCATTTCTAGCCGGAAGAGACCCCCTATTCCCTGGCGCTCAGGCTCCTCATCACGGACCTGATCCCTTCTTTGGGCCGATGAACGGAAATGCCCCTTTTTCCGATGTCATCCGTTTGGCCCCCATCCCAGAAGACTTCCGGCCACCCAGGTTGGAGGTTTATAAGGGCGTAACAGACCCCCGTGAGCATGTGCAGGGATTCGAGGTCGCTGTCCGGTACCGTCAGCCAGACGAAGCCACTAGGTGTCACCTCCTGGCCAACACACTAAAGGGGGCAGCATTCAGCTGGTTCATCAAGCTGCCCCGAGGTCACATCACCTCCTATGAGCATCTGAAGTGGAGTTGATCGCCCGTTTCATAGGGCGGACCCATATGGTCGTGTCCGACATGGTCCTCGCCAACATCAAGCAAGGCGAGAAAGAGAGCCTTCGGGATTACACCAACCGTTTCTTCGCCGCTGCGGCAGAAGCAGAAGATGTAGAGCCTGCAGTGGCCATGCATAACTTCCGGAGAGGGCTCAAGGTAGGGGACTTGTCCAAATCCCTACAGTTGGCCAAACCTCGGAGTTACCCAGAACTGGTGGCTAGGGCCAGTCAGTTCATGCTCCTAGAGGATGCTGAATCCTCCCCCACAG
>JAEMOT010000824.1:125871-164812 GCA_019297695.1 Apostasia ramifera
ACTAGGGCAACTTCAGGAGCAGGGATTGGGGCTCTTAAGGGAATAGGCCTACCAACAACCAGGGATGGCTTCCCCTTACCTTCATCAGAACCCCCGACACCAGGGAGGAGCCGCTCAAACTCTTCATCCTTGAGCATGATCTTCCCTGGTGCCAGCTTCTCTCCACTGGCTGTTTCTCCTACCAAAACCACCTCCCTTAACTCCTTAACTTTCGGAGGTGGCTTGACTGGAGAATCAGAGACTACCACCATCGCTGCGGCTTCAGCACCCGCCGAACCCTGAAGAAATTGCAACGTCTGTGCTAGGGCCACAGCAACCCTAGCCGTAGGAGCTTCTGCCTCCAAGGGTGCACCCACCTCCGGCATCTTCTTCTCCGGAGGGGCGTCTGTCACCGGTGCTCCGGCTCTTTTCTTAGAGAAGTCGGACGCAATATTCCATTTCCTCTCCGCCATCTTTTGTGAACCGCTCACTTTCTTTTCAGAAACTCAACAGACAAAGGAAGGATAGAATGCGAAGCGGTTAAACTCCGCCCCATCTTATCCTTGCAGGCCTTGGGCAGCGCGTCCACTTTCGCGATGGTTCGCATTCCAGGACCCATATTAATATTCGCGCCCCGACAATGCGGGGGGCTGATGTTAACACGTGGTTCCTGCGCTGCATCCTGGCCGAACACGTGGCGCCTGCCAGGTTTGTACTTAACTGATTGGATTTGCTGACTCAGCTTCAGATTTTGCAGGACTCTTGACCCAGGTCAAACATCGGGCACGAGGGTTCAGCCAACCGTCGCCCAGGATGGTCCAGAATCAACCTTCGTAACCTCGGGTACGAGGGTACGAGGTAACGCCTGTCACGATCAACTTCACCTAATCCTGCCGATTTCCGTACAGACGTTCTTTCCCAGAAGAAGTACCAGCATTAAAAGATGTCACCTTCCCGTACGAACGACAAATCTCTCCGGTGACAGATAAACGACGCTCGGAGATCGTCCATCACCTTTCTTCCGGAAAACCAGGGAAACTGGGTGAAGCTGCACCATCCCTGCCTACAAATATCGCTGAACAGTTCTCCAAAAAAAAGGAGGAGGCAGGACAAAAAGGAGAGCTCTCTCTCTCCAGAACAGTTTTTCATTGTATCAGGACCCCAATTGAGGAACTCCTGGCTTCTTCTTCTTCTTCTTCTTCTACTCTTCTCAAAGTATTGTACAGCCTTCAGGGCTATCCTTTTCCTATTAGTGAAATTTCTTCGCTGACCGACCGGTGGACGTAGGGGATTTCCTCCATGAACCACCTTAAATCTCTGTGTGCTTTTCTGGTTGTCTCGGATTAATCTTCTCCCTGAGCCTCCGTTAACAGGCTCACCTCCTTTGTGCGCCACCGTCTCCTGGAACTCTCTTTCTTTGGTGTTTCTTGGGATCCCCACATCCTACGTCAACATATAAAATAAATGTTGCAGAAATGAGGATGCTAAGGTGGATGTGTAGATATACACAAAAGGATAGAATGAAAAATGAGTATATCCGAAAGAAAATTGGTGTTGCACCAATTGAGGATAAACTTAGAAAAAGTCGGCTTAGATGGTTTGGACATCTAAATCATAGGCTGATTGAAGCTTTAGTTAGAAAAATTGAGTTATTGAATTTTGCCCATGTACAAAGAGAAAAAAGGGAGACCAAAGAAGACATGACAAGAAACTATAAGGAGTGATCTTAGTTACTTAGACTTAGATAAGAATTTGGTAACTGATAGAGCGCAATAGAAACAAAGAATTCATGTAGCCGACCCCACCTAGTGGGATTAAGGCTTGGTTGTTGTTATTGTTGTCTATCTGAATATTAAGTAATAGATTAAAAAATTAAAATTTTGATTTATCATAAAAGTATTGGGATTTCAAGCCAGCTCGAATCCAAGCTTGAGTTAAATTAGAATCAAATATTTCAAGTCGAGTTGGTTAGACTCAAATTTTACTTCAAATCAATTTGAAATCAAAATTTTTTATTTTGAGTTAAGCCTGAATCGCTCAAACTACTCAATATCAGCCCCCGCAAGGGGCTACTTTCCTAAGTGACTTAGAGGTTTTTTTGTCTTGAATTTCTACCTATTGCCTCTACTATTTCCTCAATATTTTAACTATTTTCCTTCAATTTCTCAGAATTTGTGTAGCCTTGAAATTTTTAATACTTGTTCATTCTGAGATTTTCGTTTACTAACATTAACTATCTTGTTGTTCCTCTGGTTCCATTAAACTCCTCTACTGATTTCCAAATTTGGTTTAATGTCTTCAAAGTTTCAAGGTTTAAATCAGTTTCAAGATTGGAAATAGCTACCATGTTTTTTGTGAAGAAAAAGATTAAGTTTATTATGAGAAGTGGACTAACTTCAACAGAATTTGATAAGGTCTCTGTCAAATTGCCTAACTTTTCGTATTTATCTTGAGCATATTAACTTGCAGGCTAGTATAATTAAGATAACTTAAGCTTGAACTCCTCCTAATTACATGCTGTTGGTTGAATATCCTTGAGGTTAGAAATCTCTTGCAGAGTGTTCACCTCCTCTGCCTATAAAGTTTTGATCTCGTGTTGCAGTTCATGGTTGTGTGCCTCCAAAGATGCAACCCATTCACTCAGCTCCAAAAGACTGTCTCCCCACACATAGAATGCCCTCCTTTACCTAGTTCACAAAATCATTATACTGAAAGCTTAGAAGTCGACGACACCAACGATGGTCACACCTCCTTTTTGCACTACGCCAAATACAATTGATTTGTCAACCATCACATGAAATGAACTCTGATGTGCAAGATGGCAAAACCCTAATATTTAGAGACTCTAACGGGGAAAATGGCTGAATAACATTACATGCGAAGAAATAACGCACCATTTTCGATAGAAATTTTGTTGAATAAGAAATTTGGCATCCAATCTAGATCGTGCACGTGGACATTGCTAGATTTACAAACTTGGCAAACAAACATATAAAACAATTGTGACAAACAGTTTTGGCGGAAGTTTTTGTTGAACGTTTCTAAAATAGGATTGCATTGTTTTATCGTCCAAATAGATAAATGGTAAAAAGATTTCGATAAAAAGTAACTCAGTAATCCATAACATTTCTAACTTTGATCACTTAAAAAGGTGACAATTGACTGGATAAGGGTTAAGCCCATAATGACTTTCATACTTTTTACTGATTTATAAGACTATAAATGAGGAAGCAATAGAAAGGAAAGGGAATCTCTCTATAGTTGATACTCTCATAAGCTCTTCAAGCCTACCAAGCCTCCTCTAGCAAGACCGCTACAAAACTCCTCCATTCTCCCAGGTTGATAACATGGAGTCAACCAAGGAGAGTCTCCTTGTTCATCCAACATTTGTCCATCAGTAGGAATGACAATAAAGCGAGTTTGAGTTTGGTTATACAAAACACATACTTGCATCGCAATCTTTTAACCATTACATATATCCGCTTCCGCTCCGCCTCAGTTCCCCCATAACCCGTACCCTCCTTGCCCCACTTCTTTTCTACCACCCCATACTTGCCCTATTTCTCTTTGCCCCACCCAAAATCTAAAACTAATGATTTATTTTAAATCAAAATAAAAATATAATACTTATTTAAATCATTTAGCCTTAGAGGATCATATAATTTTATTTAATTAATAGCGGGTTATGAGTCGGGGGTGATATAGTTAAGCTATGCCCAAACCCGACGAGTCACAGGTACAACTTGGCGACCCATACTTATCTCACAAGGGGAGAGTTAGGGTGGATTAAATGAGTTTGAGTAAAAATTGTCATCTCTGGATCATCAGTCAGTCGAACAATCCGTCTACTCTTCAATCTCTCTTCTCACAGTAGTATTTCCTATAAGATTGTATTCTTATCATATAATGGATTAAAACCACCAAAAACTGGATCGTGGATTTTCCCAAGCTTCACAGGTTTTGGTTTTACGTAAAAATCTGTTTTGTTTCTCTCATTATCACATTTTCTCGATCTTTCTGAACCATTCAATTTATTGACAAGATTTTTGTCAACACCCACAAAAAAAAGAGTTATACAAATTTGCTACATTTAAGCACCCAAATACATTCTAAAACAGTGTACATAAGGAGAAAAAGAAATAGCATAAGTAATATAAGGGAGCCTAACCTGGGTCACACTGCTGGTAGAAATCCTCCACATCTGCACAATCCACGAAAAATCAATTAAGCAAGCAGCCCACCATCAGCTAGAAACAAAATTCAAAAAAATCCTATTCAAAGGCTAAGAAAGAGACGGAAAGCAGGAATGTGAGATCACCACTCGTGAGGGCTTTCATCATGCCGGCTCGCCGGCCTTTGAAGTCCTTAAAAACCTCCTCAACAGTCCGAGGATTATACGGAGCGGGATTGCCGTTGCCATCCATGGATGAACTCGCAGGAGATATCGATTTGGGAAGTAAATATCTGGGCAATTAACCGGCAGGCGAAGGATTCAAAGGAGAACGAAGCGACGACGGCGCTCCAGGAATCGCAGTGAGGGTTTGGGTTTGACGGCTAGAAAGACGGAAGCGGACCAGAGCCAGGGACGTCTGCCAGTTTGGTATTCAAAGTGTTCGTAAATAAATATCAAATATATTCAATCGCATTAAATATTATTATTTATGCGTTTTTATATATATGTTACTCAAAAATTTCTATTTGCATAAGCATTACTTAAAAATTATTTACTTTCATGTTATTTGTGGAAACAATCAATTTTATTAAATATTTAATACCTTGAATACCATGAGAAATGCTTCGTAGCTTTTGGAAAAGAAATGAGTTTGCATTGCTTATACTCAAATTATTAAAAATATATATAAAAATATTATTTCTTGTGTTCGAATAAAATGAGCATGACTAAGAATTTTTCTATTAAGATTGAATTACACTGCATATTCAATCAAGAAAAAAGTACTTATATTAGCAATATGATAATTAATGATCAAATTATTAGGATGTGTTAGAATTTTAAATATTTTAAATTAATTATAAAAAATAATAGTAAAATAGATAATGATATCATTAATAGAATCCAAGTAGAACAAATAAAATAAAGGAATGTATCAGATATATTATGTGATAAAAAATTTTACTTAGGCTTAAAGGTAAATTTTACATAACAGGTATAAGACTAATAATATTATATGGTGTCAAATATTGACCCATAAAGTAGAAACACATAAATAAAATAAATATTACAGAAATAAAGATACTAAGATGAATCATTGAGCATACACAAAAAAATAAGATGAAAAATGAGTATATTTGAATTAAAAATAATCTCAAAGAGAGTAAATTTAAATATTTTTGATATATAAATCATAAGCTAATAGAAGCTCTAATAAAAACTAAATTATTGGATTTTACTCATATACAAAAGAAAAATGAAGGCCAAAAAAGACACGATAAAAAACTATAATGAATAATTTTACATAATTAAAATTAAATAAAGATTTATTATTTGATAAAGTGCAATGAACAAAAAATACTTAATTTTAAACCAATTAGGAATCATCTACCTGAATTTCCTTTTTCCCATTTCGCATTATTTAAATTATTATTGTTAAAACTTGACCCCGACTTAGGACCGGCTTGTCATCATGTTCAATTCTATACATTATAATAAATTAATATATTTATATCATATATAAATCAATAGAATAAAAATTTTTATTACTCTGATTATTTGATGATCTGGATGAATAGTCCTACTTGTTCATCTAGGAATCGAGAAAGACTAGTTCTTAATCTGTTCTGATTTTTGCGATTTAAATATTCCAAGTGATCATAGAATACACATCCTAAATTATTTTCTATTTCTTCTTCAACTTTTTTTTGGTCACAATTACAAGATTTTGTCATAATTATGCATGATAAACTCCATGAGTTATGAACATAATTTAATTAGATAAGTTTTATTTATGAGAAAAATTCTTCCTTGACTTAATATCCCCTGCATTCTCTTTCTCCTTTAGATTTGCTTTTCTTCAAATTAAACAGATTATATTTGATTTAATAGATATAATCCAAGTAAATGCAACGCAGTGTTTGGTATTTGTTGACTTAATAATAAATTGAATATTGAATTCTTTGATATTTAATTTTTTAAAAAATTGTTGCCATATGTCAAGTCATTTTTTTCATTACTATTTATTATAATCATTAATTTTCGCCCCCAAACGGTTTTCTTTGCTTTGCTTTCTGAGCCGCTTCCGCATAGAGTTTCACATATGCCTACGAACTTTTTATGCGAAAATTAATTATTATAATAGATAAATATCATCTAGGTCCCTCTGATGTGGAGTAATATCATGTAGACTAATAATTTTGTAATCATTTAAATACTTAGGTCCTTTGAATGGCTAGGTCACAAATATTTGATTTTTTTTTTTAAATTAGTGAAATTGCATATAAGTTCTCATCTTTTATCTCTTTTTTTCTCCCCAGTCCTTTCCCTTCAGTGAAAGGTTTTTTTTCTCAACAGGGCGATCACGCGTGATAGTGACCGGAGGGAAACCGTTAACAAATGATGACAATAGGAGGGAAGTGGCCCACAAGGTCAGGACGCAAGTGGCCTTTATGTCGCTTGGTGGTGAAGCTCTCTCTCGCTCTCTCTTCCTTTCCTCGGTGAAGAGGTTCAACGAAAGAATGATAGCATCATAATAAGCAAAAGTTATAATGATAGTGAGACTGACACAAACAATGAGACTACTAGTAGGGAGAGTAATTAAGGACGAGAGAGAAAGAGAGAGAAAGTGAATGAAAAGAAAAAAGAGACGAATAAAAATAGGATTAAAAGTATAATTTTAAGCTACTAAGCTACTTTTTAACAAAAAAAAAATGAAAAATTTAAGCTAAAAAATCCAAATGAAAGATTTTCATAAACACAAACCTGAGTATTATTACTGTTATCATAATACAAAAATTAAGGTAATTATTCTACTTCAACAAAAAGATATGTTTAACTTACCATCTAGAACCATAACAAAAAGATGGCATTGAAACCAAGGTCAAAGAGCTTGATGAGCACATCCTGACCATATAATTGAGTAGCCCAAGAATGCTCGAGGAAACTACTCAATGCGACTATGAGCACATCACTAGAGCATTCTGATGAAAGGCCATCATGCCTCCCATGCCAGCGATATACCGACTGATAGATAACCGACATAAGAAGGATATGAGTTCAAAAGAAAGGCAACATAATAGTGTGAAGCATGAATGGCATATAAGATCAAATCCACAGTTGATAAAAATACCCAAACTGTCAAAACATCAGCAATGGAAAACCAGTGTCATAAGTAATAAAAGTGCACACAAAAAGTCACAAAGAACCTTACCAAAGATAATAGCTAGAGTAACAAGGGAAGCTAGCCTAGTAGTGTGAAGATTATACACAAATTTAAGGATGCCTATTGCCTATAAAGCAACGAAAGCTCAATCTAAAGATTAATTAAAAGAGTTAATCCATACAGGTAGCTACCTTGACAACACGACGATGAGCTAAAGTATTGACAAATACAACATTATGGCTGATTCTCACACCTTGAAGTATAAAACTATCATACTACTAAGTAACTTAATTCGAGCATCGAGGATCAACAATCGACTAATACAGCTTAGATTTTGTAATGCCCAAAGGAAGACATTCATTAACAATAATATTATGTCCAATAGAACTATCATCAAGATACCAAACGTCAAAGTCTAATTCTCACTCTAAATGCAACCAAAAAATAAGAGTTTAAATCAAAAGCAAACAACAAAAAGTATAGGGGATTGCCCTTTCTGCAACCTTGAAAATGTGAGCATCATCTCATAACCACCCTAAAAGTGCACAGATTGAGCATAAAAAACTCCACCTAACAAAAAATAGATGAATATTACTTGAGCACATTTGCAAAAAGACGATTGCAATCCGACATGTTAAGGGCATCTATGAAACCCAGAAGGCCAATATCTCAACACCATCCACCCCAAGAAACAAAAAAAAAAAAGAAACTATCCATCCCAAAAATCTCGAGATAACATTGGGGCAAATGAGAGACAACCACGACACCCCAAATGAACCCAACATCAAACTAGAAGCAATAAATCCTGGACGCATCTAGTAGCAGTTTACGCATGTTGATAACTAAACATCACACTAAGCCAACAATAATAAAATAAAGAGGAGTCTACCAAACACAGAAGGGTCATTAATGCACTCACTAGCAAAGGTGCAAGAAGATGATTATGCATGTTTTATTTTACTAATTGTTAATCTGACTAACCATTGTATCGTGTTTGGTTTAGGCTTTTTACTAAACAGCCAATTTCGGGTAGAGAAACAACAGAAATATTCCAATAAAGGGGCAACACCTGTCATACACGAATCAGCAAATCATTACAAAGAAACATACATACATACATACATACATACAAATATAAACATATATATATATATATATAGATAAAGATATTAGAATATGTAGAATAGATTTACAAGAGACTGTCACCAAATTAGCAGTAATAGGATAAACTTAAAACGCCTTAAAAGGAGAAATGTAAACAAAAGAATTAGAATAGATCTAATATGTAATACTGTTTTTCATCATAACTATTAATTGTTTCTAAGCACAAATACGATACTCTCTTTAACAAATCAAACCATTCTTGCAGAGAGAACATTTTCTGCACAGCAACTACAGGAGAAATCTCAGAAGTAATCCACAACAGTTCTGGGATGATCAGCAACCAACAAAACTAGAATCAATCTTCTGCGTAGAACATTCAGTTTAATGTTAAACCCAATTTTTGCATTTAGAGTTCACTGGATTGAGAACTGCAAGAAAAAGCCTGATATGCATGTACACTGAAGAAGAAAGACCTCGCAGTCAAAGAATACATGTTTTGCATGCCTCATGTTTCTGACACTCTACACCATAAAGCTGTAAAATCTGAAAAAACTGGGTAACATCGAAGAAACGGAAGAACTAGCAACGAATTTTTCCAATGAAATCTAATGATTTATATATATTCAATGATGATAAATACAGCATGCATTATTACCACCACTTTTGATGATAAGATCTAGAATTATGGTGCAAGAATAATAGTTGCGTCAAGATTAGGGTAATGATTTCAGCCGTACGCATGGACAGCCTGGCAGTCGAACGTCAACTAAGGATCAACAATTACAATCGAATAGTGGAGCATCGAAAATAATGTCATTAAACAAGCATAAACACTATAACTCTGACACACTTAGAAGCTCAACAAACAAATCTGACAGTCGGGCGACGTATCCGTGCAAAACCAAACGGCATCCAATAAAGGCATCACGCGTACTGCCCAAATCTCATCCAATAGCTTAGGTGATCTCACTGATCAGATAATTCAAAGCTAGGTGACCACCGTCAAAAGTAATAATTCAATAAATTGAGTCGACATCAAAAATATTTTAGCAGGCTCAAATCAAACTCAACTTGAAATCAAAAATTTTAATTTTGAGATTAGCTCGACTCACTTGAAATCAACCCGGAGCCACCCTAGTGCTATGAAGTTCCGTTGGATGGACATTGCAGAGATTATTATTGATTTGATGCGTTGAGGTGAGAGTTAGAGAAGTGCTGAGGGAGAGAGAGAGAGAGAGAGAGAGAGAGAGGACTAGTTTCTTTAAGTTTCTAACCCTTTGTTCCTCTTTCTATTTGTGAGTTTGATCGAGCCTAACTATAAGCCATATTTTCTATAAAAATATCTATAGTACATATTAGACATATTAGAATATAATATTATAAATTCACTTCTAAATTTTATCTGTGTATTTATAGCTTCATCTCTTTGATATGAGTTATTATAATGTATAAATATATAAAATTTCTCTGTTACATTTTAAAAAATTACAAATCTGTATGTTTATACACATATCAAGTTGATTTCAAGTTGAATTAATTTCTTTTCGAGCAAGCTACTTCAAGCAAGTATAAAATCGAGTCAATTTCGAATCAAGTAAAATACGAATTACTAGAGGTTCACACTAAGACCAAAACAACAAATTCATCCCAAAGACACTAAGGCCACATCTTTGATACCTCAGAAGATAAAAAAGGACGAACTCACTGAAGAACCCTTAATTGTTCTCCAAAAAGACTAAAAATTTTAAATGCAACTATAAACAGTCCTCTAGTTCTCCTTTCCAACTCTTTAAGTACCACTTAAGGCATTATCTCGCACCAAACGACAAATGTCACATATAGCTTCTTAAGTTGAGATTTTTGCCACACTCAAGGCAAAAGGCTTTGTTAAGCTGCCTCTTCCCAACTCCTAGAATTGAACTAGAATCTGTCGAAACACTATAACAAGTTTAGACATAGCCTCCACAAATATCGCTGGTTGAGAGAGCTTATCGAACAACTCATTAAGGAAGGCCGCCTCCCCGAATATTGTATTGTTGAAAGCCAGTCTTCAAATGGGAAGGTGGCCTTTCAATTGTTCCAGCCCAACGAGATCTCCATAAAGAATGCAGGCAAGAAGGCGATCCTTACCATCTTTGGCTTCAACCCACGGCTAATTCGACGATCACCCTCCTCCTATTTGACATCGCACCCATTCGATGAGGTTTTGAACATACGAATTTGAGCTACTACTCCTGACATAACTTTCACTACTAAAAACCTAACAAAAGGAGGAAACAACCATAAAGACCTATAGTCATCGCAACTGACATAGAAGGCTTCGACGTTCACCAAATCATCTTCGACAAAGGGAGCTCAGTCAACATAATGTAATGCCCAACATTTAGAGACATGGAGATCAAAATCTACCCACTTCCATCAATTAAGACAATCTCTAGTTTCTTCAGCAACATCAACCAGCCTTTGGGGTACATATCCCTGCCGATGATGCTTGGCGGAGACTTGAAGTCAAAAACTCGAACTCTAGACTCCATCCTCATTGACACCTCCATGGCATAGAGATCGATCGTCACCTTGAAAGCTATACCTTTCTCGACACTTAAGGCACAATAACTATTCGAGGGGACGGAGCAAATGTAGAGAAGTGCTTCGAGACCTCTATTAAGCTAAATACGGGTCACATATACCCACAGGAAACTTTTGCCAACTATGTCTGCAGAGGATGTTATTTCTGTACCTATCAAAGATGAGTAATGTAACAGCTTGAATTTAATTTAAGACTATCATATGAGTTTGGTTTAATGACTTGAATTATGGATTATTATTGGATGTTTGTTAGATAAATATCGGAGAAAATTTAAGAACTTTAATTAAATCTTAAGGATTTAATTGAGATCTTAAGGAAACTTAAGTGGAAAGAAACCCAAGGATTTGGAGTGAAAAATTTCCTACCTTAAATTATCTTCCCAAAACCTATCATGCAAGCCCCTTGCATGCATACATGCCATATAGGCCATGCATGCAAGCCACTCAAACAAATGGCTAAGTGATGAGCCAAGTGGCTTCTTGAATGAGGCCACGTGCCTTTCTTGGTAAAATGAGATGGAATGAAAAGAATTAGTGAAAATTCTGAAACAAAGGGGAAAATCTCAGCTATTCTCCAGTCCATGATCGGTCAAAGCAAGTGAGGGAGGGGAAGAGAAGCAGATGGAAAGGGAGAGAGAATGAGAGATTTCAAGCTCCAAAGCCTCATCCCATTCCTTCCTTGCTTAGATTCTCCACCATAGCTGCTAAGAGGAGGGAAGAGAGGGAAGTAAGCAAGGCAAATTTGTCATGTCCATCATCAAGCAAAAGAAAAGAAGCTTCAACTTCAACCTCCAAATCATCACGGATTCATGGGTTTTTTATCAATTAAGGTAGGCAAACTTCCTCTAATAAGCATATAAATTAAAGAAACAAAATAATTAAGTGATTATTTTAATATATATGATTGATGGTTGGTATGTATATTATTTCTATCCTTGTAGTGAAATGTTAGGCATGCTGTAGTTTTGGACTGAATTCTAAGGTGTTAACTGTAATGCTTTTCAGCATATCAAATGATATTGAATTTTGATGAAATGTAGAGGAGGTTGAGTTCAACCTATTAGTTAAGACTTTCAAGTTCAAACCCACGGATGATTCTAAATAAAAAGTTGATTTGGAAATTTTTAATCTAAGCTGACCTAGGGTTGATTCTAAATAAAAAGTTGGATTTGGAGAATTTTAATCTAACCTAACAGAAATCAAAAAATACTGCTACGTTTCAATTTAAGGGTACGAATTTTATCAAATGATGCCTGATAAGAAAGAAACTTCCCAGAAATGATCATATATTTATCATGCCACAACTTTGATGTTAATTGTTGGCTTCAAAAAGGACATCTGACCCATTTCCAAGGAGTTTAAATTAAAACAGAATTTTGTAAATTAAAGGCTTTAAGTATGTTTTAGAAATATTTGAAATTTTTTGAGATTGAGAAAGAAACAAAATAATTTTAATATTATAATGTGAAGCAAAATTATTTTATTATTAAGGATTACGCTGGATGTGAAATAAAGTTAATTTATTTTATTAAATATGTATAGAATGTGAAATAAAATTATTTTTAAAGGTTGAGATTTGTGTAAAATGTGAAATGAAGTTGATTTTTTTTATTTAAATTTGTATATGATGTGAAATAAATATAAAATATTGATGAAAATATTTTTGAAGGAATTTTGGGGTTTTAAATCCCCAACCAAATAACGGCTTAATGTTTAATAACTTGATAAGATATGAAATTGATTCTCAATAGAATATTTGTGAAATACAAACTAAAGGGCTTGTCTGTCTAGCCTATTTAAAATTAAACTGGTTAATTTTAATCAGACATGTCACATCACTTATTCACCTATAAAATTTAATATTAAGGCCCCATTTGTTTGGCCGTTGAAAATTAACCTGATTTAATTTTAATCAGGCATATTATATCACACATAAATTTAATATTAAAAATTAACTTTATTTCACATCCTACACATATTACTAAAATAATAACTAACTTATATCACATCCATCACATATCCCAACATAATAACTAATTTTATATCACATCCTTCACATATCCAACATAATAACTAACTTTATTTCACATCATTTACAATTTTCAATAAAAATATATCCTTATCCAAGTTTAATTTTAACCTCTTTAAATTTAACCTTACAAACAAACAAACCCTAAAAATTAATTATATTTTATATCATACAGAATTCAAAATAAAAAATTAATTTTATTTTACATTCTACATATATATCAAAATAATAATTAACTTATATCATATATTGAATGAAATGTGATATATTAAGTCTAATGAGGAACTAAGGAAAGAATATGATTAGTCAAGTGTATGTGCTTGCGAACTTGACACAATAATTGACAACATTCATGATTTGAAATGCAACAACTGATATTAAATTAAGTTCCTCATAAACATTACATCCTTGTCCTTAGCTCGAGTATATTATGTAATATTTGATCCAAGGGCGACATACGAGTCATTTTTATGCACGAGTCAATTGATGATAAGACTTCTCTACCCCATAACGAATATAATCCACTAGCAACAATGTCCCCCCAGCAAGTCAACATGCAGCACAAAGGACCCTCTAATGAGACTTGACTTTAGAGCTATACAAGAGCTAACTCCCTTGTATTCTTTTTCTTCTCTTTTACTATTTGGTGAGCCTGAAATTCTTTACTCATTCTTTCAAATAGTGCATTTACACCAACAAGTTTGTCTTTGTGGTTTTCTCCCAACACTCAAGTTCCAAGTAAAATTTGGTTCTCACCTTTCTTTGACCTCTCTTAGACTTCTTTCTCTTCTCCTCATTCCTTCAATTTGTTGACTGGATTTTTCAGTCAACAATAATGAAAGATAATTACAGTTAAACAATCTTCCTAATTATGGAAAGACAACCACCATCATACCATTAGTACCTTTCGTAGCCCTATCCCAACTGTGAGAATGGCATTGTAAATCCTATCTGCCAATCATTCTTTTTAAGGACATGTTCGATAACTAGGCGAGCTAGCATAACCCAAAAAGGAATTTGCGGAATTTAAGTACATTTGAAATTGCCTTTTACAATAACGTTGATTAAAGCCTAACTATGGTCAAGCTTAAAGTTGAAACTAAAAATTTCAAAACATGTTAATTTTACGTACTTTTCTTATTCCCAATAACATACAACTTTTCGTAGACAGCCAAATCATTTAATTTTATTCAGTAAACAGTCACAATACAGCACCGAATAACAGATACATTGTTAGAAATCTATAGACCTTGCAACACTAAAAGAGGATGTTTCATCTTACCATTTCCTTCATTGTACTCCAGAAAATTTAACTGTCATCTCGTGTCAGAGAAACATATTCCTCTAAGAACAGCTGAATTATTCTCCAGTATCGATCCCCAGCAGAGAACCAGGTGTCCATATGCATCCCATCAGGAAAATCAAAAAAAAGACAATGGCTATTGTGTTCAACTGCTTTCTCATACAGCAATCTCATGTGCAACGGAGGAACCAACTCATCTTGCAATCCCGATAAAAAAAGAATGGGTTGTTTGATCTACAAGGAGATTAGCTTCAGTAAGATCAAAGTTGAAGAAACCATCATCATTTCTGAAGAAACCATCATAACACTTAAAAACATTTAAAATGAAAAAGATCCACAAATCAACTGATTTGAGGAGAAATTACATACATGCCCAACTCTTTGCTATTTAGTTGGACATAGAAAATTAATAAGATTCCTTAAATTATGCAACTAACTTTAAGGGCCTGTTTGGAACAAAACTTAAAATGCTTTGGAAGAGAGCTTTTGTGGCTTTCTTTGAGCTGTGTGTATAATAGAAAATAAAATTAGTTAGCTATATTAAAAATTGTGTGAGATATGAAATAAAATTGATTGAAGATTTGAAAATTGTGTAGTGTGTGAAAAGTGATTTTAATATTAAAATTTATGTATTATGAGATATAATATAATTTTTATATTTATTATTTAATAAAATAATCATTTATGCCTATGCTTTGTAGCCATGGCTTTTTTGGCGTCGTTCCAAGCAGGGCCCAAACCTCTTGAGACATTTAATGCTAACCTTTACTCTATCAGCTAGTAAAAGTCACTTGTTAGGATGGCATTTCAACAACCTAATGCATCTCAACTAAACAAAAGATGAAATCGGCGAGGATCGAACATGGGTTAAAGTTTTAACCCTAACAATTATTCTAGCCAGTAAAAATCACTTGTTATGGTGCATTTCGACATAATGCTTCTCAATTCAACAAAAGATTAAATCACTGAGGATCAAACATGGAAAGTGCTCTCTATTCTTGTATCAATACATCAATATCTATCAATCTTATTATGATCTATTTCTATTCTGCGAATATATGGATCGTGCCGGAGATTAAAAATTCACTCTCTTCTTTTTTTAGATGAACAATATTCAACGAAGAACAACAGCTTTTGCAGAGATTTATGTCAGTTGTGACTCCGGGTTGCAATGGTGTTGGTTAGGTGTGACTGTCACGGCAAAACGGAGTAATAAACAATAAAAACCATGGGTTAATACACAAGTTCCATGTATTGAAGAAAGGGAATACGTCAATGGGGCAAATGAAAGAACCACAAGTTGATGCTTAAGTGTAATCTATTAGATTATGGTTCTTCATATGCAAATAGCAATGAACTTTGTCGCACATATAGAATCTGCCAATCATTTAAATCTCTTCAAAAGGTATCAGCTTTTGGTGAAATTCAGTGATGACTACAGAAAAAGGCATGTGAAATTAGTGTAGCCAATTAAACAGCCATGATATATCATGCGACAAAAGGACAAAGTAGGACGTATCAATCTACGATGGTATCTGATTACATCAGCCCAAAATAATCATAGCAAATATACATTTGAGCTGGTTTTACTTCAAAGTAGAGCTAAGCAAACCTGATATCTTCAGCTAGTTTAAACTTAAGAACGGTAGAAATAACTGCATAAAAATGTCTTCTTTATTTTGAAGAAACACAGTCTTCCTTTTTTCTGGTAAACGATAACATCAACTAATCACAATATTGTAGAATAAATAGTTTTATACATTCTAAAACTTATTTGGTTAGAGAGCTATTTTTAAATTAGAGACTGAATATATTATTATATGTGTATGATGTGAAATAGCTCCACCTAATGGGATAAAGACTTGGTGGTGGTTGTTGTTGATATGAAATTAATTATTTTAATGTTGAGATTTATGAAAGGTGTAAAATAAAGTTGAGATTTTTATTAAAATATGTATTGAATGTAAAATAAAGTTGATATTTCATTTTAAAATTTGTGTAAAAAGTGAAATAAAGTTGATTTCTTATCTTAAAACATGTATTGAATGTGAAATAAATATTAAAAACTTTTGAAACTCTTTTGGACACGAACAGAACAAGGCCCAAGGCCACTTATTCTGAAGGAATTGCACTGCAAGCATACTCATATGAGTAGCATCTTATAAAGGATATCAAACTAACTCAAAATGTAAGTTGCATAAATTTTAAGAAAGAGAAGTTTTTACTCCTATTAAAAAAAATGTAAAAGTCCATTATTATATATCTGGAACCCACCTCTCCAATGACATCAATAGTGCTCCACGGAGATCGCACAAGGAAATTGAGAACTTTTGGGCCATTTGATGCCCTGCCTCCTATAAACCACTTCAAGAAGGGTAGCATAATTCCAGCCATGTCCAATATAGATGTAAATGTGTTCTCCAATATAAGAGCAGAAACCTGGAGATTAAAACACGCACACACACGCATATACATAATACATATATATGTCAAAGTAACAAAAACAAATGATGCAACAAAACAATCTCGGTTCTCTTATATGCGACTAAATAATGGACCAATTTTAGCACAATAAATTTACAAAAAATCCATACAATAAACAAAATAACAAGCCCAGTTCATAGTGGATCAAACCGTATATCTGTTCTTCCATAAGTATACTGTAAGAAAAAAAGAAATGTGAATGTATTCTTTTCCCAAGGTGCCCATAAAACAATGATAGTTGATTCCTTCATCAAGCAAACAAAAACGGTCCTTCTAATTGTGATGTTAAGCTTCCATCAAAAAACCTATCTTGTAAATGGTAAGGCCAAGTTTTTTTTTTTTTTTAAAAAGCAATTTTAATTTCATTCCAGCAGATATCAAAAACTCTAATTTTATGAAAGTGTACACAGATTATGGCATCCACCAATGCAGAAAAAATCAGATGTATACTTGAACGTTTCTACATCAATTCATAAATTACCTAGCTACTCCAAATCAATAGAAATAAAAGAAATATTTCTTAATAAAAGTAATATTTCTTCATAAAAGCCTTCATGAACCATTTACTATAAGATGAAAATATATGAAAATTTCCAATTATTCACAAAGTATATACGTTAGACAAACAGCAGCTAGCCAGAATGCATCAAGACCTCTTAAATCTATCAGAGAACCAAATAGAGGGATTTGTGTCTAACATATCAAGAGAAAATTCAAGAAGGGATAAAAAATAGCATTTAGTTGAATACAAATACCTCACAAAAACAATCAATGATCTTAGAATGAACATATCTCACAACATGTGAATGGCTAAAGTTTAATATGATAAGTCCTACAATGCAAAAAGGAATATACAGTGGTAATTTTCAGGGCATTTATTAGGAAAACTATTAAATATGCTTGAACAAGGACAAATGACCAGCAAGAAATATGATTTTCAACAAAATCTTATAGTTAGACAAAACAATTAACTTATAGTGCGTCTAACGTCCATTTTTATGTGGAACTGTTTCTAATTATATAATACTGCAATGAAGAAAAAAATCATAATTCAGTTGACAAAGGAACCAACCTCATCATCTCTGCAAAGCAGAACATAAGTTGCAAAAACCTCTTGAAGAGATACCATAGAATAAAAATGGTCAACATTTTAGCTAACAGTCAATAACCTCAGAACAACAAATAAATAACCTTAGAACAACAAAAAATAACCTTAGAAACACAAATAAATAGAAACATCCAATTCAATTAAGTACCTTATCAGGATTGTTCCTTGCAAGCACTGACCCAACAGCACCACCTAAGGATCTCCCAAAAATTACTATTCTAGATGTGTCAACATCATTTCTGTTACTTAAATGATCCAACGCTGCCTAGGAACAAGGGTATAAAGGAACAATGTCAACAAATAGAAAACAAATAAAAAGCACCAACATAAATAATAAAAAAAGACATAAAAGTAGCGTCTACATGGCATTTAAGCAAACCTGAGCATCTTTTGTAATGCCATCTTGAGATGGATGACCATCACTTGCCCCATACCTTTTAAAAAATGTACACATATGATAGAATTCTGAAATAAGGAAGCAAACTAGTACAACAACATTTGGTCAAAAATTTGGCATAATCATTGTAAGATCTTCACCCTCTATATGATAGCATAAAGATATTGCAGTGCAATCTGTGCATCATTATACGAGCAAATTCGAGACGATGGGCGATATCTGTAATATTAAAGTAACGGTTAACAACGGAATGCTATTTTCATACAATAAATATCAACTACTAAGTTAATATTTTGGTTACATTACTATTTGTTCTGCCAATTTTACCAAGAGTCCCACTCCTTATTGGGAAGTACAATGTTAACTAAGGAAAAAACATCTAAATAGGAACTTTTATCCCCAGCTTTCAACTAGTGCAATTATTCAGTCCTTCACAATTATAAAAATAAATTTAGTGCCTAAGTTTTTAAAAGAAGTCACATTTTGGTCTCCAAGTAGAGTATTGAATGTAAATTCAAATAAAATTGAGGAACAAAGATGTAACGAAAACGAACAATCTACACTTCATCTTAGTCATAGGATACTGCCAGCATTTTCTTGGAAGAACAGTATAGTTGGACCTGCAGAAATGCAAAAATATAAGAAGCTGTGCAAGGCAAATACAAGAGAAGAATGCAACTGCAAAAATATAAGAAGCTGTGCAAGGCAAATACAAGAGAAGAATGCAACAATCGGATGTAAAATGCCATTAAAAAAATCCATTATTATGAACAAGGATAATATATGCATTCAATATTGCCGCATTAATTGTCATAGAACCATATCGAACTATAATGACTGCAATTTTAAGCAACAGATTTACCAAAAAAATGCGATTACATACAAGGAAATCATTTTAGCTTATTACATATTAAACACCCAAATTTTGACTATTAATAGTGTACACAACCTAATTGTGTAACTATTAATCCAAAACACGCTCTAATTAACTTATGTTGAAATCAATCAAAAAATATATATATAATCAGTTTAAAATATTTTTTTAATTAAGATTATACCATTATTATACATTCATTACAATTTTTTAAAAATTAAAGGGTCCATGATGAAAGTGATCAAGAGATAAGGGTTTAATATATGTATTGAACTTATCTGATTAAACCAAGAAAACTCTCCTTATGGCCCCGTTTGATAAAACTATCTTTCTAAAATAGTTTTAGTTGTTCTGGGGTAGAAAAAAAATTATTTTAATAATATGAAATGAAAAAAAAATAATTTGATTATTGAGAATTGTATAAATTGTGAAATAAAGTTTGACTTTTTGATGCAGGAACTTATGCAATGTATGTAATAAAGTTAATTTTTAAAAATAAAAATTTGTATAAGATTTAAACAAATATAACAAATTAGTTAGGTGATTTTACAAGAGATTGTGGTAATTTGAGGACCACGCCAAACAATTACTGTGCGACATTGAAAACAAATTTCTCCCTAAATTTAGGACTAATTTTTACAATTTTTTAATCCATTAAATGAACTCAAAAATACCAAACTTTTGAGGCAACAATTATTAAAATATGAATCACTAATACCTAAGAGTAATTTTTTTTTATAAGTTTAGTATTTTATTGAGTAATAATACATTGATAACTAATGAAGTCAAATTAATATCAAAATGGTTAAATTAGACCAGTAAATTGAAATAAGATCTAATTAGCAACACGATGAACATATAAAAAATTATAACTAATTTCGAATATATAAAATATATGTACAACGGATTACAGCACATTATAATTTTCTTGATTTATCTAACCCATTAAATGAACTCAAAATTAACTAAATTTTAAGAAGTTAATCATCGTAATATAATCCAACAATGCCTAAGAGTAATTTTATTTTCAAGTTGATTTCATATTTTATTCAGTAATAATGCATTAACAATTTATGAACTCAAATTAATATCAAAATAGTTATATTGTATAACCAAATTAAAATATGATCTGACTAATATATTGTTGAACATAAAAAAAATTAAGTCGATTTGATCACTGATTCGATATCAAATTCTCACCAAAAAATTATAAAAAACCTTTTTTAAAAAATAAATTACAATAAATTTCACATATATAATTTATATGTAAATAAGATTATAACATATTATAATTTATAATGCCTTGGAGTAATTACATTTCGAGTTTGTTTCATATTTTATTGAATAATAACACATTAAAAATTAATGGAGATAAATATTGTTAAAACAATTGAATTAAACCATCAAATTAAAATATAATGTAGCAAACATATTATTAGGCAATTAAGAAAATAACCAATTAATTTGGTCTCTGATTTAATATCAAATACTCATCAAAAGAAATTATATCTTTATGTTTTTTAAAAAATCATTTTTTGATATAAATTATGATTTTGTAATTTTTTTACCTATCAATTGAACTCAAAACTAATTGAAATTTTAAGGGCATAGAGCATCGTAATATAATTTACCAATGGCTTGAAGTACTTTCATTTTTTGGTTAATTTGCTATTTTATTACCTAACAATACATTAACATTCAGGTAATTTAAAATTCATATTATTATACAATAGTTACTGTGACTCCCACACATGACTTGCGTGCATTAACAATGATAAATTGTTGCCACACATGAAATGCAATGAGATGTTTGAGACATTTTGATTTGTACACTAAATAAAATCATCTAGAAAAGAAGAAGAGTACTTTAGATATTACTGAGAACATGCGAATAAAATGTATGACACCCTCGGGATTGGTAACCCTTGTCAAGGAAAAGATCAAAATGAAGCCCAATGATGATTTGGTATTTTGGCCTTGCTTGGGAATTAATGGATTTCACTAGAAAGATTAAGAGTGAACTCAAGAGTATTTAATAACCTAACTCCACTGGGAAATTGGAGATTTGGATTTAACCAAATTTGTTATCTTTTTCAAGTGGTCACCTCTAATAAATAGTGAAAGGACCTTTTTGTACTTTTCAAGTAACAAAACTAATTCTTTGCTTATACAAGTGTTAACCTCTTAAGACTTTAAATAAAAAAGTCAAAATGGACAAATCATCTTACAATTTGTGTAAGTATTCAATTTTATTCTATTTATTTTAAGTTCTCTTCATAATCTTATCTTAGGGCTTAGATGAAAAAACTTAAAAATTCTGCTCAAACAACTTCGATGAGTTCAAAGGCTTTCTACGAATTAGCACTTTTGACGATGTCAAATACTTTCACCAAGTCAATATTTTTGATGAATTAGTATTTTTGCCAGTTATCTTTAATAGATGCTTATCTCTAGTGATTAATCCTTTTTATAACTTTTCTAATAACTTTAAAGTTTATTGAATTTAATCATCTTTGATGACTAATTGTCTTCGATGATGATTCATTTTCAACAACACCATAAGTTGAAAATATTCTCTATTTTCAGTGATTCATTTAACATTTCCTTATGCGCACACTTTTATAATTCTTCGAAAATTAGAATTCCTTTTTTATAGTGAGAATTATCCTTGAAAAACTTTAATTCTCTCATTTTGGGCGTTTAGTCAACAAATCTTTTGTTATTGTTAATTCAATTAATTTTTTGGTAGTGTAACAACATATAAAATTGGTCTGTCATTGTTTTTAAAACACTGAAGTTGACACCATCCGAGTGTTGGAGCAATTCTATCGCTAAACAACAAATAAACAAACTCCAACAGATCCAAATACTATCAAATTGACACTACGATTAGTCCCACGTGAAGGTCAGAATAAGGAGAGATCTAAGTTGTACTACCAAAGAAAGAAAACTATCATCAAACATAACCAAGTTGACACCGTGACCAATTTACATCCAAATCTTGACAAGGAGAATCAAAGATAACTTGGACGCTCTAGTGACAATGAAAGCCTTTGTTGCATCTAGGTGGAAACTGTTAAACCCATTGATTTTGATAATCACAAATAATTTAGTCATTATGAACTAATCCTCTTATTCAATGCATTAATAGGATTATATTATCTTAATTAAGTATTAAACTTCAAATGAAGTTCAAGAAAAGCTGAACCATATTCGAAGATTTTTTTTCATTTTCTTTTCTTTACCAGTGTTTTTCCTTTTGATTTTTTGGGTTAGAAAACTTTTAATTTTCATTGGAGTGTTTTCAATGTGTGTTAAGTTAAAATCTCAACTAATTAATTATCATAAGCAATTTAATTTGAAAGTATAGCTCACGCATTCTATCATTTGTATTTAACTGATTTGAATAGAGTTAGTAGCTTAACTTCAAACTAATTATCTATTATTAATTTGGACAGAAATTAAGCAAAATTTTACTCTGATTTCCTACCGTTAGGTTCAAATTTTCAGCCAAAAATTTGAAAAAAAAATTGCATTTTATTCTCTTTATTTTCCAATACCAAATGATGTGATAGGCTTCCTATATTATGTCATGTGCTATTATCTAGAAGCTAATTGCTATCTTGTCCCCGTTCCTATGTTGGAAAGCTAAGTTGGCATTTTTACTCCTTTATGTACCTTGGCTGCTACCTATATGCTGTGAGTTAACATTTGAATATTATCTCAAGCATGCTTTAAAATAAAATAATATTAATAGTGAGGTTTCACGCCCACTACCTTGTGTGTTTATTCCCTATTTTCTGGCTCAATTACCTGCTGGACATTGTTGGCTTAACTATTTTTATATATATGGCTTGATTTTCTGTAACGCCTGTGGCCGAAGAGGGCGGATAGTGATTGCCGAGTGATGACCTAAGAGAAAGGAATCACCAAGACAAAGTGTAGCTCCTGGCAGACTTTTAAATCGACAAATAATAATGAGAGGGGAACACAAATGAATCGTCTCACATCGAAAAGGAGGAGGATTCTGAGCTGTATAAGTAGATAACGTGATCTCAAATGGTAAAGGCACCTTTTACGGCAAAACCATGAGACTAATGATGAGAAACTCTGTAGTTAAGCGTGCTTGGGCTGGAGTAGTACGGGAATGGGTGACCTCTTAGAAAGTACTCAAGTCACGCAGTTTTCTAAAGTCAAAGTGGATAATATCTCTACAACGAAATCACAGAATGCTACAATATGGTATTAGAGCCGACCACCCGCAATACAATGTGGTTTGAGGATGAACCAAGCGAAAAATGGTAAGCCTGTGACACCAATAGCCGAAGGGGCAGGGAGTGATGGCGGGTGATGTCCTAAGAGAAAGGAAACACGGAAGTAAAGTGGGACTCCTGACAGGCTTCTAAACCGATAAATAGTGATGAGATAAGCACAGGAATGAATCGTCCCACATCGAAAAAGTGGAGAATCCTGAGTCGTATAAGTAGATAACGTGATCTCAAATAATAGAAACACTTTTTGCGAAAAAATCGTGAGGCTAATAATAGAAAATTTCGTAGTTAAGCGTACTTGGCCTGGAATAGTACTGGGATGGGTGACCTCCTAGGAAGTGCTCAAGTCACGCAATTCCCTAAAGCTAAAGTGGACAATACCTCTATATTTAGATCACAGAATCCACCCCCCAAAAGGTATTGTCCAATTGTAGAGATAATGGCCACCCAAGGAGGTAATGGTCGTCCATTCCAATACTACTTCAACCCAAGGAGGTCACCCATCTCAGTACTACTCCAACCCAAGTACGTTTAACTGTAGAATTTCTTATTATTAACCACACAGTTTAGCCCCAAAAGGCATCTCTATCATTTGAGATCACGTTATCTACTTATACGGCTCAGGATCTTTCTCTCTCATTTTCGATGTAGGACGATTCATTCCTACGCCCTTTTTCACTACTATTTATCGGCCTAAAAGCCTGCCAAAAACCGCATTTTACCTCAATGATTTCTTTCTATTAAGACACCACCAGACAATCACTCCCCGTCCTTTTCATTCACGGGCATCATAGGCCCACAAGCTTCCGCCTGATTCGTCCGTGAATCACATCGTACTGCGAGAGGTCTGCTCTGATACCATATTATGACATCTCGTAATCTCATTGTAGAAATATTGTCCACTTTGACTTTAGGAAATTGCGTGACTTGAGTTCTTCCCAGGAGATCACACATCTTAGTACTACTCAATCCCAAGCACACTTAACTACGGAGTTTCCCATCATCAATTTCACAGTTTTACCCTAAAAGATGCATCTACTATTTAAGATCACGTTATCTACTTATATAGCTCAAGATCCTCCCCACTTTCCGATATGGGATGATTCATTTCTATTCCCCTCTCATCACTATTTATCGGCCTAGAAGCCTGCTAAAAATCACACTTTGCCTCAGTGATTCCGTTCTCTTAGGACATCACCCGGCGATCACTCTCGGCTCTCTTCGGCCATAGGCGTCACATTTTCCTTCTTGATGGCAAATATTTTGGAGATCCCATCTTGAAAAATGATGGCACAAAACATTAGAATATTTGTTTTAATTCCTTATCTTGCTGCTGCTAACAACTGTGGCTGCTTTGTTACCGTTGGGTGGCCTTGAGCTTGAGCTATTCACTCTTTCTCCCAACCATTTATGTATAACCTGAATTATTTTTTCTATGTTGTTCTCTAGTTTTTTTATTTTGCTGTTGCTACTGCACACATTGCTCCTCTCAAAGCCTTGAATGTTACTCTCCTAAGGGTTTACTCTTGCAAACACCCAAGAAGAACTCAAAAAATAAGAGTTTGTAGTGTTCTTCAAAATGATAAGAAGCTCACTCTCACTGTTTTTTCTTTCTTAAGCTTTTATTTTCCTACATCCGATTTTTGAGTTTTGATTTACCATGGTTCCTTAAGGTTTCTATTTTCATTTGTTGAACTCTTTTAAAACTCTTGGATATTAAGCGAGTATTAGTTTTCTTGTGATAATATTTATTATAATATTCATTTTTTCACTCTAAAATTTTATATTGTTCACTTTTTTCAAATACGTGGTAGTCTTGAATTTACTCAAGTGCTTCTTTAGCAAGTTTGCATGTACATAAAGTATCTTATTATAATATTCATTTATTCGTGCATTGTAGCTTAAGCTAGCTAGTGTAGCAAAACCCTTCTTACTTTATCTTTTTCTCCCTAGTGGAGGTTTGTAGGTTTGCTCAGCTTTGATTCTTGTAAAAAGTCATAGGGTTGTAACAGATTTATTCGGCTTTAATTCCTATAAAAAGTCAGGGTTATAATGAAATTTCTATTCGAGATATGTGGGGAGTGAACTAGGTGAGAGGCTGAACCACTATAATTCACTTGTATCCTCTATGTGTTAATTCTTATTTATATAATTAAATTGATATACTATACTATACATCAAATTTAAACTAAAGCAAAATCTCAATATTTAGATATAAAATTTTATTATAATATATAAATCTAAAGTCCACAGATTCTAATCTCATTCTGTTATAATTTGCTCTATTTCTGTGCTGCATTCGATTTTTGAAATTGACCTTGTGTTTTGATTGAGTATTCTATTCTTGTATTTCTACAGATCTATTTGTAAAATCAATCTCTCATATTTAAATAAAGTAATTTCTAAATATACTTATCTTTAATATCGGATTAAATCTAAAATTTTATTATTCTCAATTCACCTATTGAGAAGCCTTTGAGCCAACAGAAACCCAATCAGTTTATAACCAAATCTCAACAAAGGAAATCGAGAGAAGTTAAGGTATCGATGATAACGACAATCATAAGAGACACTACTCGAATGAAGCAATATCTCATAAAAATTTGAGTTTAATGAATTTAGTGGTCATCAGAAGAAGTGATTTGAAGGAATTTTGGTAGCCTGACGGTGTTTGCAAAATTTCATCTCTTCTTTTTTTAACCATACCAATGGTATTATAGGCATCGCATTGTGATTGTTAGCGGTGTGCTCCGCCACAAAATCACTCAAGTACTCCAAGTGAAGCAGTTAGGTTACTCCTTAAACTATTCCTTCCATCTTAATCTTGTTTATCTATAGGTTAATGGACCAGGCGAGTGCCATACAATCGATTTGATGCAACAAGACATGTGGCGGCATCTTTTTGCCAATGTCTCTCCCTTTCGACGGCTCAATTTTTATCATTTGATTTTGAACTGTATTGTATGATTCGTTCACCAGATCAAATCATTCATTCAGCTAATAAAATAGAATTAAACTTCAATTCACTTAATTTTTTATATTG
Source organism: Apostasia ramifera (assembly GCA_019297695.1). NCBI lineage: Eukaryota > Viridiplantae > Streptophyta > Magnoliopsida > Asparagales > Orchidaceae > Apostasia > Apostasia ramifera. The sequence continues at coordinate 152,384 of JAEMOT010000824.1, forward strand.
TTCGATAATGCACTTTGACAAAAATGTCAATATGCCATACTAGGAGAATCTGAATGCATATATTATTCTGTTTTTACAATAATTTTCAAGTTAATTTCTATTATTACAACATAATTCTAACTATATATATATATATAATAACTTTAGTGAGTGCATGCACTCGAAAGTTATCATACGATGTATGTGAGCTTACGTAAGATCCTATGTCAAATAAAAAACACTTTCTAGTCATGAATTGGTCTTCAAATTGTCCTTAAGTGCTTTCCTTGTACCTATCCAAAATGCAAGGAACAGATTATGTATAGATGGATCGCCTAAATCTGTCTTAATTAAAACACTCAATCAAAAAAACGTTAGTCTTCACCATTGATGGTTTTGTTATCATCAAACACAAATAAGCTACTAAAGCCCTTGGGGCAAACAGATCCACAAGTTCTTCACACACTTTTATATAATGTAATTGAAATATTCTACATGGAAAAAAAATAAATTATTATATTAGTAGTGCATTAAAGAAATAGTCACTTCAATAGGCTCCTTTTTGTTGGTTGCTTAAATTCACAAGGTTCAAATAGATTTAGCTTAAGTATAAGCTTTAAAGTAACACGGGGATCTCATTCTAGTACAAAAGATGCCTTTAGCCTTATGTTCAATAGCAACCTAAGCAATAAATTTCAAAGCTAAACTTCTGCATAGTCCATGTCAATTTCATTTAAAATCATATAAGGAAAAATAGAATAAACCAATTTTTGAAGTTAATGAACTATAAGAAATAAGAGGTGGTCATTTCAAGTTATACTCTTCATCAGCTGAGAACCGAATCAAATCTTGTACATCTCAGCAAGATTGAGCCAAGCCCCAAAAGAACTTTGTTGTAACTCAACTGTTAAATGCACTTTGTAACCCATGTTGCCACTAATGTCGCATACAATACTGAAAAACAATTATATAAATTTCAAATCATTTTAGTTTTGCTATGTAAACTAAAAACCTCTAATATGGAAAGTTGGTTACAAACTATACAAGCCTGAAATCTGTTCAAAGTAACCTAGATTCTAATTGAAAAATCAAAGAATAAATGCTAGCCAGAATGCTACAAATCACTCGCTGGCATAAGAATTCCTATCTTCATCATAGCAATCAGCCCTCATCTCTGGACGCAAGTCTAGACCTAAGAAAAGGCCAAGAATACCTGCCAATACTAATCCCCCTTATATTACCTCGTTGTCTTCTACAGGTAACACTTATACTGATGGTACCGAGAGCCAGCTCAGGTCTCCCAGCACCACTCAAGGTGCTGAATCTAGTGATGCTAGAAGACTAGCCACTGACCCAGCAACTCTTCCCCATCGATTAGCCCACTTTGACCCACAAAACACCTTAGAAACATGGCTACAACACCTCAAGACTCAGGTTTTGAGGAACCCAAAGGATCTCCCAGCCTCAAGATACATCGCAGTAATATACCACACTTGGAGGGCATGTAATGAAAGAGTCTATTGAAGACCATACTCGACACCCAAAGCCATAGCAGTGCTTATTCGGTCAAACAAAGCCTATGGAAGGCCTGAGCCCAATTTGAGGAATTGGGATCCCATTAGCCTCAATGACTATGTTAACCCCTCCAATTTCCAGTGGGATCCCCCTCCCCCAAATTGGATCAAAGTTAACTTTGACGACTCCGTGAAACCAAATGGTGAGGTAAGCACGAGTGGGGTTATCAGAGATCAGCACGACACCCTCTTCAGAGCCACGGGGATTAGATTGCACACTCATGTCGTTTGCATGGCAGAGGTGGCCGGAGAATTAGAGATTCTGAGAGATGCTAAAGAATGGGCGAACACAACCGACGGGATATGGTTGGAGAGAGATTCATCGCTAATCATTGCGGACATCCTCAGGACTGCCAGAGGAGATTCTCATAAAAGTCAGCTCAACATCATTTTTAATACTTTTTGTGCCTTCAAGGTGTACAGGATTACACATATATATCGGGCTATCAATAAAGCAGTTGATTTTTATAGCTTCTTCTTGTTGCTCGGATGATATCGAGTGGGTAGGGGGTATGCCCCTCCCACCTGATTTTTGTGCGATGAGTATCAATCTTTTTGTGCTTAATGTAACTAGTTTTACTTTAATATAATTATAGGCTACGACAGACTTTCGGTAAAAGATTGAAATGACCAAAGTCAAAAAATGATTTTTATCCATAACATCATATTTGGGTTATTTCTGAAAAGTATTCCGATGCCAGCATGATTATATTTTAGTTAGATAACATAACAATGGTAAGCCATAAAAAATCACTCTTGAAGACCAAAATCTCAAATAGGTAAATCACTCTACATCATCGGCTCAACACTAAAATTTATAGCAACATACAGAAATGTAGGTTCCTTCCAAAGTCAAACACAAAAAAAATGTTAATCCAAGGAAAATCCAAAGAAAGGTATCATATTAGGGGATGCAATAAAAAGGGTAGAAATTTAAACATTGGGTAAATCAAATGGACATTATAATATTGAGTTTAAAATCAGCCTCTTTAAGTGAATTAAGCATCCCCAAAATGGGAAAGAAGAGAGTGGCCGAAACCCTAGAACCTGATACAGGAGGAGAGTGCTTGAGGAACCAAGCATGGAGGCGGACTCCGTCGGAAGACCTGATCCATATGTCCTCGTAGTCAAGTTGGAAGCGGGAAGGCGTGACGGCGTAAGCGCGGGCGAGACCTGGCAGCACCGGCACGTAGACCAGTCTCTCCTGGAAGGCAACTAGCGTCGCCATGCCCACAACCGCAATCCCTCCGGCCCCATAGGCCAGCGCCTTCAACCAAGTCGCCATTCTCCAACTCCTTCCAGCCTCGGAACCTCCGTTCTCTGCAGAATTCGTTCGAATGGCCGGCGGGCGAATACTGCCGTGCTGCGTCGTCGACGAAAGCGTGGAGTCATGCGGTGACGCGAATTGAGCCGTTTCACGCCGGTCCAGAAGAACCGGTTTAACCTGGGCCAATTCAGCGTCACCTCGCAAGATCGGCATGGAGAATTTATTCCATCTGATCGAGTAACACCTCAGACTGGCCCGTGCGAAGATTTGAATCATGGCTAAAATAGTATTAATTTAAAAAATAATAATAATAATAATAATAAATAAATAAATTTTTTTAATTATTTTATATAAATTTTATTATAAAAAATATTATTTTACTTTACATATTTAATAATTTTTAACAAAATATTTGAATCGAATATTTTAATTTAAGGTGTGAAAAAAATTAATATTTTTATTAAAATTATTGAGTATGTGAAATAAAATAATATTTTATTATATTAAAATTTATGTAGAATAATTAAAAATTTTATTTATTACTTTTTTTTTAAAATTAGTATCATTTTAGTCTGAATTTTGATCCTCGTGCCAAACAGGAGAGAGTCCAATAACCCATTGCCACATGGACCGGTAGGCCCTTCAATCTGCAGAAGGTTAAAAAATGGCATCATTTCAATATTCGTCATGCACAAGTCTCCAATTAGGTAAAGTTGGCGCTCTTTCTTACCTTTTTTTAGAGAGAAATCTTAATATGAATTTTTTTCAACAACAACAACCAAGCCTTAATCCCACTAGGTGTGGTCGGCTACATGAATCCTTTATTTTCATTGCGCCCTATCAGTTACTAAATTCTTATCTAAGTCTAAGAAACTAAGATCACTTCTTATAGAAATTCTAATTTGAAAAAAAAAATTCGTCAAAATATTCTTAAATATCATGTTCTTCTTCTTTGGAAGGCTCTAGTCTTTTTCAAACATTTTCATTTTTTCTTAGATTTGAGAACTTGGATATGAGACATTTACCTGATGATGATATTGTAAAAAAAATATATTATTTTTAAATCCTGCATATCATTCAGAAATTTTTTTCTTCCTCCTATCTGTGACTTTATTATTCAATCTTGTACTTTTATTATTTCATCTTGCATTTTCATTCCACCTTTTAATTTTTATACTTATACATAACAAAATTATACTTATATACAGCATCAGATATGATTAAACGCAAATACCTATACTCAAAATCTTCATATATTTTCTTAAATCTGCTATATCTATATATTGTTCTTACTCCCAACTTTTATGTTTTCACTCATTATTTTCTTATATACACATATATTTATCATTTTTACTCTTATACGTATCACTTATATGATTGTTTTTAGTAATATTTTTTATATTAACTAATATTAATATATACCTAACTACCGGAGATATTCTTTTACGTATTTTTTTTGTACATATACGATGCTAATATAATGTTAAATCTTATTCAGCAGTGCTTGCCAACATCTGATTGTTGTGAACTATGTAGTATGTACCGAAAGCTATGAGGACTAGAATGCATAATGCTTCTTATAAAAAAAAAAGAATGCATAGCGCTTATCAAGAGTATGAGTTATATTCCAAATATGCATTTGAGGTTGGGTTCAGTATTCAAAAAAATCATAACTCATATTGGCTTAAAACTAAGAAGAATAAAATGCAAAAATTTATATGTTCAAAAACTAGTTATAAGACAAAAGAAACAAAGAGCCCAAACTTTTTAAGATTAGATAGAAGATGTGATTGCCCTACTTGGTCAAATTTAAAGTGAATATTAATGGTAATTAGTCTATATCAAAGTTTATTAATAAACATAACCACTCACTTGCGGCTTCAAAAGATTGACACTTACTTAGATCTCATCATGTTGTTCATGAGATAGAGGCTGGTATTTTGCAGAGTTTGCATAAGACTAGAATTCGTATGTGTAATACATTTGCTTATATTAGATCAAGCTGGTGACATTGAAAATATTGGATTCTCATAGCATGATATATACAATTTTATAAATCGAGAAATGCTACTTCATATGGAGACGGGTTATGCATTTAGTCTCCTCAAATTTTTTAAGGAGCATTAAAAGTCTAAACCTTTATAGATGAGATAACAAGTTCTTTCAAATAGTGGTTTCAAATTTTTGGTGAACTTGATTATATAATTGAATTGATAAAATATCATATTTATATTTAATTAAGAGGTCTAGTGCAATTAAAAAAATATGCACAAGTTTAACTAATCAGTTAAAATATTATCTTAATGTAACTGTAATTTCAGTGACTATTCTCCATGCAACTCGATCACAAAAAATTACCGTGTATTATATGTATACTGTTTTAATAATATGTTAAATTTATTTTTAATGAGGTACATGATATATACAGTTTTTCACATATATTTTTTAATGCATACGAATTAATTTTTTTTGAATCAGAATTTAACTTTACATGTATGCAATAAACATTCAACTTGTCACATATCTTCAAGTCGCCTGCACAGATAGTAAATTAACGAAATCCAGGTAAGAATTTTGACGTGTATAATATCCGATTTCAATTATCAAAAAAAAAAAAAATCCAATTCCTATATGTAATTAAATTTTATTTAAGTGATATAAATACTTCAACAATTAAACTCTGATCTCCTCCTGGATGATATTATGACAGCATATATCTTTATCCTTCCATTGTAGATCTTGAGCGTAATAGTCAAGATGGATTTTATTTAATGGACTAAATGAAATAATAGAGATATTTAATTGGTAATATTCTTTTCAAAGTTATTGATCCAATATTGGGTTCTTTCAGTGAAACTGATCCGATTAATAAATAAATCAACGACTTAAATTCAATTCTACTAAGAAACAAGTCGAGATAACTGTCTAGCTGACTCACCCGACCCGTATGTATGATTTCAATATAATTCACATTATAAATGAGTTAAAATTCATGAACTACTAGAATTCTCAGTCAGTCGAGTTGTCACATATTTCATTACGATACTTTTTTTTGAAACTCAAAATCAATTTTAATTGAAGTTACAAAGTTTTACTTGATTTTTACCGAAGAAATAATTCAATCAAAAAACTAGTCTATTGCTTTTTTTACACCAACCAAATGAATTGAAAACGGCCTAAATATGGCGATGCTTTTTAAGGATGCCTTCGAGTAATTTTATTTTTGAGTTAGTCCCATATTTATTTGCCTAATAATTCATTGATAATTGAGACTGACCAATTAGTGCAATTAACTGATATTATTATTTAATTCATTATTATTTTTTACATGCATCAATATTAAACTTATATATGCTATGATAATTAGGCCCACGTAAAAATTTTGTCGTACATAATATCCAGTTCCTATATGCGATTAAATTTTAATTACGTCATTGAAATATTTCAGCATTTAAGACTATGACCTTCTTAATTATATTATGACAATCTCTTAACCCTCCAAATGTCTTGTATAAGCGTAATAGCCAGATGAGATGGATTTTATTTAATGGAATGAATTAAATATTAGAGAGATTTATTTATTTATTTATTTATTTCTTGTTGTTTTTTTTTTTGGATAAAGGAATAAACATTTTCAAATTTAAAATTTATATAAATATATTTTTTTATCTATAAGTTGCATTATTGTAAACAATTTTAAATTTTTTGTAATAAAAAAAATTTTACTGAATCACATTGAATAGAATAAATGTTATTTAATTGATTTAATTTTTAATTTATAATCTAAAGTGATTTGATTTTTTAGAAATTAAAATTGAACTCAATTTTTATTTTAAGATTGGTTGCTAAACCGATTAAACCGTCCGATTGTACACTCACACACTAACAAGATTTTTTTTTTTTTAATAAAAAAAATAGATGAGACGAATCTTATATAATGGAATAAATGAAATGAAATAATAGAGTTGTTTAAATAATATGCTTTTGAATGTTATTACACTTGGAGGCTAGTTAAAAGTCCCTCCTAAAAAGAATTGAATATAATAAGGCTAGTTAAAATAATGGAGCATTTACCTGCATGCCACATAAATTTTTTAATATTACACCACACATATTTTTTTCACAAAATTTACACTATGAATTGTGAAGAAAATATTTGTGGTGTAATACATGAAGTTTTATGTGACATGTGGGTAATTATCCCTAAAATAATATGCTCTGCCTAAAAAGTCCCTCCTCCAAATGAGCCTATATATTAATTCATTAATATCCATGGAAGACCTGAAGGATTGAAGTCACTCAGTTCCCTCTCGAGCAAACACACGAAGGTTAGTTATCAAAGTCTTGTAGTGAAACGGCTAAGTAGCCCCTGAGCTCCATGTATTAAGAAGCTATTATGGTCTTCTCCTCCTCCCCTCACTTAATTAAGCCCATGGCTTCCAGTAGTCATCTCCCCCTTCTCCTGCTTCTAATTTGCGCAACAACTGCGGTGAAAACTGCACTGTCATGGAAAATATTGCATCCAATGAGTAATGAGGCGCAGATTATCGGTAAGATGGTGGTATCTCTCTATGTCAAGCAATGCAATGCTGCGGGGAAATATTTAACAGTGATCAGGTTGAGCCAGGTGGTGTGGGCTAGACGGCTGCGCATCGACGATATAATCACGTATCAAGTGATGCTCGATGCCTTCGAGAAATTAAAGCCTCCGGCTGATGCACATCCATATAATCCAGTGAGGACGGAGGTCAGGATCAACATGATCTCCAACAAAAATGCTGCTGATCCATTTTCCTCTGGTTACGTAGACCCCAGAAGCATCTGGCTAATAGATCCAGAATTATGATGATGATCAGTGCGTGCCAAATCGATTCTACAATTTATATATCTCTATGTACGATGAGAATTCCAATTTCATTTTCTATGAATTTTTATCTATAAATCTATCAACTTTATATGTACGTTTCTACAACTTTATGAGATTAATAAAATAAGTTGCATGCGCCTGAATGAATGTTCTTTTCACAGGAGATTTGGAATTACGTTAATATCATAACAATACAGTTTGATAAATTTTTTTAAGATAAATTTCTCATTGATTCAGGAGGTAATATATAGTGTTCTACAAACTTTGAATCATTATATTTAGATTTCTGACTTCAAATCTGATCATTATCTAACGCATCATTGTTGTAGTATATTATAATTAGGTCTGTCAATAGATCAGATCTGTCAATTATGAATTAGATCATAACTCAATTAATTTGATTTGAATTTTGATTCAATTAAAACTTTAACTAAATTTTTTTTTACCCACTATTTATTAACCTACTCTATTTATAAATAAACAGATCAAATATGAATCACCACTAATCCAATTCATTTAAAATCTAACTTATCTGTGTAATTTAATTTATAATTCATATAGATATAAGTTGAAGCTAATAGTCTTTTTGTGGGAAGGTACGACTATGATTAATTAATAAAAAAAATTTACAAATTATATCAAATTATAACATATAGGGCATGTATTTTTATATTTTATTCTTATAAGTTTATATTTCGCATTATATATATTATAAATATTAAATTTTATATTAAAATACTCAATTAATTCATAAAAATATGATATTTTTATTTTATTTTTAATAAATTTAACATTATTTTACATTTAATTGTAAAAAATAGTTCAAATAATGACGTTTTTATTGTAAATAAATCAAACCCAAAAACACAAATTCCAACTTGAGAAAATCCAAATCAATCATGACCTAATCTGATGTATAACTCGATCCAATATATATAAATTTAAATCCAAGTTAGGATCGTTCTTACCCGAATCCGATCTGTTGATTAGCCAAATTGTAATGCTAATGTAATTTGATGACGTGTTAGTTTGCCATGGCTATTACTTCTCATGCTTACAGTTGACTAAGCCGATCATTGTAAAAGGTAAAACTTTTTTTAGTGGTTCATTGGTCAATTGCGGTAAAAAGCAAGCATTTTATAATAGTTGATCAAGTCAACCACTATATAAGACATTTTTACAATGATTGATTAGTTCAATCAATCATTGTGAAAAGCCTTACCCTTAAGGCATTTTATAGTGGTTGAACAAATCATTTGCTGTTAATAGCTATATTTTTTTAATATATATGTATATTGTATAAAATAACTATCACATAGAAAAATTAATTTCACATAATCATAAAAATATATAGCAATACATGTTACTGGGACAAACTGCGAGGCATTTTCAATTTTGCGTAGCTAATAATTGAGATATAATGTCCTTTCGAACAACTATGGTTGATACAACAAAAAACAATGGGAGAGGTTACTAATCCCCTTATACGTTGATTTTCGTTCTAAAGTTACTGCACATGATTCAAGAACAAAATAATAATGAGATTCAAATAATTAAATGCATCAAAAGTAAATTGATGAAAGTTAATATCATGGGTCTAACAAGTAACCAAATATTTCTCTATCTTATGAGCAGCAGCACAAAAAATAACCTCCTTAGGAGAAACACCATTCGAAAAGATAACAACAGATGATGTCAACAATGAGACTCATAACATTGAAATAAATGTCAACATCTTCAGAACAACTATAAACCAAAATATTAGTAGGTCGCATAGAGTTTAACTCAAACATAAAAAAAATATGATACCTTAGATGGCATCGCACCCCACAACAACTAAGGAGATCCATCGATGCATTACACAACACATCAAACTGAAAGGCATAGCTAGGGTAAAATGCACAATGAACAACATGGTCACCCGAAATATCTAGAAGCTCACTATAACACAAAGGACAAGACTGATCTCAAATGAACACGGCAATCGATTGCAAAGATGAAATGATACTTAGCTGGCAAGAACAACTAATCATAGCCTAGAAATAGTGTGACAAATAAGAAATCCTACCAGTCTAGAACATAAGGAGAGAAGAGGATCAGCACATAATGCAGACATTGCCTGATTATATAAGTGAGCAGCGAGCATCACAACATAGCACCAAAACAAAATTTCATTATGTTCCAAGTATGAGATTGAACGACTGACAGAGAACCTACACAACATGGAATGTGAGATTTAAACAAAACAATATAATAATAGGAGGCATAAAATGCATAGAAAGACACATCCATAGTTGATAAAATACACAAGATAGTGAATAGGCAATGCAAAACCAGGTTAGTCAGCAATGACAACATAAGCCTAATCAAATCCAACAATTGGAGCAAAAGGGTAACATGCTTGATATTACGAAGGGTGCGTAAAAGTTTCACGAAGCCCAGACATGCAAGAAGCAAAAACAAACTCAATGACTAACATATAAGTTGTCATCTTCATGACACGATGATAAGCCAAGGTAGTGGCGAAAGCATCATCATGATGAACACCAACACCTAAGTAATTTCCCAAGGAAAATAAGTTGAGATCAAAGCGTTGTAAATGAACAACCGACCAGTATAATTCAAATTTCTCTACATCTAAGTTTAAGCTGTATTGCCTTTGCAATATTGGCACTATCACCTCCAATAGTGCTAACATCAAGTTTCAAGCATAAAAGTCAAACTTACACTTGTAGCCGAAGAAATAGGATGTGTCAGGAGTAATATAAGACATTAAAATGGGCATTCCTACAACTATAAATACAATTTCAACTCAAAAGCCACTCATATAAAATGTGCAAAAATAAAATAACTCATGTATCTTTATGCTCCTTCCCATGTGAACTTTTAGTTTAGCCTATTTAGAGCATGTAGAGGAAAGAGAATGATCGAAATGTTTCTGATAAATTTTCTTAAATATTAGCATGGTCCATGAAACTCCTCACATCGATGATACTTTTTGGACAAAGCCATTCTTTAATAACCTTTATCTTATTTGGGTCAATATTTATTTCACCATTGGCAACTTCAAATGCTAAGTATAGTAGAGTTTTTTTTTTTCTTCTAAACTCACACTTCTTGAAGTTAAATTGTAGCTGATAATTTGCAAGAAGATCAAATACCTTTTTCACATGCCAAAGAAGTTCTTCCTATGTTTCACTATAAACGAGGATATTATACAAATATACTATGACAAAATCTTCAATATAAGGCTTTTAAGACGCATGAGAGTTGTTGGGTTGATACAAAGACCGAATAGCATCACCAACCGATCACATATTTCTTGTCTTGTTTTGAATGCAATTTTCCAAGTATCGTCTTCTCAAATGTGAACTTAGTGATATTCGGACTTGAGATCAAATTTGGTGAAGATGGTAACATATTTCAATTGATCAAAAAGATCATCGATTTGCGGAAGGGGATACCTATTTTTTATTGTGATTTTGTTTAAGGCCCGGCAGTCCACACAGAGTCGCTATGTCCCATCTTTTTTTGGAACCATGAAAATAGGAGATCCACATGGAGAAACACTTGACTTGATTACTCCACTGTCAAGCAACTCTGCCACTTGCTTTTTTATCTTCTCATTTTCCACGATAGAATTTCGATACATACAAATATTTGGAAGAGAGGCATCGGAGATGAGTTGAATTTCATGCTCAACTATTCTTTTTAGAGGAAGACTTTTTGGTTCTTGAAAAATAGTGGAGTATTCTCTTATTAATTCTTGAAGCTTGCTTTCTCCCTTCATGAAAGATAAGGAAGAAGCATTTCTATCCAGCTTTTTAGGATGAATGAAAAGAATCATAAATTTTTGATAAGTCTATTGTCTTGAGATTTTTGCTATAGTTGATAAGAAAATTCTTGCCATCTTTAGCGAACTTATATTGTTATGCTCTTCGTAGAAGATCGTGTCTCGATCCCATAAGTATGAACTCCCAAAAATAACCCAACATATGCCTAAAGGAACTATTTCACACATCACTTCATCAATACAATCTTTGGTGACAGCAAAATGTAGGTGATATTATCTTTCAATTTTTAGATCAACTCTTTTTTTTGTATTCACTCAAGAGGATAGAGATTCAAGTGAGCAGAAGTCTCCAATCCAAGTCTCTTGACAAGACTTGCAGAATAAAATTTTTTTTACTTCCAGAATAGATAATAACATTTACTATTTCTTGTTTAACTTGAATGCACACGGCAAATAACTTCTCACACTCACTGAAGCTAGTTAATCGGCTCTTCTCTATCCCCTTCAGCAGTGCCATCGAGAATAAAGTTGTCTCGTTGGTTCAATGGTCCCTAATGTTTGTTGTTTTTTAAATTAATATATTAATTTGGCTAATTTTAAAATCATATTAATATTTTAAATGATTTAATCTAATCTAATAGTTAGATAAAATATTTTTTATTGAGTAATTTTATTAATATTAAAAAGTTTATTTGTATATTATCTTAAATTAAATAACTAATTTAATTAATTTGAAATTTAAAAAAAATCATTAAATATAAATTTTAATTAAAAAGAACAGATTGCTATTTACCCTTTTGTTAATGGTAAATCAGATTATTTTGCGCAAAGAAGCCAATAAATTCAATCACGTAAATTTAGGAAATCAATCGCATGATGAAAATCCATTTTTAATAATAATAATAATAATAATAATAATAATAATAATAATAATAATAATAATAATAAT
>JAEMOT010000824.1:164883-233082 GCA_019297695.1 Apostasia ramifera
TCATTTTATTTGGACTTCCAGAGGAGTGTGGTCTCAGCGATCATGGAGGTGACAACATATGGATCCATATTTGATGCTGGCCTTCGGTCTTCAAAATAACCTTTAAAACAAACACAAAGAAAAACAAGCTCAGTTAGTGATGAAAAAAGGGTTGATGTTGGGCCGATTTCTAGCGAGTAAATCCGAATCGACTTAGAAACTAAATCATCTGAATCGAGTCAGCTAGTAAAGCACGGGTATGAGCAGCATGATATTTGAATTGAATCGAGTAAAATTGTCTGTAATTGTCGAAATACGAGAAAATTTCAGCGTAGGTATAAATTAGTCAAGACTAATGTAAGTATATTTCAGTGAAACTAAACTTTGGCTCAAAATTATTTTGAAGCATGTATTTATGATTTTTATTCAATTATTGTGATTATGAAATTTTTATCTCAGACGGATTACATTGAGTTTTTCAATTTTATTCTCATAGAAATAATGGGGAAGTGAGCGAACCTTTTCCATTTTTCTCTGTTTCACGACCAACACGTATTGAAGCCCCACGATCTGCAACTCCCTGCTAGAGTTAAAGATTGAGTTTTTAAACACCTGTTCATAGAGCTAAAAATATTATGAATGATCAATATATATATATATATATATATATGTATGATCATATAAAGCATATGACAAGAGAAATAATTAATAATATGCATATTGCAATAATAATAATAATAATAATAATAATAATAATAATAATAATAATAAATCTAATATATGTTAAATAAGAAATAAATTAATTATATCTTTTTAACTAAAATGTTGAGGATAGCATAATTTATAATTTTTAAGTATATTATATTTTAAAGAATTAATTATTAAAAGCTTTCTATGGTAATTCTTAATTACATAAAGGGCTTGTTTGGTTGGAGAATAAATTTAAGTAACGAAAGAAAAATATATTTTATTTTATAGAGTTGATTGAAAAGAAATTTATTTTAATATTAGGAGATGTGTAGGATGTGAAATAAAGTTGACTTTAAGGTTGGAATTTGTGTTGGATGTGAAATAAAATTGATTTTTAAGATTGAAATTTTTGTGTTGGATGTGAAATAAAGTATTTAAATTTTATAATAAATTTAAAATATTATTATTTTATTTTTTTACCCATTTTTGAGTTTTTGCCAAATATGCTCTTTGAATCATAATTTTTGAAAACTTATTGAAAAATTTTTATGTTAAAAATGTTGAAAAATTTACATACAGAACACTGAATTCATTACAAATTACGCATTTCACTATCGTTTAGTAAATATTACGCATATCACACTCTTCCTTTGTTGGTTATTATTACAATAGAAAATTAAAACCCATAGGAAGAGTGTGATATGCGTAATATTTACTAAACGATGGTAAAATACATAATTTGTGATGAATTCAGTGTTCTGTATGTAAATCCCCCTAAAATATTTGAAACAATAAAAGTTTTTGAAGAATCGAGTGCACAAGTCCACACTAGACTACGAGAGAGAGAGAGAAATTTTAAGTTATTTTTTAATTTTTCTGTCAGCAAATTTTTAAAAATGATAGATCAAAATATAATTAGAAGTTAAATTATAAGGACTTTTGAGTAATTAATTTTTTTTTTAAATTTCAAGGGTAATTTACCTGGGCTCAAAAATAAATTCACAGTTTCACGTAGATTCATAAATACATAAACATGATATCTAAGTCCAGTTATCTAAATTTTTTCACTTATTTTTATAAATCCCATTAAGTTTGATTTAGCATAATTAAAATAAAATTTAGACAAAGATTTTTTTAAAAAAAATTATTAATAATATAAAATAAAATTAATTATTATGTTAAGATATGTGAAAAATAAAATATAAATTATTATTTTAATATATAAAATATAAAATTAAATTAAATTTTATTTAAATTTATATATGACATGTAATTAATTTTTAGTATTTAAATTTATATGTAATATAATATACGTAATTAGACAAACATGATTAAATTGTTATTTTAAAAAAAATTAAAAATATGTATTTAAATATTTTCAGTAACTATTATAATTTAATTTTTTTCTCTATATTCTAATTTATAATAATAATTTTTAGCATTTAAATATACACTTTTAAATTTTTTAAATAATAATTTAATGTTAAATTTAATAAAATATATTAAAAAAAACTTACAAGAAAAAAATTGAAGAAAAAAACTTAAAAGATAATTTTCATTTCTATAATTAAGTCTACCTGAAACTGAAATCAATGTCAAAGTTCTAGCTAGAATTAGCCCTTTATCTTGTTTGTTTGATAGTTAAAAATTAAATTAATTTAATTTTAAATAATTATATCACATTATACATAAAATTTAATTTTATTTCACATCCTACACATATTACTAAGATGATAACTAACTTATATCATATCTCTCACGTATCTCAATATAATAACTAATTTTATATCACACCCTCACATATCTCAACATAATAACTAACTTTATTTTATATTATTTACTATTTTTAATAAAAAAATATCTTTATTTAAATTTAATTTTAATTTTTTTAAATTAAATATTACAAACAAACATTACCTTAAATACATAAAATATATTTAGATGCAAATCTTTTAGATCACATATCATTATTGGGTTTTTTTTCAAGAAAAACAAATGAACAAATTAAGACTACTTTACATCTTTATGAATAGTAAACATTTTAAATAATATTTTCATTTTAAAAGTTTAGGTTGTTTAAAAAATATAATATTTAACCAAACAGCAAACAGCAGTTAAACCCAGAAAGGACCGTGAAGCATTTCAGTAAACTGATTTGCAATTATTTATTTATTTACAGATATTTTGCAACTATCATCAGATAGAAAAGTCCTCAAATAATAATTAAGATTCTTTCATGTTTTTTGAGAAAATTGATAATTCTGATACATTTGAAAATAATAGGTTGACAATGAATTTGGCTTAATAATGCTATTTCATATTATTTAATTTAATATTAATTTTAAATAATTTTTTAAAAAATTATGAAGTTAATACTCATATTTTTACATCAAAGCAAGTGGCCCCTTATATGTCACGTAGTAGTAGAGTTCATACACAATGATCGATGAAATTTGAATTATTATATGCATATCTCAAATTTTATTTTATTTTTTATTATTTGATTCATTCAACCCATGTATATTACACACCCAGTTCTAATATTTAATTAGTTATGAAAAATATCATTTGCTTCTATAAAATTATTTATATGCGAATTCATTAAATGGAAATAAAATTAGAATCCATTTCAAATGACAAGAAAATTTAATATATAGGCGTGCATAAATGCTCCATTTCTATGCAGTAATTGATGGTATTTTAAAATACATAAATTATTCAATGTAATTTTAAAAATAACAAAATCATTTTTTTTATTACAAAAAACTAATGAAAAAGAAAAGATTTTAAAAAAAAAATCATAACCATGATTCTTTTACAATCTTACGGAGACCAAAATTAAGACTAAAATAATATAAATTTAATAATAATAATAAAAAATAAATTTTCTAATTATTCTACATAAATTTTAATATAAAAAATATTATTTTATTTCATATACTCAATAATTTTTAAATAAAAATACCAACTTTATATTTTTATTAAAAATTATAGAATATGTGAAACAAAATAATATTTTTTATATTAAAATTTATATAAAATAATTTAAAAAAATTATTTATTATTATTATTATTTTTTAAACTAATACAATTTTTATTTTTATTTTAGTTCTCGCACCAAACAAGGCCTTCCCTATATCCAATTTACCCAACACTATATATTTTCATTGAGTCGAGTTCAAGTCAATCTATTTATGACCTGATATATTATTTACATAAATCAAATGGCTTAAAGATCTGGGCCTATACCCAACCCTTCTGATAATGAAGTTACCAAATTTATAAGTAATGATATTGACATATGCAGATGAAATCAAAAATTAATCAGATCATAATCAGATCGGCTCATTTAACCCAAACTTATGCGAGCTGTATTCATACCTTAAGGCCCTGTTTGACTCGATGATCAAAACAGAATCAAAATAGTACTAATTTAAAAAACAACAATAATAATAATAAATAAATTTTTTAAATCATTCTACACATTCAAATATAAAAAATATTATTTTATTTTACATACTCAATAATTTAAAATAAAAATATTAATTTTATTTCACATTCTAGATCAAAATATTCAAATCGAGTATTTTGATCTAAAATGTGAAATAAAATTTATATTTTTATTAAAAATTATTAAGTATGTAAAGTAAAATATTATTTTTTATATTAAAATTTGTGTAGAATAATTAAAATAATTTATTTATTATTATTATTTTTTTTTTAAACTAGTACTATTTTGGTCCTGTTTTGATCCTCACGTCAAACAGGGCATGAAAAATCTCGATTAGGGTTAGGTCAGATAATAAATGACACATACCCACTTAAACGTATTCATGTCAGCGGTCTCATGGCGTCCGGTGAGGCGGCGCTCATTCCCATCTCCATACGCTGATATGTGCTCTGCGTGCCTCAGGCTGAGCTTTTCAATAGCCTCCTTGATGAGCTCATATCCTCCCTCACTTCTCATGGACTTTGTGCTGTCATTCAAACCGAAATCTATAAATAACATTTTCAAAAGGATTGTAATTTTCCACCTTAGTTTATAAAAAATACTATACAACTCCAATATCTGAATAAAAGTAGCCCAACAATTACTTTTTTGAGTTTAATTCAAATAAATTATATAGTGAATTATATATTCAATCTACTGAATTATTTAGCTCATAACACAAAAGTAGTTTTTGGATTATGTATTATTTGGTGAGACATGGGGCTGTGTAGCAAGACTCTTATTAATAGTATTTTTTCAAATAGATATTGTTTGACTATTAAGTTAGTTCTACTCATCAAGTAAAATAAAAAAAGATGATACCACTAATGAGGGTAACAGAGATGGAATGGGGCGGATTTACTAAAACTACTAGCCTACCATGTTAGCCAAAAAAATAAGCGACGCAAGTATCATACCCATATCGAGTTCTTAACATGAATACGTATGGTCACTTCACACATTCCTAGAACCACCTCATACCCACCTTCCCTGGTTGATGGTATGTGAGGCGGATTTAACCTACTCCAACTCATTCTGATTCCAATCTACTAAATGCATGTATATGAGTAAAAAAGTAATGTTTAATAAAAGCACAATAAAATAAAAGGGATAATTACTTACATGCCACACAATTTAGTTTTATTTATGCCTTACCCATCCATTCTTAGTTAATTATGCTATGCACACTCAAAACATTATAAAATCTTATATATACACATTTTAACTTATTTCTATTATAATGAGTAATCATAATTTTTCAATAACCTAACTATAGTTAAATTACAAAAAATCTGAGCCGTTCATCATATTATTTTAAGAATATTTAAATATATTTTGAGTGAAAAATCCTAAAACCTTAATATTTAGGTGGCGGCAAAGGAAGGAGATATCCGCGACGTGAATTGATTTTAGGACAAATCAGCGATTTAGTGTGGTATTGAGGAAGAGAAAAATATGTACCATTAAGAGTAAAAATATAATTTTAATGATTTACTAACAGAATATTTTTTTTTTCAAATAGATTTTGATTAAGTTTTAACTCAAATGTGTGTATGTAAGATTTTGTAATGTTTTGAGTGTGCATAGCGTAATTAACTAAGAATGGATGGGTAAGGCATAAATAAAACTAAATTGTGTGGCATGTAGGTAATTATCCCTAAAATAAAATAAGAATTAATAAACAAAAATAAAATTAAAAAAAATGAAAAAAAATATCAAGCGTATAAACTACTATATGTAGTATTTCCTACTACTACGTTCATATACAAGCTCCAAACTAACTCCCTAGATATGAATTCAATCTCTACAGGAGTGGGTTTAGGCAAGTTACACGACTTTGGGCATCAATCCTCATCTCTAAAATAATGCTCTCATGATTGCAGAAATATCAGAAAGGAAAGTGATGTAAATAGTCCAGTGCTAAAGAAGTTGATTCTTGATTTGATTCTGTGAGCTGTAAGTTAAAAATGAAGTAGCCAAACCATTGGACCGAACCCAATGATCCATTTCTGAACTAGTCATTGATATCAAGTTGGTTGATCATCAGTAATCACACATGACCTCTTGTAATATTTTATCAATAATTATCAATGACCTCATAATACATAATTATGCTTATAAAAGGAAAAAGGATGGAGTGTGTGAGCTATGAAGTAAAACGAGTTTTGCATGTAATGGAAAGTGTATTAAAATGCACATAGCTAGAAGAATAATTTAAAAAACTAAAATTTATAGCTTGATTAATATGGTGTTCTTGTGTATCAGATGCTTAACATGATTTGCATTACCTGTAATTGGTGTGAGCTCCAGTTCCATTCCAGTCTCCCTTGTAAGCAGCAACAGTGTAGGAAGCAATGTGAAATTAGAATATTAGTGGAACCAATGGATCAAACCAGAAAGGAAATGTGCGGGGATTGGGGGGCGCCGAATTCGGTATTTATATATCCGAAACCATATAGCTAATGCAAACTTACAGTTTGGCCCCATTTTATTTCATCATTACTCGCTTTTTGGTGAGGGTGGTGACAGTATCGAATGCAGCCAGATTGTAATTTTACACTCACTTCAAAATCGAGATGTAAATAAAAGGAACTGAGTGGTTAATATATAAATAAGGCATTTTAGGTATCGCATGTAATTTCTCCAACAAAATAATAATAACATATAAAAATGGTTGAACTATTGAATCCAAGAAATCATCTACCTTGACTGGTTTCGGGTCGAAGGAGAGGACTAAGCCTGCAATCTCAGTAATCCTCTACACATAAAGATACCAAAATCAGTTCATTCTAAAATACATGTAGTAGTTCACCATTTTTTTATGTGCGATCAAGTTTCGATGAAAACTTTCCAAGCATGGACTTTCATGAAGAGCAAATCAAATATTATTCAAAGCAAATGCTATTAAGAACAAAAGCTATGAATATTTTATATAATATTCATACATTATTATATATATATATATATATATTCCCTCGACTTCACTATTGAATATTCCATAATAAGAAGTGAAATATAAACTATCTACAAATTGTTACCGTGTGTGAGCCAATGATACAGAGAAATAAAGATCCACTTCCACAGTTAATTCACACAACGTACAATGATAGAATTCAAATTTGATCAATTCTCTATATTCAAATTGAATCGCTCCCCTTCCACAGATCAATCAACTTCAACAAAAACCTTAAAAAAAGAAATGCCTCGAAGAGAAATTGAAAAGTTTTAACAGCATTTACCTCAAGGATGTAGCGTGCCACCCATAACTCATCAGCAGCTGAGATGCCTACACAAGGCCCAACTTGAAACTCCCACTAAAGTCATAGAAGAACAGCATGCAAAAGAACGAAAAGGCGACTTAAGAGCAAGCTAACATAAGATGGCAAAATATTGGACAAGACTTGACTATTTCAGTACTTGGCCAGGCATTACTTCCCCATTGATGCCACTAATATTTATCCCAGAATACAGGCAGGCCTTGTAATGGGCATTAACTACATCACGTGCAAAAGCTTTATCAGCACCCACAGAGCAGTAATAAGGACCCTGGAAAATTCACCAAAAGCATTGGGCATGCATAAGAAAGTAGAAAGTGCCACCATAAGTTCATAAATCGAAGCCTATTTAAGATAGAGCTGGCAAGTCAGAGTTGAACCAGTTTGTTTATAGCTCAACCATGTATAACCAAGAATCAAAAAAAAAAAGATCTCATGACCAACCACAACACACCTGTTTAACGTGAACTCATTTGGGTCCCTAATTTTAGAAGGTTCACTAGACTCAACTCATTACATCGTTCAATAAGCAGGTCAAATAGGATCAACACAACACATACTTTTAAACAGTGCATAGTAGAGTAACTTAGCAATTCGTTCTCACTGCAGATTATCTATGTTATTCTCTTTACTACCGAGCACTTTCAAACTTAAAGGGCATCACAAATAAATATCATCACACTTAGAGCTAGCCAAGAGAAACGAAATTTAAAATGATTTGAGTTGTAAACAGCGCAAATTACTATTTTAAGTGAATTATTACTTTATTTGATAATGGCAAAGTAATAGCAATTTGGCAACTAGATCTTAACTGCAGGTGGAAAATTAGGATCATATATAAAAAGTAAACTTATTGGAGTCGAAGTACCTGAGGGCCAGGATAGCCCCCTACGGGCCAGCCAACAGGCCAATTCACATCTTTCTGGAGGAGGGTATATTCCTGCTCTATCCCATACCTATTCAATCCAAGAAAATCATCCCCAAATATAAGCGAAAAAAATTTGAGTTTGAAACAAAGACTGATCTAATTAATCTAAATACGAAACAAATAAAATATAACAAGGAAAACTAATGATACCAAGGGTCCTCAGAAGCAACATCAGGATGACTAAATATCCTGACAGCATCGTATCTTTTGTTACTAGGGATTGGTTCCCCAGCTAGTGTGTAACAATCACACATAACCTTTATTCACATTAAAAAAAGAATCAAATTTGACTACGTAATAAAACAATAAAAAAGACAAAATCAATGATCAAACTCACAAGAATGTTATCGCCCCCCCTGAATGGATCTTTGAATATGGCCTGTGGACTACAAAATATAATTACGAAAGTAAATTTAATACCAAAATATAATAGTCGGGTTTGCTATTTGACTCTTAATTCATACCATCTCATGTAGATGATCCCCAAATCTTCATATTTACTTGTAGGCAATATAATAATTAGCTATATAAGAAAACCTAACCTACTTGCGAGTGTTGATGCCATATGTCTTGGAGGTGTTGTGGGATCCCTCCTATAATAGTGAAGAAGAGAGTTTGATGATAAATAGAAGAAATGAGTTAGTCGAAGAAAATTATCAAAGAAAGATGTTTTCAACAAAACATGCAAGACCAAGGTTTAGAATCACGAGGATGATCTACGGTTTTGAAACTCAATGTGAGAAGGAAACCTCAATGAACTCAGACCCAAAGAAAGAATGTTTGATGATCAAGATGAGGTTTGATAAACCTCATGATTAATAATAGTTAGAGGAGCCTTGAATGACCACAATAGCCTTAAGCAAGTGGCCCACATTTAGAATCAATTCCTTTCAACTACGATTGATCTAATAGTTGGAATAATAAAATGAGAAGTAAGGATCTTCTATAGCATGTATATCAAGGTGAACAAGACATGGAGTCATTGGATGGACGACTAGACGCATGAGAAAACACATCAGAACAGAATAGACCAGTGTAATGGAGAACAAATGATAGAAGAAATCCGATAGTCTGATCCAATCAAATGGACGGTCCAACGCAACAAAACTGCACAGCCTATTTTCTTGGTCCGAGTTTGTTATAAGTTTTCCCTATAAATGTCATATGTTCATCCAACGCTAATGTAAACCTGATCTTGGGGTTTTCTATGTAAGTTTTGGTGTTCTTGATATTATTTTTTATTTATTATTTGCATCAGTTTTCTTATATCACTTGTGTTTTCAATCGTGTTACAGTTGTGTGAGATATTTTCTAGGACATGCTATTATGTAACGTTAGACTATTAGGGCTTTTGATTCTCTTTTAATGCAGTTGATCAAATGGTGAGAGTATGCGATGGATAATGCAAAGGTGAAGATCGATTGGTTTGATGGTAAAGACTTTGGATTCTGGAAGATCTAAATAAAAGATCTATTATACTACAAGAATTTATATTAGCTCTTGACAAGGGAGAAGCCACGAATGATGAAACAAGAAGAATGAAATCTTCTACATCATCAAGCACTAGGATTAATTGAGTTTACATTAGTGAGGAATGTTACTTTCAATATTGCCAATGAGAAGAGGATTGCAAGTTTATTGAAGGCTTTCTGTAACATGTACAAGAAGCATTTGGCATCAAACAAGATGTAACTGATCATCGTTATAACAATGTCAAAGATCTTCTATCATAGATAACACCAATGAGTTTAATCTCATTAAAACTAAGCTGGATCCAATAGATATTAGTTTTGATGATGAGGTGAATGCTCTTATTTTGCCATTTTCCTACCAGAGAGTTGAAGTACAAATGCTATAGCTTTGAGCAACTCATCTAGCCAGAGAATTGTCGGACACTATTTTGTACATAGATGAGGCAAAGAGAGGTCTTCAAAGAAACAAAGCAACAGATCCAAGTCGAAGAAAAACAGCAATAAGAAACCACCCAGCAAAAGAATTTGCTAGAATTGTAATAAGAGTCATTTAAGAAGAGATTGTAAAGCAGTAAAGAAAAATAGATACCAAAGTCGAAAGGTGACAAGTCAGTGAATGCAACAATTGAAGCTGATCTGTAGGACACTTCAGTGTTAAACATGGATAATCCTATTGAATCTTAAATTTTAGACTAGGATGCGCCATTTCATTCCACTCCATGCAAAAAATATTGTAGAATTTCATTGTCGCAAAGTTCAAGAAGGTTTATCTTGTATATGATGAACCTTTGAAAATTTCAATAAAGGTGACATGTACGTCAGGATAACAAATGGATATCTCTAGAAGCTGAATGATGTGAGGTGTATTACTGAATTCAAAAGAAATTTAATTTATCGATCAGTTATATAAAACAAGATACACCGCTATGGGACTATATTTATGGATAGCACTTGGAGGATTGTTAAAGGTGCTATGGCCAAAGCTAAGTAACAAAGCGAGGCACGTTTTATATAACCGATGACAATAGAGATATGGTTGATGTTGTCAACACAAATGGGAACATGAAGTTGTGGAATTACAGATTGAGCCTCATAAGTGACAAGAGGCCACCTACCTAAGCTAAAATCTGTAGATATAGATCTTAGTAAAAACTATATTTTAGGTAAGCAAAAAAGTGTTAGTTTCACCAAAACGAGAAGAAAACCACAAGCATACAAACTGAAGTTGGTTCTATTTGGGGGCCTAAGCTAATACATTTTTTTGAAGGATCTCGCTACCATGTGACTTTTATTAATGACTATATTCAAAAGATGCATATTTATTTATTAAAGAAAAATCTGACATATTTTTTTTGAAGAAAAATCTAACATGTTTTTCATTTTTAAAAAGTAGAAGCCCGAGAAAGAAAATGAAAGTAGCTTGAAAATTAAGTGTCTCAAGTCCAAAGATGCATATTGAAGTTAGTTCATACATATGTTTGGAGGCCTAAGCTAACAAATTTTTTTGGAGGATCTTGCTACCGTGTGAGTTTCATTAATGACTATATAAGATGCATATTTATTTATTGAAGAAAAATTTGACATATTTCTTTTTAAGAAAAATCTATGTTTCTCATTTTTTAAAAGTAAAAGCTAAAAAAGAAAATGAAAATAGCTTGAAAATTTAGTGTCACAAGTCCAACAATGGTGGCGAATATGATAGCAAGAAGTTTAAAATTTTCTATGCAAGGAATGACGTCAAGATGATTAAAATAGTATCAAATAGAAAACATAATTGAGTTATAGAGAAGATGAACAGAAATCTCAATGAATATGCAAGAGTAAGATTCTCCATGTGTTGTTGCTCAAATCTTTTTTGCGTAGATGCAATTTAGCACAATATTGTATTTACTCAATAAAAGACCTTCAGTTCCATTGGATGTCAAATTGCCAAAAAAGTTATGGTTCTATGGACAAAAAAAGGTAGATCTACCTCATTTGAAAGCTTTTTATTATCTTTCATATATGGATTTGGATGCATTAAAAAAACATAAGTTGGATGCTACGGCTGCTTTTTCATTTGCTGTGGATATAATCGTCATGGATATAGATTCTAAGATTGTTTGAGCAAGAAGATTATCATGAGCAATGCTATGATGAAAGCATTTTGTATGGTTTGGGTTGAAATCTAGTTGTACACTAAAAAAAGCAAAAGATATCAAGCTAGAGGATATAACTAAGGAAGTACTATTGATTCGACTAATGAATATGGAGAAGAGGTGACACCTCTAACACCCAATTTAAGGAAATTGAATAGAACTCCTAAGCTAGTTCAAAAACATTCTCAAACCTCTGCATTATCTACTGTTGACCAAAAAAGTTTGACACATTTATTTGTAAAAAGAATTTCACTTAGTGTAAAACGTATCACTATTGTTATTATTATTATTTGATTGAGCTACAGTTATTTTCAAGGCACTTGGTGATTGCTATATTATGTTATTTTTGAACATGGTTATTGCTAGTGCAAGCATGGCTGAAGCAATAGTTATCAAAGAAATTTCAGATGAAGGATTTGAGTGCAGTATATTAGATTCTTGAGATGCAAATCTCAATAGATAAATCTAAGGGGGCTTTCAAATTATCTTAACTAGAAAGATTTGAAGTCAAGAATCCTAACCCTAGGAGTACTCCATTATGAGGTTATTTAAGATGAGGAAGGAACAAAACCAAAGGCTGATGAGTGATAACACATAGCAAAGGCACTATATACACCAACGATGTGTAAGCTTTATTAACAATGGGATATTATCACCGGTAAAATTCCTTGGTTCAAAACACCTAGTTGATATGCTTACTAAGGTGTTTACTATAGAGAGGTTGTATAATACTTTAGTTGACCTCTATGTTGATTGATAAGGAGGTAGAGTCCTACTGATTATTGTTGAAGAAGTTGATAGTAAAAACGAGCATTGCACGTGTACATTGAAGATCAATCTCCATGTAGAACATTGATGAGAGCGTGAAGCCTAAATCATCTATAAATTGTACATCATAGTGGACGAGATATGGAGTTGTCAGACAGAGGACTGGAGATGTGGGAGAACACAATAGAATAGACCATCAATTCTATGGAATGGATGGACCGTGTATTGGAGAATGGACAACAAAAGAAATCAAATCGTCTGATTCAATCGAACAGATGGTCTAATGAGGCAAAACTTCCTAGTCTATTTTCTTGATCTGAATTTGTACATCATCGGAACCTAATGTGAACCTGAACTTAGAGGCTATTCTAGAATTTGTTAAGAATAGGATGTGATTATTGAAGAATAGTAAAATTTTTCTTTGTGGCCATCATTTTTTCCTAGATTTGAGGTTTTCTACACAAGCCTTGGCATTTTTCTTTTCTATTATTTCTTCTTCGTGGTTTGCATTGGTTTTCTTATTTCGCTCGTGTTTAACCACATTTCATCTACCTTCGTGGTATATATTTCCTAGGATTTGATTCCTCACATACAAGTGAATGAAATGAACTGAAAATCAGAGTTTTGGCAAAGGAACTCAAGAACAGATTGATGTTAGTTAGGAGGCTGGGTAATCAAGATGAGGATATGATGGTGTGGGCTGAAAATAATTCAACTAAAATCCCTACTGCTTTGTATACAAAAAATCTCAAGAAGGAACCAGCGCAATGTCAGAAGCAGGGAGCTGGAAAGGTCAGATTCAGCCTAGAATTCAGGTACTTATCTGGAGAATGTTGAAAAAGCTATTCCAACAAAATCATAGCTGCACAGAAGGGGACTGTGAATCAACTGTGTCCATGGGGCTGTGAACAAGAGGACAACCTGCTCCACATTATTGGTGAGTGCAAGGTCTACTAAGAAGTAAGAAGGATCATAGGCAGAGAGCATAACCAGATGCCGTTGTGTCCCACTTGGAAGAGAGAATTAAGATGATGGCTAAAATGTTCAAGTTGAAGAAGAATGATGAACGTTTATTGTCGATAGAAAATCACGTCAACAAATCGAAAGGCCGATGAAAATTGAAAGTAGAAATAGATAACAAAAATAAAAATAAGAAGAAACCAAACACCAGAAATCTTACATGAGAAACCCGTGAAGCTGGAAAAAACCATGACGCTGACCTTTGCACAGTTTAAATCCACGAGCAGTATGGAAAGTGTGCAATGGATATGCATATTACAGATAGCAAAAAGCAGAAGAGGAGAAGAAACAACAAAGAGATGAAGCTACTGTATTTCTCTTCTGATCTCCTGTGAAGTATTCTAGTCGATTAGTATGCCTTTCGATGAGTGGAGGTGCAGATTGAATGGAAAGAATGGAGAAGCTTGGAGAGTGGTCACTTATCGTAGGATCCGGAAGGGTCCTTTCTCTTTTGCTGCCTCGATATTTATAGTTGAATAAGGCATCAAAAACTAATGATGATTGCAATTTAATATTAGGGCTTGTTTATTTGTAAGACTTAATTTTAACAAAATTAAAATTAAACTTGGATAGAGATATTTTTTATTAAAAATTGTGAATGATGTGAAATAAAATTAGTTATTATGTTGAGATATGTGAGGGATGTGATATAAAGTTAGTTATTATGTTAGGATATGTGAAAGATGTGACATAAGTTAATTATTTTTTTGGTAATGTGTGTTGGATGTGAAATTAAGTTAATTTTTAATATTAAATTTTATGTATGATGTGATATACAACAACAACAAAGCCTTAATCCCACTAGGTAGGGTCGGCTACATCAATCCTTTGTTTCCATTGCGCTCTATTAATTACCAAATTTTTATCTAAGTCTAAGTAACTAAGATCACTCCTTATAGTTTCTTGCCATGTCTTCTTTGGTCTCTCTCTTCCTCTTTGTACATGGGCAAAATCCAATAACTCAATTTTTCTAACTGGAGCTCCAATCGGCCTACGATTTAGATGTCCAAACCATCTAAGCCGACTTTCTCTAAGTTTATCATCAATTGGTGCAACACCAACTTTCTTTAGGATATACTCATTTCTCATTCTATCCTTTCGTGTATATCCACACATCCACCTTAACATCCTCATTTCTGCAATATTTATTTTATTTGTATATTTCCTCTTTGCAGGCCAGCATTTTGCACCATATATCATCGTTGGTCTTACTACAGTTTTATAAAATTTACCCTTAATTCTGGATGAGATTTTTCTATCGCACAATATACCAGAAGCATTTCTCCATTTTACCCATCTTGCTTGAATCCTGTTAATAACGTCATTATCTATTTCGCCATTATTTTGTATAATTGATCCAAGGTATCTAAAGCGCTCACTCTTCTTGACAATTTGATCACCAATTGTCACATCTCGATTATAAGTATTTCTTTCTTGATTAAATGTGCACTTCATATATTCAGTTTTTGATCTACTGAGATGAAAACCTTTAGATTCTAGAGTATTTCTCCAAAGCTCTAGTTTCGCTTTAGCTCCCTCTTTAGTTTTCTCAATAAAGACAATATCATCTGCGAAGAGCATACACCAAGGCACTTCATCTTGGATATGTCCAGTCATGACTTCCATGATCAAAGCAAAAAGATACGGACTTAAAGCCGAGCCTTGGTGTAATCCAACTGTAATAAGAAAATCCTCAGTCAAACCTCCTTGTGTCCGAACACAGGTAACAACTCCTTCATACATGTATTTAATAATTTGAATATAAGCAGTGCAAATCTCTTTCTTTTCTAAAACTCTCCAAAGTACTTCTTTTGAGACTTTATCATAAGTTTTTTTCAAATCAATAAAAACCAAATGTAGGTTTTCCTTTCTCTTCTTAAATTTCTTCATTAAACTTCTTAATAAATGAATGACTTCTATAGTAGATCTACCTGGCATAAAACCAAACTGATTCTCAGATACCTTAGTATTATGGCATAACCTTTGTTCGATCACCCTCTCCCAAAGTTTTAAAGTATGACTCATTAATTTTATTCCTCTATAATTGGCACAATTTTGTACATCGCCTTTATTCTTATAAATAAGTACTAATATATTTTTTCTCCATTCATTTGGCATCCTTTTAGTCTTCAAAATCATATTAAACAATCTAGTGAGCCAAGAAATTCCTTCATCTCCTAAGCACTTCCAAACATCTATTAAAATATTATCTGTTCCTACTGCTTTTTTATGCTTCATCTTCTTTAAAATTAAACCTATGTATGATGTGATATACCTATTTAAAATTAAACCAGGTTAATTTTAAACTACCAAACAAACAAGGGCTAAGCTTTTTATTTCATCTAGATGATGTTTATCCTTTTGAGGTAGTCGAAAAGGTGGTCGATTGCCAGCCTTTGATAATATCTTTTAATCTTGTTATTCCTCGAATGATGAAACATCACAGGCATTCCATTTACTAGGCTCACCCATTTAATCGTCAAGTCTGCTTTCTGTTAAAGGGATTTTTTTCTTTTACAATTGTTCACCAACTTTGTGCTACGGGCTTGCACTATAAATATTGATGGCCATGTGTATGGTCCAAATTAGAGGTTAGAAATCCTGATCAACAAATTCGACAAGCTTGCACTATAAATATTCATGAATTCTCAAATTGATGTAAACTATTTTTTTGTTGAATATTTACTTGTTGCATTTAACATTTTGTGCCAAGTGTCATAGCTATTTTAAACATTTAGCGGGAATAATTTTGAGAATTGGAAACATTTTATTGAGAGGTTCCTTGACCTACCTTTTTGAAACTGTTATTAGCGTAGGATTGTATCACATAAGCATAGGATTGTATCACATAAGCAATCCGATGGGTCACTTTAGAACATCCAACAATTGATTCTTAATGGCATGCTGAAGAAGCCCCCAGAGAGAGTCTATATAAAGACTTGGGCAATTGAATGGACTCCATAACTTCAATTGTTCGTCTTCATCTCCGGGGCTCTTTCTTTTGTTCGCCCACCTTCTTTTGTTTGTTTAGATTTCTCCCTAAGGATGTAGCGAAATGAATAGAGCAAGGTTGAAGAAGAGTGGGATACAGTCAACAAGGAAAAATTCAATTCCTGCAATCTTTCCCTCAAGCTGTTTATGAACAAGATTCTGAATATCTAAGGAAGACAAACAACCAAGTGATAGAAATGGCATCTTCAACAAACAAGTTTAAGGAGCCACCAGAGAAGGCAGCATATTGTATCCATCACCTTAGGCTTGGAATGTTTATACCATTACAAAATACTTTCAAGGAGATCCTTGATACACAATTTCTACAATTTCCTCTCTCTGTGGTTCGAGCAGCAACATAATGATCTACAAGAAAATAGGAAGATTTCGGATCATGTGCATAACATATGAAGACTTATGTAGCATGTAGGTAATTTTCTCCCAAAATAAAAATATTTCATGAACATATTTAGAAGAGTCGAACTACAAGTCTTATACCATTATTTCCTAAAAATTCTAGAAGAAGAAAATTGGAATATATATACATACTATAAAATTACTTCACTATCCTCTCCAGGAGCTTGGCCAGTGCTGGAACCATCAAAGTTCCACTTAGGGAGCTTGCTAGGATCATTAACAGGACCAGGCAGTGTCTGTTATGGGTTTGCATAAAACAATACATATAAAAAGAACTTCCAAATAATTCCAGATAACAATTAAGGTATATAAAATTATTAAGAAAGGAAAAGAAATTTGAAATTTGAAATATACCCTTGCTTTGGACCTGATGTCTATTCCAGATCCTCCAACCCTGCCATAAATAATGAATTGGTTCTCAAATCAATGTCAAGGGTACAAAATGAAAGTAGAAATAAATTAAAACCTATTCCAATGTAGTATAATCCAAGCTTACGTTGATTGAATCAAGAGAGAGACTATCAGATTATAAAATTACTCTTAGGCCAACTGGTAACCACAGATTTAACATGATATATCAAGTTCAAACCTTTGTGTCTCCGAATTATCTATATAGCATAAGATTTTAAAAGAAATAACTATGCTAAACTTCACAGTTCACACTACAAAGTAAAAAGCTTGTACATAAGGAGATGTGTTAGAATATAAAGTTATTCCCATGCTATAACCTAAAAGCTTAAGCTTTTAACTCAATTGATAACCAGAGATTTAACAAAGACAATCAAATTTAACTGTTTACAGAAAAACAGGTGTGATAACAAGTTCCAATAATCACTTAATTTTAGATCTATTGCATTTTGGTCTCTCCTTTTCTCGATTCACCCCTTCGACCAATACTTTTTCTTTTTGAAAATAGATCAATACATTTTTTCGAAAAAAAACAAAAAAAAAACAGTGTCATTAGAAATAAAATCAACAGAACAACTAAAACTAGGATTAAAATGGCAGAAATCAATTCTAAGCAGAGCCAAGCAATGCAGAAACTGGCAGCGATGACAAAAGTAAAGTTCTAACAAGAAGCATCCAAGAAGAACATTACGAAAATTATTCGTCTGACATAAAAGCAATTGAAAACATGAAGAATAATACAAAATTACTAGATCTAAGCTAATAACTAACAAGAACGAAGGAAGAAGGTAGAAATCATTCGTTTCCCCATTTTTGAAAAGGAAAATATGAAGAAGAGAGGAAGGATCGGCGCGAACCAAATATACTCAGCTATTACTTGCTCGGTGAAGTCGGAGAGGTTCAGGTTCAGGAGATCGGCGAGCAGGAAAGCGGAGGCCATGAGGAACGAAGGAGACGGAGCGAAGAATGAAACGCCTGCTCTGAGAACAAAAATGAACGCACGAGTAGACGCAGGAAGATGGCGAGGTGCTTTTATAGTCGCCATAGTGGTAAAATCGTAATTAACTAAGGACTTTAAACGGACGAAGATGCCGTGGTGTGAACGCCTCTTTCGTTCGAGGTCTTTTTTTTAATAAGAGTAAATAATGTTTTATTTTTTAATTTAATAAGAAAAAATTTATTTTAATATTAGAAATTATATAATATCTAAAATAATGTATTTAAAATAGAAGTAAAATAAAATTAATTTTTATACTTAAAATTTATTTTGGGGCAAAAAAAAAAAACTCGGATTGCTATACGTTTGGGCCTCTCTTATCTTCAAAATAACTATAATGGTCCTTCTGATTTGAAAAATAATAAAATTAGATCCTCTTAGAGGTCTATTTGTTTATAAAATTAAATTTAAGAAAATTAAAATTAAACTTGAATAAAGATTTTTTTTATTAAAAATTATGAATGATGTGAAATAAAGTTAATCATTATATTAGAATATATAAGAGATGTCATATAAAGTCAGTTAATATGTTGGGATATGTGAGAGATGTGATATAAGTTAGTTATTATTTTATTATTGTGTGTAAGATGTGAAATAAAGTTAATTTTTAATATTAAATTTTATGTATGATGTGATATGCCTGATTAAAATTAAACTAAATTAATTTTTAACAGCTAAACAAACAGGACCCAGTCATTAAATCCACTGATGAAAAGATATTTTCTCCCTATTCCTCTCTCTCTACTCTAGGCAGCATTACCATGGTGTCAATGCCTTAGAGTTCGATGTCGTTGTCCACGGCTTTACCATCTTCAACGCCATTGCCAAAGGATTACATTAGGTGTAGATGGAGAGAGTAGAGAGAAAATAGAAGAAAAAGATAGAGAGAGAATGGCAAAAATATTTTCTTCTCTATTGATTTAATGGTTGGGCGACCTTATTGCGTCATGTCCTCAAACTAATGTTATTGGTTTTGTTAATCTAAAATTCAGAGAAATTCAGATGCACATATACTTAAACTAGAAAAGATCTATTTGTTAATTTTATGGGTGACCTAATTGTCTTTTTATTTATTTTTTATTATACTATCTTAGCAAATATAAAAAAATATTATAACTAAATTGTTAAGTTGTGTGTAATCCAATGTTTTTTTTTACATTTGTATTATAGAATTTATTAATAAAAATATCAGAAAAAAATTGAAGTAAAATTATATACTTTATTAAAATTTACATAAAATATGAAATAAAAATTAATAATTACAACTAATATATATATATGTTAAATAATATTAATTTTTATATTAAAATTTGAGCAGAAAAAAATTTATTTTCTATTATGATAAATTGTATTGAAGCTAAAGAAATACGCAAGTTGAGGCAAAATTTCGATATTACAGATTTACTCTCAAAACCAAAATTCACTTATTTACCCTCAAAATTATTAATTTTGATAACTTAACCTTGAAACCACCTATCGGAGGTTTGATCTGCAATATTCGAGATTTTTATTTTTTCTGTGTAAATCATAAAGAGGTAAATAATGAGATTTTAAGGTGGTAAAGTGTAAACTTTATTTCTATTAATTAGCACTTGGGATATATTTGCTTGTTTTTAAGTCTTTGCCTCCATTGAGGTGCAATTATGAAAGTTATTTAATTAATGTAAATTGATCTGCTAATGAAAATAAAATAAATTTCGAATTGGCACAGTTCAGATTTGATCTGCCCACATCTGGCACGAGATTTTAGATCTTTATAAGCTCATTAATTTAACTTATTATAACATAATTAAGAAAAATTACAAAAGTCCAGTATTAAATCATATTGATAATTTGATTATGATTTATCATTGAAATCTCATAATTAAAAATATTGAGCTATTGTATAATATACGATTCCTTTGATTCAAATTCTGAGTCAACCCAAAAATCAAACTTGCCCTGTTTGGCGTGAGGACTAAATCAGGACCAAAATAATACTAATTTAAAAAAAATAATAATAATAATAATAAATAAATTTTAATATAAAAAATATTATTTTATTTCACATACTCAATAATTTTCAATAAAAAAAATTAACTTTATTTTACATCATAGACCAAAATACTTGATTTAAATTTTTTGGTCTAAAATGTGAAATAAAGTATATATTTTTATTGAAAATTATTGAGTATGTGAATTAAAATAATATTTTTTTATATTATAATTTATATAGAATAATTAAAAAAATTTATTTATTATTATTATTTTTTATTTTTTTAAATTAGTATTATTTTGGTTCTGATTTGATCCTCGAGTCAAACAGGACCTTAATCTAAACCCGAACTTTGCCCAAAACTTTTTTCGGCCATTCACCGAACTGAAAATCAATTCAGATTTTAAACAAATTAATCTGAACACAAAACTTTCGAGATAAAAATTTCAAGGTAAGTTCGAACAAACTTTCGAATTGAATCAAATTTTGCGGCCACTGTCTTAAAATTTTGAACATTTATCAATAGTTTAACATGTCAAAACATTTTTTTTGGTATTTTTAATTCCACCTTTATTTTGATAAAGTAAGTACATTGTATATTTTGGGAACAAGAATAAAGAAATTTACATATATCTCTTTTCATTTTTTATTTATTTAACTCTAAAATTAAATTTTTATATATATCATATTATTTTTTCAATGCATAACTATAAAATGGAAGATATAACACTTTATTTGGAAATAGGTAAAAAGATATTTTTTAGAGATGATATATAAAATTTTGCTATTTTAGGAAATGCCTATAAACATTAAAGATTTAAGAAAATTTTGCCCTAAGTTTCAATATCATTGGATTTGATTTTATTTAGAAAATAGAAAAACAAAATTCAAAAAATTGGGATGTGACAATTTTTTATGCTGTCTTGAAGGAAGCTTTAACACTATGATCTCAGGGCTCTCTCCATGTCCAAAAAAACAGACCAAACTTCTAGCATTATTGAATGATTTAATTAATTTTGAGGTCTCATGATTCTCTAGAGGTGGTGGCAACTTGATCTCTATACTCTTTTTTTGTCCCGATCCGTCGTTCTGACTTTAACACAATTATTCATCCATGAAGATTTACTTTTTCAAATTTGACTAAAGAGATCGTGTTAGAAGTGGTGATTACTGAATCAAAATGTGTAACTTGAACTCGAAATTCAACTCCGTGTTTTTTCAAAGACAAAACTAAGTCCAATTGTTTGCGTGAATTTCAATCATTTTTTAATTATAAATTTGCACTTTTAAAATTTATTATTAAAGCATTTGTTAATAGTAGGATAACTTAGATTCCTAATAGATAGCATAGTCATAATTTTTTTTCTGCTTTTAACGAATTTCATTAATCGAGAATAGTTTCAACAATCAGAAATTATATCATGATAACAACTTCTCAAAGATAAAAGAGGGAAAAAAAATTATGATATAAATGTTACTGATCAAATTTGATCTTTTTTTATTGTTCTAAAAGGTAAAAGATTGGCTTGATAGAGTTAAAAAAATTTTGAATATTAGTTATTTCTATCATTTGGACCGATTATGATGCTATAAAATTGGAATGAGAAGAAAGAAATCGAGACTCGCGCTCTCTAGACTCTCCTTCTCTCTTCCTCTCTAATTCCATGACTCGACCTTCCTCCATCTAAAAATTTTACCTTCCTCCGTCCCAAAACTTCAATCATCCCTAACCCGAATCATGAGATCACTGCCTTCGACATCCAAATATTCAGCAATTAGTAGCTTAAGAAGGGCTCTTCTCTACTACTCAGCTGACTCTAATAAATCTCCACTTACTTTCATTAGTAAGGGTATTGCTGCACGTCTTATGCTTCTTTTTAATTTTCTATTATATTCAATACAAATTGTAATGTTTCTTTATATAGTAGATTAAAATCATCTCTCATACGATGTCATGATTTTATTTGAATGATGACTATTACATATAGTAGATGTGTGGATATATACGAAAGAATAGAATGAGAAATGAGTATATCCAAAAGAAAATTGTGTTACACTAATTGAGGATAAACTTAGAGAAAGTCGGCTTAGATAGTTTGGACATATAAATCGTAGGCCGATTAAAACTTCAGTAAGAAAAATTAAGTTATTGGATCTTACTCATGTATAAAAAGGAAGAGGAAGATCAAATAAGACATGGCAAGAAACTATAAGGAGTGATCTTACTTAGACTTAGATAAGAATTTGATAATTGATAGAGCGCAATGGAAACAAAGGATTCATGTAGCTGGCTCCACCTAGTGGGATTAAGGCTTGATTGTTGTTGTTGATGATCAATTTAAGTATAATTTTTTCCCTTCAAAAATACATCATAATACGTGTCCAAGGTACTGGCTACCCCAAATTCTTAATTAAGGGGCGTTTAGTTCAATATTATCTTGATATTATGTTACATTATTTAGAAAAAATAATTATTTGATTTAATAACATTTATAAATAATTTTGGGCAAATTACGCTCAGGTCCCTGAGTTTAACGCTTAATATCGCGCAGGTCCACGATTTTAAAATTACAAACATCGGGTCTCTAAGGTTTAATAAATTATCAAATGGGTCTTTTTTATTTTTTATTATTAAATTTTTTTAAAATTACTATTTTACCCCTGCCATTCTCTCTCTCCTCCCGATTCGGCGCACACGCGCGGGCCACGCGGCCGGCGGCGGTTCGGCTGTTGCTCGGCGTGTCCGCCNTAAAACGGTAATTTAAAAAAAAAATTAATAATAAAAAGATTAAAAAAAGGACTTATTTGATAATTTATTAAAACATAGGGACCCGATGTTATAATTTTAAAAATGTGGACCTGCGTGATATTAAGCGTTAAACTCAAGGACCTGGACGTATTTTGCCCAATAATTTTTTATGAGATTATAGAATTATTGACCAAAAGATGATATTTAAATGCCATAACATTTAAATTATACGACATAACATCAAATTAATAACAAATCAAACGCTCCTAAATGCAATGTTTAGTTATTTTGATCGTATTTATGTAATTTCTCTTTTTAATTTATGAGCAGAGTTTTTTTTTTTTCAGAATTATATGGGCAAAGTTTTTTGACCGAAGTGAACATTCTTTTTCCTTCCCAATGCAAATGAATTGTCTTTTTCTTTTGAATAAAATATTGTATTTTCTTACCTGTTCTTGGGGGATTTCCAGTAGGTTTTGAACAGTAATTAATAAGATTGGAGCTAGCGAATTTTTTTTTTTTTTTTTGATATTTTCAGCAAAACTTTTACATTTTTTTTTAATATTACATGCGGCTGATTTGAATTAGTTTATTTTATTAACATATGTATCATAAGTTATATCATTTAAATTATTAAATCATGTTGAGATTCATATTTTACTTTATTTATTTGTTTGATTGGAGAATAAATTTGAGTAAAAAAAAATTATTTTATAAAATTAATGAGAAAAAAATTTATTTTAATATTAAAAAGTGTGTAGAATATTAAATAAAATTAATTTTAAAATTAAAATTTATGTTGAATGTAAAATAAAATTAATTTTTAAGATTAAAATTAATATTAAATATGAAATAAAATTATTAAATTTATAATAAATTTAAAATTTTTTTTTTTTTTTCCAAAATAGGCAAATGCCAAACAAAACTTTAAAGCTCATACTTCATAATTACCAACATGCCACCTACACCATTTCAGTACAACATTACTTTAGGAGAGATTAGAGCTCATCACCTCCCTGATGAAATAAATCTGACCAATATAAATCTAATTAAAATTTTTATGAGACAATAGCGTCACAAAATTAAACTTTGCCAATGTGATAACAGTGACACATAAAAAATCTTAATTGACTTTAATATTTGGAATCATTTATGATTTATATTTTTTCTGAGATTGAGAACCAAGTGACTGGTGTAATATTCCCTTTATTTTTAAAAATTTTAATATATTAAAGTCTCTCTTTCTCTCTCTAGTTGTCCCAATATACGTACAATAATTCCTTTTAATCATATATACCTAGTGATCCTACATTTACGTTGTTCTTTTATTATCATTATTTCTTAAATTTATTTGAGCATGATTTATTCAACAAGCTGTCTCTTTTTTATGTTACTTTTTTGCTCACAAAATATTCAACATTTCATATCAGAGCGCATCACAGCAAATATGCCGATCACAAAATTCATGATAGAGAAATACGATGATAATAAGAACTTCAAAATCTAGCAACAAAGAGTGAAAACAATCTTAAAGTAAAATAACTTTTACCATGCTCCTCTTGGAAGGGGATAGAGTAGGAACAAAGATTGATAAATAATCGGGCCAAGGTAGTTTAGGGTATTATCACTCAGCATTTTATGCAGGTTTGTCAAAATCATCATAGGCCAAGGCAACTAATATAATGTGTTATTTGATAAACAAGTCGCCTTCATTATTTTTTTTCTTTTTGAAGTCACCTTCATTGTTATCGGAAGTCGACATCAAAAAAGAAGTTGGGTAAGCCTATTGATTATTCTAACTTGCCATTTTATTGGATGCTCTATGTTTTGATGTAGGATGGAGAGGGAACAAAGCTCAATGTATAGCAAGAAAGGTATGTCATTTTGTGATGTGCTTCTAGTGTGAAGGGATATAGGGCTTGGAACCTGACACTATAAGGTTAGAGCTCTGTAGAGATGTCGAATTTGATGAAGCTTCAACATTTGCAAAAATGCAAGAGAATGTTCAAGATGAAAAAGAGATTGATAATATTATCCAAGTGGAGTTAAAAAGGAACTTAGATGAAGACAACAACAGATTAGAAGATTCTTTACAACAGGATAAAGAATCAATGCATTTACCTCAGGAGGAGCCGTTTTTTGGGCAATAGTGAGAGCTAAAAGAGAAGTGCAAAAACCTTTTTGCAGTTCAAGGATAGTATGACTTACATGTAACCTTTTCTGACCCACTTTTTTAGGATGGAATAGAGAAATGGTAGCTACTAGTGGCTGCATGCTATGCAAGAAAAGATGAAATCTCTTCAGAAGACTTGAACATCAAAGTTGGTGATGCTTCATAAAGGTCAAAAAGCAATAAGTTACAAGTCGGTGTACAAAAAGAGAAGCTTTATTTTTAGGAAAACCAGAAAGTATAAAACGAGATTGATTGCTAAAGGCTTTAGCCAAAAAGGAATACACTTTAAGGCCCTGTTTGGTTGGAGGCCATCTTGGCCATGACCATGGCCAAAATAGCCTCCNCTCCAACCAAACAGGGCCTAATAATTTTTTTTTCTCTAGTTGTGAAACATTATTACATCATAATTTTACTTGCTATTATAACTATGTGGGATTAGAGATGGTGCAGCTTGATGTGAAGGTGTTTTTTACAATGTAGTCTAGATGAAGAGAATTATATGTTGCAATCAAACAGGATTCCTCCAAATTTCATAAAATCTAATGTTCTTGTGTTTGTATTATTCTCTTATTATCATTAATTCTTGGATTTATTTTGGTAATGATTTATTTAGATAACTATGCATTTGTCCAATCAAATTTTTGTAACCACCACCACCAAGTCTTTATCCAACCAGATAGGATAGGCTATGAATCCTATGTTTCTATTACATTTTATCAAATAACAATTTCTCATTTAACTCTAAGTATGTAACGTCATTCGTTATAGTTTCTTATCATATCTTGCATGGTCTTCCCCTTCCTCTTTTTACATTGGCAAAATTCAATAATTTAATTTTCTTTACTG
The DNA here is from genome assembly GCA_019297695.1 of Apostasia ramifera. Classification (NCBI taxonomy): domain Eukaryota; kingdom Viridiplantae; phylum Streptophyta; class Magnoliopsida; order Asparagales; family Orchidaceae; genus Apostasia; species Apostasia ramifera. Next base: position 191,200 of record JAEMOT010000824.1, read on the forward strand.
GAGCTTATATCGACCTATGATTTATATGTCCAAAACATCTAAGCCTATTCTCAATTAAAACTACTTCAATCTTCTCACAAATATACTAATTTCTTATTACGCTCTTTTGTGATTACCTACTAATCCACCTTAACATCCTCATATTTGTGAGACTCATTATATTTGTATGTTTTTGATTTGTAGGTCAGCATATAATACCATATAACATTCTGTCTTACTACTTTTCTATAAAATTTACCTCTAAATCTGAATGAAATTTTTCTATTACATAACACACCAGATGAGTTCCTCCAAGTTATACATTATGTAATCATTTTGTATGATTGATCTAGGGTATCAAAACCACTCACTCTTTCTAATAACTAAATCACCAATTGTTATCTCCCCCAATAATTTAGACTAAATTGGCACTCCATATATTCAATTTTGATCTACTAAGACAAAAAATCTTTATACTTCAAGGTATTTCTCCAATACACGAGTTTCGCCTAAGCCTCGTCCACGATCAAAGCGACGTCCAGTCCGATTTTCACACTGCATAATTTTCAGCAACGCATGACCAGAACTACCTTCTATTACAACAAGCTTTGTATATTCTGCGAACACTTTCAATATTCCTTGAGTTTTTTATAGGACACTGTTGCTGTGAACCTACGAGAGAAGGATCTATTGCAGTAAGTTTCCGACTCTGAATCTTCAAACGGTGTCACTGATAATACAACTGCTCTATCCTAACTTAAACGTAGGCACAATAAATGATGGTATATGGAGGTAATGATAGGAAAACTAAGGTGGCAATATTGCTACATTAAAAAGTTACAAGAAGCATAACAGAAAAATGAAAAATGTTACCCCAATAACTGATCAAAATAATCTAAATGTTGCTTTTGGATTAATCCATTGGATTAACTAGTGGATTAAACCCTTAATCCATAGAATAATCTAGTGGATTGACCCTAAAAGTAACTTTTGGGCTATTAGTCGGCAGATATTGAGACTATGTAGCAGGGCTCATGTCAATAACTAAGAAGATTTAGGAGTTTTGCAACCAAAATATATTACTCTCAAATGAAGATTGCTTAATAGCAAATACATCAATTATTCAATATGACAAATATCGACAGAATATATGGCCAGGAATGTACATTACCTGAATCTTGGATAGGTAAGCAATGAGACAAGGAAAAGAAAAGGGCATTAAAAAGCAAAAAACATACCCATAATTCTCACCCATCTCACCTGGACCTTAAAGACTTCAAAACAAGAACTATCGGCCATCTATGGACAATAACGATCAAACAAGAAAAAGCAATGAGATTACTAATTATTATACATCTAAAGGACTCATTTGCCTAAAACATATACCTCTAATTCCAATCCGAACTTACAAGCCTGACATTGGGATACGGCCGGAGAAAATATTCGGCGCATCAATGCTGAGATTGTCTAGGATTTATCCACAATGATCCGGAAAGAGGGCGGCTGCCTTTAGGAGCATGGAATGGAGAGCCGCCACTCTTGGAACTCTTAATCTCCTTTTCATTCTAAAAAAGAAAATCATTACATTAGTATGCATGCAAAGAAAAAAATTTTGCTTAATCCAATTTATTATTTTTTGTCAAAAAAATTACACAATTTCCAATTAGTACTGCTTTGTCCAATAACCAAAAAAAGCATTGTGTAGCACAGCTTTAAAAATATTTATAACCTAAAACTAAAATTCAAGTAATATTTACAGAGTACTAGTAAAACAAATAGGGTAACCTGCAAATTAAACGAAAAACCTGGAATGAAGAAATTTCATCCTGTGCAGAAAAATTGTGCATATGAAAATCACTAGCAAAAACATTATGCAGCACAAATTGCAAAGTTGTTTTTGTGTACTTTTGTGTGCACGAGGGTAAGTATTTCGGGAAAATTAGAAAAATAACATATGTAAGCAAAAGAACATGCTCTTTTCTTCAAAACAAAGGAAAAGGAAAACAAAATTTGTTTCAGTATTTGGGATGGACTATTCTCCAACTAAATATAAGATATTCACCACCCAAATTTTATTTTAACTACATCGCCTCGTGTGCATAAAACATCATCTGCACCAAACCATAAATCTCAAACTAATTGCAAGGGTTCTTGGTATGTTGTATGGATCAAATGTAAAGCCGTATCACCCGTATTCATCTTCTGCATGGAAGCTGATTTAGCTTCACCATATATGGTCACCTTTCTACTGCTATTGCTGTTGATCAGATGCATAAAAAATTTCCTTCGTGACTTGATATGATTAGGCAATTTGTGATTGTTGCATTGACTAAACTTTAATAACACAAGTAGTTTAGGAAATAAAAAAGGGCAAATTACACCCAGGTCCCTGAGTTTAACACTTAATAACGGACAGGTCCACTTTTTTAAAATTTTAACATCGGGGTCCCTGAGTTTTAATAAATTATCAAATAAGTCTTTTTTTATTTTTTTATTATTAAATTTTTTTAGAATTACCATTTTACCCCCTGCCCCTCTCTCCTCCCGATCTCTCACACACGCGCGCAGAGTGTCCACTGGCAGCGCGCGACCCGTCGGCGTCCGCTCGACCCGCCGGCGGCCTCGCGGCCCGCGCGATCGGGAGGAGAGAGAGGCGGCGGCCTGTGGACACTCTGCGAGCGAGAGAGAGAGGAGCAGTGGGTAAAATAGTAATTTTAAAAAAATTTAATAATAAAAAAATAAAAAAGGACCTATTTGATATTTATTAAAACTCAGAGACTCTGATATTATAATTTTAAAAACGTGGACCTGTGCGTTATTAAGTGTTAAACTCAGGGACCTGAGTGTAATTGCCCAAAAAAATGATAATTTGGAGTAGTGAAATAAAAAGAAAGAAAACAGACATAATTGGGTATCTCTAAATTGTCTATACACCGTCTTATGAGATCAATTGATCCACTTATAGTGGAAACGGTATCTCTAAATCTCAAGATAGTTTTTGCAGCAAAGAGAAATATGTGCAGCACAAATTTATATTGGATGACCAAACAGGGTTAAGTAAATTAGTTTTTATCTAGTTGGCAAGAGAAGAGTGCCAGGTTTGTGTATGCGCACGTAGGTGTGTTTATGTGTGTATATATACATGTGAGTATATATATAATGTGAGTGTACAGGCCTGTGTATATAAGATGACTACCATTAGCAATCAATTTTAAAATTATTATCACGAAATCATTTGTCCTATATATTAAGATTGTGCTTCAGAAGAGTTTCTAACCCGTGACAATGCAGCTGACAGAGAATTTCGGTGTAACTGCAGAGATTTATAATGCATAAGATGTTTCTTCTGCATTTGCTGAAACTGTTGAAGCTTAGATGCAAAGTTGACAGAACTTCCTGGATCCTGGTTCTGACAGTCATCTTCAGTGATCTGTAGCAAATGTGCATATGGATTCCCAGAGGATGTTTGATCTAATTTGCTGCCAATTGGAGTATGTGAAGGCATACTTTTTAACCTAGTCCTTAGTATCTTGAATGCTGCGCATTGCTGCAAAAGTAAATGAAAACACCATTCCAATAGAGAAATCACAGGCTGAATTACAAGAATTTTAAGAACACGAGAACTCATGTTAGTATGGGCTAATGAATTTTCCCACCACTAGGCAATGCAGAACAACTGAACTAGCATCAAAGAGGAGCATGTGTCAAACTTTCAATAATTGATAACAAGAGGCTTCACGAGAGAAATCCCACTCCAACGGCAGGCATCATATTATAATATGATCAAACGCCTCAGGGGACCATTTTCAAGATTTAAGAACTGGATACTTCCACCAAACAACGGCCCCCAGTATACATTGTTAAAAGGATTGAACGAACTTGTACTGATCTAAAGATATCACTACTATTTAATTTTGGTGCAACCAGCTTTATCCATAAGGTCCCATCTCCTTTTATGAAGAGAAGGATATTTCACAATAAGAACAACAAAGCAATAATCCAAACTAATTAGGATCAGCTTTATGGATTATACTTCTCCATTTAACTATATGTAAAGCAATGCTCTCCATGAACACAAGTGATTCAGATCACATCTAATGACCATAATCAAGTCATCTTTATTCTTTCCCATCCTCTCTTAGCATTGGGACTTTGATCCCTCCGCAGGTTGAAGATAAAAATAGCCAAATCACCTTAAGCACCCAGGTAAAGAGAGATACAAATAGGTAGATAGATACATACACCATTAGATGCAGAGAGAGAGAGAGAGATGTCAAAGAGACCAAAGAGAAAAGCAAGAAAGATACTGAGAGAATAAGGAACAATCTGAGGCAGGAAAGACTGTTTTAATATAGTTATTTCCCTTTTACGTTAGCTTCTTCCATCTCTCATCATTAAATAGAATTAGCTAGCAGACATGGTCAATCCCAGGGTTGTTCTGCAACACCACATAGATAGGCTGAATACCCCAAAAAGAATGCTACTACTCTTGATTAGCTGACATTCAAGAAAACACTGATTTTAATACATGTCTAAGATCATTTTTTTTAAAAAAGGCACCATAACAAACTATCAAAAAGAATAAATAACAAATGCTTCCTAATTACTAAGGATCTGTTTGGTACAAGGCAAAAAGAGCCATAACCATGAAAATTTTTTTCATCCTCACCTTAAACAATTTAAAACTGATTATACATCACATCATACACAAACTCCAATATAAATATGCATTTTATTTCATATTCTATACAACTTTCAACACAACCATCAACTTTATTTTACATCTTATATAAGCTTTTACCATAACAAATTAACTTTATCTCCTATCATACATGCATCTCAAGGCAGACAAAAATTTTCATTTCAAAAGGAAACATTTTACTCAACCAAATGTTACATTTAATAGCTCAGTTCAAACATAACCCTACATGTGCTACGCCCAGCGACAAAGACCAAATGATCATTTTCTGATTTCTTTAAGAAAAAACCTACATAAATTGTTAAACACTGACCCATAGAATAGTCTTAGATTTAAATTTTTAAGATTTGTCCATAATGCATAGCATATTAAAAGTTTAATTCAATATTTAACCAATTCAAGGATGAAAAATATGTGCATACATGTGCAAAAGGGAAATAAAAAAAGTATAATATGGAACTAACCTGTGGCAGCAACATTGTAAGGCCATATAAAGCCTTCAATAACCATGGATGCTTGTTAGGCTCTAGAAGCTGCAACATGGACGCAAACAATACGTTAAACTAAATCTGAAGTCTATGGCATGCATAAGCAGTTAAAAAGACATTAGTTTTGCAACAAAAATCACATAAAAACATAAGGAAAGATCCATGTCGATGATTGCTGCAAGAACATCTAGTAAGAAAATGACAAACACGAGGGGTTTCAGAATGTTTCAAGCAAAGTTCAAAATAAAAATCCCACTCGATATGGGAATCGGTTTGAAAGTCAAACTTCATTGAGACACCCACTTTGGATCCTGAACCTATTTCAAACGTTAACATCAGGCTGGAAGGACCAAGTTGCACCAAAAAATAAACCAATGCCATTCCAGGATACAAATTATTTTTATGTTTTATAAAAAAAAATCACAAGCAAAAAAAAAAAGGAAAAGTAGAGCAAAATCGCAATCTTTAAAAGAAAAATGAACATCCAAATGACATGTACCTGCAATCTTAACCTAGAAAATATGGGAGTCTCAAGCAGGCGTATCAACTTATCCAACTGCATCAAGAACTTTACATTCATGGTTTCCTCCCCCAAGGATTGGATTACAGCACAAGCGTGCCGGTACGCCTTTCACAGCACAAAATGAATATTTCACAAACTGAAATAAATCAGATAACCAAAGCAACCCAGTGTGCTTGAACCTGTATCTTTACCTGAGTAAGCAGGCACAAACTTATAGTTGCCATTGGTGAATGGCACCAAGAAGAATAAAGAGAAATGAATAGATCTTCGCCAGCAGGATTTGTCAATGAAAGCATTAAAAGTTTTCGAAGGTCATCCAGCTCAGATGAAGTGAGTAGAATCAAATTGAGGGCCTGCACTTAAAAATATACCACAAGTTAACATTCCCCGCTGACACCTCGAAATCCCCTCCTCATTTTCAGGATCTCTATTGATGTAAGAATTGAGAGAAACCTGAACCATGATGGATGCAAAATCCAGATCATCTTCACTCTCAAGGATAGTAGAAAATTCCCGGTAAACTCTTTCAGCATCCAAAAGAACACAGAGCCGACGTATTATCAAAGCACCACGCCTGCAAAAACAAGATAAATCATAAGTAGAATTTATATTAATCCAAAAAAGAAGCTGTATTAGCTTTACATAATATGAATTAATTGCAAAGCTAGAGGACTCAAAATAATTTATAGACAATTTTTTTTTTTTTGATAGAAAAGACAAACTTATAAGGTTAATATTTTAGATAAGTTGGTTACTAGGGATTCAACATAGCATTAGAGTTAGAGACTCAAGTTTGGGACCCAATGCCGCCCAATTATTTCTAATGTAAGGCTCAAAAGAAAAGGACCTATGCTACAATGAATACACATTGTCAATCTAAATAAACTAGGGTGCAAGTTCTCGGGTCTTAACCTATAATCTTAAGCCTTAAGCCAGTTGACTACTAGATATTTAACATAATCAAAGAAGATTCCCATCAAGGTTGGAGAATTATGGGGACATGAATAATATGGTTGCAAAATTTAAAAGGGTGAGTAAAAGCACAATAAAGATACAAAAAAAAAATCAAGTTACATCAGAGTGAACAAGTCAACAGTCAAGAGATTTCTTCATTGAAGTAATTAATGAAAAAAAATATAGAAAACAAAGAAGATATCTTTACATGAAAAATACATAAAGCAAAGGACAGATCTCACATGATTTTCATGATTGTGAAAAGAGTCTAATCCCCTTGGCAATTGATTTGATGTGTCTTGAGGTTTAGGAAAATATTTATGACATAAAAGATATAAATGATGCAGCAAAGTCTATCATTAAACAAAGTTACTAACTGATCAAAGAATTTTCCATCATATGAGTTGCAGAAATAATTAACATTCAGTCAATTTCACATTACAGTAGGTATAGATCCACTTACAGGAAAATTTTAAAATGAAGTAACATTTGTGCAAACTGATTTTCTGAGGGAATAGTTTAATAGGTGTTAGATGCAAATGAAAAGTAAGGATAATGGAATCTGACACTAGAAGATAAGAGTCTTAGACTGAGTGCATGGTTATAGTTTTCAGTGAAGGCACGTTTAACAAACACCAATAAATACCTACAGAGGAATATTTTTATCCCCCAGCACTGACCAAACATATTTTTATCCCCCAGCACTGACCATACATATTTTTATTCTATTATACAAAATAATGAAGATACAAATGAGAGAATCATTAACTGACTCAAAGCTGGTTGCTCAAAATGGAGAATCCTTATGAAGTATTACAAGAATACTAAAGAGATTTTTAATAGAAAATTGCACAAAAATAAGGACAATTTCGTTATATGTATCTCAACCTTGGGTAGTAAATATAATACTAAACCAAATTGTAGGAATGCAGCTGCTAACATAGACGGATATCAAAGAATGAAAAGAAACAGAAAAAGAAAAAAGACAGGTATATTAGAGAGCGTGGAAGTAACAATAATGGAAGTTTAATTAATACAAAAAACAGTTAGGCTGCTTAAATGCACAACAAAGACCACAAGATGCATTCAAAGTAGGAGCTGCTGTTGTAGAAAAAATAAACGAAGAAAACATAGACCCAAAGTGCTTTGGATATAGGTTTAACATGAAGATTACATAAGCCATAATTAATACGAGACAAATTAAACACAAATGAGTAGAAAAACAAAGAGTTAGGACAAGGTTGCTCGAGCATAACCATCATACATAATTTTTTTTTTTTGAAAGCAACCATCATACATAAATTTTGAGTATGAGAAATTGCATAATCTCTTTGTTTCATTAATGTTCTCAAATCAAATGGAATCATGGAAGCTCATTACAACATTGAAGAAAAAGGTTACATTGGAGGTGTTCAGAGGGGAATGACATAAAAGTGACATTTTTGAGAACCTACTTCTCCAGAAGCATGTGGTCAGAGTGAAAGCTCTGAATCAGAAAAACAACCAGATGCCGAAAGTGTTGAGCATCTTCTGCTATGCGTGCATGAACTTCTAGAACTAGAAGAACAACCTGCAAGTAAGCAGCAATGCTTCAACATGCAAGATACAAAATATACAAATAGATGGAAACACTGCATAGCCAAAAATACAGGAACAAAAACTGTATACTAGATTGAAACTAATGAATATTTCTGAAGCTGATAATTTACAATCAATCTCACACAATAAAGTGTTGACAAACCTATCATCTTCAATTCACTTCGTCAATTTTATGAATTATATTGAATTAGAAAAGAACCAGAGAAGGCAAATGGAAGGGTTATTAAAAATTACTGTAATCCAACAGCTGGCTTATATTACATAAATAATGAGTACAAAAGAAAGCCGTGAAGAATAGTACAAATGGCTAAGCATCGACATGACGTAAAGCAAATGAAAATCAGTGAATTAAAACAACATATAAGATTAAGACTGACTTAAGAAAACATCTAGGGGTTTATAAACCAATTTAGATAGAAGATACTAATAAAATGCATCATGGGAAAACGAAATTTCTTCGCTTGAATTTATGATTTAGACAACATATAGGAAACTTCAAAATCAATCCTGAAAAAATGTTGACATTCTAAAATCATCATACTTCATACAAGAATTACATATTTTATCAATAAACATGCATGTGCTAATTTAAATAATAGCAAAATTACATCCCATATACATACATTGCAGAAATGAGGATGTTAAGGTAGATGTGTGGATATACACGAAAGGATAGAATGAGAAATGAGTATTTCCGAAAGAAAGTTGGTGTTGCACCAATCGAGGATAAACTTAGAGAAAGTCGGCTTAGATGGTTTGGACATCTAAATCGTAGGTCGATTGAAGCTTCAGGTAGAAAAATTGAGTAAGTGTATTTTGCCCATGTACAAAGAGGAAGAGGGAGACCAAAGAAGACATGGCAAGAAACTATAAGGAATGATCTTAGTTACTTAAACTTAGATAAGAATTTGGTAACTGATAGAGCGCAATAGAAACAAAGGATTCATGTAGCCGACCCCACCTAGTGGGATTAAAGCTTGATTGTTGTTGTTGTTGTTGTTGCATACATACATATAGATATACATATATTCATTATGTAGAACATTTGACAATCAATGAGATTACTGTAGCATAAACACGGAAGATCATATGACTAAGTAGTCACATTAAAGTGTATTGCATCAAAAAATATCATATCAAGAAGAGAGCGATGATGACATCAATAGAAGATAAGGATTTACATCAACGCCACAAAAATGCTTGGCTATTTACATCCAAAACACCTTAAAACATTTACATATATAACCCTCTTTGAAATATTCACCATCATTTACCACCATTAGCATTATGTGTCCCATAATATGCAAATGCATATGATAAATATGAGTGGGAATAACATAAAGGTGGTTAAAGTGTCATTCAAACCACTTTAAGGTGTGCTACGTATGAATTCAAAGTTTTGGATGTTTAATATAAAAATAGCTAAGTTTTTCGTGATATGTATGCAAATTTCCCTAGGAAATAAGATGGAGGGTGGGACATTTAAGGTGGTTTGTCCACGTGAACCTCTATAGGCTCTTATGAAATGTAATACATTACAAGTCATGATGATAAAGAGAGGGAGGGTAAAACCAACAAATGACTTTTTTTTTATTTTATACTTGGACACCACAATTTCTCTCATCCCATTTGAAAATTATGATGATAGTGTGTTTCAAACCTGACACCCCCTAGTACTCAGACAAGCTCCTTTCCTGCTGAGCTAGGAGAACCCCACTAACCAAAAAATGACTTGGAATGTGATCAGACATAACTTTGACTCATGCATATAAAGTGCACTACTTCAAATACCTTTGTCTGGAAAAGAAAAATTGATATAGTTGACTCAAACAATTTTGGCAGTAAGGATTGTTGTTGTCATAGCTATATCACATGAGACAAAACTAGAGGAATAAATAAGCCAACACAAGCAAAACAAGCCAAGTTCCTACACCAAAAAGTCCTATTAAGAGAAGAAAGAATGAAGAAATTCTTACTTCAAGAGTGAAATAAGGGGGATCATTCAAAAACTTTTATGAATGAGCAGCTTAGTTAAAAAAGGAACTAATATCATTATTACAAAAAGCATTTTTACTGTTGTTTACACAGAATAATGAATAAGGGTATTAAGCTAAGAAATAAAATGGGTGAACAATTTACACAGAAGAATAACGATTGTAAATAGAACCTCATCTGAAGGATCGGATAATGCTCGCAGAAGGGAGTCGAAGATATCATTCAAGTATGCAATAACCTGAATCAAATATAACTTGAAGTTAAAATTCATACCAAGATAAATAAGGTCAAGAATAACAACATTGGAAACACATTTAGTTAAGTGGCAGCAATTATTGAAAAGTCACCTAGTCATACCCAATACCACAGCAACTAATATTATTGTTTTAAAAAATTGAATAAATATCACTCAGATACCTCATGTTAAGCCTAATGTCACGCATATCCCCAAAATTCAAAAACTATCTATTGGGTCCATGTAGCCTGTCACAATTTTCAGTTTATTCCTTCCAACCAAAACTCAATCAAATAGCTGCAAAATGATGATAAAACCCTTCAATCTTCTTCAACTATACTCCGGCAATGGTTGTAAGCTTCCCTCAACCTAATTTCTCTCTCCCCTATCCCCCCTCCCTCTTTCAATTCACCAATCTATGTCCCCCTCCCACACCTTTCCCCCTCATTCCCCCTCCAAAGTCTCCTACTCCACTACTGCCAGCAATCACTCAACCTTCTCCAATCATCACAGTTCCCCACCATTCCAACCATTTGTCCCTTACTCCCCTGAGTCCCATCCCTTCCTTTAGATGCGTTGCCTACAAATATGCCGATGGAATTATCCATCTTCTGAAAAGAATGCAAGCTTGAGAGGGGAAAGGGGAGAGAGAGAAGTTTCCTTGCCTGCACTCCTCTTCATGAGATCTCCAACACCTCTCACCTTAGCGACTTAGTTGTTGTGCATGCCGATATATATAAGCAGCTGAGCGAGGAGTAAAAGACTTGGAGGAGGAGTGAGTATAGAAGAAAAATCAGGGGAAGGGGGGGAGGTGATCTAAGATTTTGTGGTAAATCTAAGACCCCGCTAGGTTGGGGTTGGGAGAAATTTTAGTCATGGCTAAAATTTTCCCCAACTAAAAACCTTATTTTATTTTAAAAAAGTAAAATAATATTTTATATCTCATCCTACACAAATTCTAACATTAACTTTATTTCATATCCAACACAACTTTACTATAATTACTCACTTTATTCACATCATACACATTTTTCAAAACTTTTCATAAAATTTTTGAAAATCATTTTTTTCTGCTCCAACCAAACAGAGCCTAAGAGTCGAGCACAAAGGCGATTAAGGAGGCAAGGTTGGAGGTCTCGCGATGAAAGCAATAGTGATGTAGATAGGAAAGGGCATAAGACAAGGTAAGGGAAGTGGCAAGAGGGAGCGAAAGAAGAAGAGGGTGGAAAAGTAGACACCGGAGAGAAGATCCATGGCAATAGTTTGTTGGGCAAGGAGGGAGTTGTCAAAGAGGGGTATCCAATGGCAAGAATCGATGGGGAAGTTTTGTAGGTTCATCTTGATGACCTTAGGTGTTGGCTTGAAGGCAAAAGAAAGGGATTGAGGGAGAACAAATGACCAAAGGGATTCCAACTATCAAAATTCATAAAAAACAATAAAAAATCACCTTTTTGGTCATGTGACAATGGAAAAATGATAGGCCAACCTCAGGTAATCATATTGAAAGTTTTAATCAACTTCATGGACCAAAAGAGAGTTTTTCAAATTTGTAGACCTACGTGATATTATGACCTATACTCAAGAACTTAGATGCAATTTACCTAAAAGATTTTATAGCAATAAGAAAAATTACCAAGGAAATAACATTTATTTGGTTATATTGCTTTCAAACAAAACAGCCTCACATTCAGATCAACATATACAACATAAAGTCAATCATCCAAAGGAAGAAACTAATTGAACAACAAAATAGCTTCCATAAAAGTTTGCCAAATGACCTCAGAACGATGCCGGACCAAAAGTGTCGAAATCCAGTGAAGAGCTTCCAATCTGGTTGCTTCCCACTCACTTGTTAATTGTCTAACAAAAAAAGAATGTAAAAAAAGTGAAATATCAAAACTTTGTTCATCAAACTGGAAACAATAGATTATTTTGTTCATCAAACAGAAAAAACAACTAGGCTACATGATTTATCCAAATTTATCCAAAAGATAAACAAGCCCCTTCCTGTTTGCCTCTCTCCTGTAGCTCACAAAGAGGCACAAGAGAATGAACTCATGAATTAGAGGCATAAGTAACCTTTAACCCTAGCTGATCCCAGGTGTCAAAAAAAAGCACCTCCTTGCAATAGAAAGGATGGCCCCAACATCAAATCCCTCAGCCGGATCAGCATGAATAGCACGAATCTCTTCATTGGTTTCACGAGCAACCTAAATATAAATTGCAAGAACTGTCAGCTTGGATATCTAAGATTGGTAAACAAACATCATCGGAGTATGCTTACCACTCTAATCTTCTCTTCTTTGTCAGATATGCAGGGCAATATGGCTCCAAGAATATCTGCATAGTATGGAACAAGCTGGTCTCCACCAAGTTTTACAAACTCATTTATCTACAAAGACAGCAGATCGATCGTTAATACGCAATAGGAAAGAAGCACAAAAATATGAAAAATTTAATGGGATTCAAATTATCAAGAAAAGGACATTATATTGTGAAGTACACTAAACAAAACAAAAAAAAACAACATGAGCACATTTATCCTCACCCACGTTATTGCTGTCAATCGGGTAAATTCATCAGAAGAGGCAGCCCTTTGTACCAATATTTCAGCCATGCGACCATAATCTACATTCTTTAGAGCAAATTTTGGATGAGTATAAAAAAATGTTTAGAATCTCTCGTAATTTAGCTCTTAATAAGATGCCATTGGGTTATTTCATCAAAATAAACAAAAGTGGTGGCTCCATGACAAGTGCTCAAAACGATCCATCGAGAGAGAGAGAAAACTAGCAGCTAATTCAAGAACTAAACATACCAACTAACCACCTATCCAAAAAAAAAAACATACCAGCTAACCATTAATAAAATAAAAAATTACATAAAGGCTTACTGGAGAATTCTTTATTTCCTGTAGAAACTCTGAAAGAGCAGAATCAGCTTGTTGCCGTATTTCATGGCTAGAATCACTAAGCATATTAAATAGTCCTGAACAATTCAAAGCAAATGAGTTACATGGAAATACTATGACAAAAGATCATGCACTGGTCAGCAGAAAGGATTTGCTTCAGAATGTTAGTCCATTGGACCATTTACCATCAAGAAAATCCGGAAGGAAACCAAGCATATCAATGTCTGGAACACTATCCAGCACAGTAATCCATCCCACCAAAAACTGTCGTACATAAGGGTTTAAAACATTCATGCGTTCTCGTAACAACGGTATAAATTCTTCTATGCTTCACCAGTGAAAAAAATATAATAATTATGACAAATTTATATCATTTTAAGAAGAGTAACCATGGTTAGAATAAAAACAGACGAGATGGGATGGCAAACCTGAATTGATCACTTTCAGTGACAATATCCTGGTAAGTTCAACAGTAAGTCTTAATGCCGAAACAAACTGCCAGCAAATGCTAACAGAAAATGCCCAAAGGATTTTTTTTTTTTTTACCTTTACAAGCCGATCTAAAAGATGAGCAGCACTCTGTACATTGGCATCTGAGTCCGCAGAAAGCTTACAAAGTGCGTCAAATATCTGATTAAAATAAATAATAAAATCTCCTCTAACAACCTGCAAAAGAGAGATTTAACAGTCATGCTCAGAGTTAAAATGCATGAAATATATAAAATTAACATGAATGAAGAACAAAATACATCAGGTAAATGAGACCTCACTTTTGCTATGTTGTATAATGCTTCGCATGCGTAATATCGAACCCTGCTATCTTGATCAAGAAAGGAGTTAAGCACCGGTGGTACTATATGCTGAAAGTCGAGTAAAATAAATATCTATTTAATGCATGTTGAAAAAGAAACTTGTAAAAATAATCCAAAAGATGATAAGAAAAAAGGTCAAAGGATGATACAATAATAGAGATGTTACAAAAATTTGAAACTCAAAAGTCAAAAGTTGCTCAAAACTCAATTGGTTTTTTAATCGACTCAAAATCGGTTGAAACTTTGTGAATCAAGAGCAAAAGTCTTCAACTTGAAGTTGATTTCAAGTTGGCCCTGACTCACTTAAAATATGGTTCGAGTTGACTTGCAATTACATGTTTAATATAAATAAAATTAAACTATATAATATTTATATAAATAATTTTTTACAAAAGTTGACACGATAGTCTAATAAAGGAATAAAGTATATGTAAAACTTATTCATTCTAGTACCAAGGATCAAATCCCCTTAGATATAAAATATATATATATATTAACATAATAAGCATGTTAGAACCTTAATTTGAGTCAGCTCAGAATCAAGCATGATTCAAACCACCTTAGCTCGAATCAATTCGATCCTGATTTCAAGCCGAGCCAAGTTTAAAATTTTCGATTTTCAGTTGCCTTTCGCCCACTCAAAAATTGAAATCGGTCTGATGACATCTCTATAAAATAAGCATGATAAAAGAGCTATTATTAGTCTTTCAATTAAAATAGTTGTTTTGCCATTGAAAGTTGTCTCTACCCACAACTTTTAAAATAAAGAAAACTTTTTACTTCTTGGGAAGGTGGAATTCGAACTTATCAATACAACCAACCCAGAATTGCCTATCGGTTTAGACTTGTACATGTTGCTAAAGTCCCCACTTCTAAGGCAGATCCGTAAGAACCAGTGAGATTCCATCTGATGAATGAAAGTGTGATTAAGTGAGAAATTCTAAAACATCTACTGGTGGCATGATCCTCAATTGGCAGTGGAAAATAACTAGAATGGATCAATTGCTTGCCTTATCTCTTTTCTGTTCAACCATTGAAAATCTACAGGTCTCTTTACTCATTAGGTGAAATAATAGGCGAATGAATCCTTTCTATTGAATTGAAGTAAGCCATTTGTTTCAGTTGGCACTAGTAAGCATTTTTTGATAATGTGTTTCTCTTCAAAAAAATGAGGCTCCTTTGGATAAAAAGTACTTCAATGGAAGTACGTATACCGTATATTACTATAAGGATAATATTGGAATTATACTTTACTCATCTTGTAACACGCAACAATTACATATTATAATGCAAAGGTAAAACCATAGATTTGATGGCTTCAATCTTCCTCACGTTTATCAGTGCTTGGTGTCATCCACCTCCAGATCTCCACTTCCAAGCTCCAGTTTAGAGTAGATCAAAAGCCTTTTCACCATCCTCCTCTGCAATGTGCGGTTATTGGAACTCTAATCTACATTAAATCCCTTCTTATCCTCCTTCACATCCGCTTTTCTTTTCTTATTCTTCCCCCCTTTAAAATAAAAAAGAAAAGAAAATCCAACCATATTGAATGTCCAGCTTCTCCTTAGCCCATCATCTTCCAAATCCCAGTACCATACATAATCTCTACCTTATATCCACCACTACCTCAATCTTTTCCCAGAGCTACAGTGTCCAGCCAAATCATGGGTCAGCTGCTAAACCTTCGCATTGGTCATACATTATGTATTTGAAAGGCCCTAAAGTAGATTCATAATCTTGTTGTCAGGTATCTAATTCAAATATTACCCACAGTTTACAAGTGGCTCCACCAACACATGGCTTTTTCTCTCAAACATAAAGCACTATATTCCTGATATTTTGGACTTCAGAAATTACTTGTTATGACAAAACATTTTGTAACTACGTCACATGGTTATGATTTAGATGAGCACTCGAGATTCTTCTTTCAAGCTTTGGCAAAAAATTGATTCTAGTATTATAGGGATTCATGCCACATTATTCGCAGATATTCCTTAGGTTATCATTCAGATGGGAGTTCAGATTAATGCAAGTGAGGCCTCATTTTTCATTAAACGCCTCTTTAATGAACAAATTATTGCTTAGGCCCTTCAACTAATACAGGAGTTTAATTTTCAAATGAGAGACACTATTACTATCCAAGTTTATCTTCAATAGCCAAAATCTTTAAAGGATTTTATTGCTACTATTGATACGAAGATCAACAAAAGATATCTTGTTCTTCAGGCATAATAATGTCTTACTGTTTCTGATTATGTACTTAATATAAGTGTTTTAACTTTCAAAAGAAGATACTATGACTATGCAAGCTTATCTTCAACAACCAAAATTTTTAGCAAATTTCCTTGGTTCAATTGATTTGAAGATCAGTGATAGAGATTATATTCTTCGAGCATTACAAAGTCTTATTGATTCTAATTATGTGCTAATTTGTTTGCCTATTTTACACAAATTCCTTGAAGTACACCATTACAATCTTATTTATTTTGATTATGTACCTATTTTTGTGGCTATTTCTACACAAATTCTTTTCAATAAGTACACTATTTATTACTTTATGAAGAAAAAAAGGTCTAGATCATTCAAGAATATGTCATCTTCAGCATAACGCAACAATGGTTTACGTGGTTAATGAAAATAACTATGATTCTAGCACTTTTCATCCCAGATATTCTAGGCCTTCTACTGTCCTCTGGGTCATCACAATAATGGTGCACCTTTTACTATGGGTCTGACCTACTAGTTTTATCGTGCATGCACCTCTTTATTGCTCAACTAATTTATCTTTGCAGTGTCAATTATGCTTGAAACTAGATCATACCACTCGAGATTTCTCTTTCCTCAAAACCATCTTATGATATCAATCCACAATAATATATTGCTTTCCAGCCACCTAAATTTCTAGCTTCAAATTGGTACTCTAATAGTGGCGCTACTTCTCACATGACTCCTACTATAGGTAATATACAAGTAGGTAATGGATCTCTCTTGACCATTAACTCAAATTGGCACCACAACTATTCTTCTCTCTTGAAATTCTTTTCTTGCTCTATCGACATGTTTTTGGGTGTGCTTGTTATCCCAATCTATAATATGCATCTCCATTTAAGCTTGCTCCATAGTCTTTCTTTGTGTGATTCCTTGGATACTCAGCCCAACATAAAGGTTTTTGTAGCCTTGAATAGTCTTTCCAATAAACATATTATTTCTCAACATGTACAATTTGATGAAAGTTATTTTCTTGTCATCTCATTCTCATGATACATATCGAAACTTCATCTCAATGATCTCTCCTATCCCCACTTGAACAAAGACCATCAACTTTGAGAGCATCATATTCTCCTCTCTCCATAAATTAACTTCATTAATGCTTAGTCTTCATCTTCATTCACGCCTATACTTGATATTTCCTTGACCCACCTCTTCAATTATTTTCAAAAAAAAAAAAAAAAAACTCTTACTTCAATCCTTTTCTTCTCCTTCCCTTCCACATCCACCAATGCGAAGTCATTCTATGGTTACTCAAACAATGGATGGTATTCATTAACATAAGTTTTTTTTTATGAGGTTATCATGACAACATATATTCGGCTCCATTCATATCAATTCGATGCTAATTAGATTTTTGGATTTAAGGTTGACAAATTATTTTATGATATAAATTCGATTTGGTTGAAGATTTAGTAGCTGATTTTGAAGATACGTTATTCACTACTATTTTTGACTATTTGTATTTTCTTTATTTTAGTGTAGGCTTATTTAGTAAGTTATTTTCAGCATTTATTCTTGTATTTCTTATTTTATGTTATGGGATCTTTATATAAAAGGATCATCTACTATTGTAAAAAGACTAATTATTGAAGAATAAAATTTAGTTAAGTGTTTAAATTGTTAAATCCTAACATGAATTAGTCTTAAGTAAGAATCTTAGAAGTAGACTTGTTATATATTTTTTTCTTTACTAAAAAAAAATTTTCAAAAAAAAAATTGTGTTTCTCCTTGCCCTTTTCCCCTCGCCCGTCAACATCACCAAAACCGTAGCCAGGGACCAAACACTGAGGCAGTAGATCATGCTTGAGCACGACTTCATCAGTGATGCCCATCTCCTCCAGACTCTACCCAAGCCCGCACAATCGATCTTTTTCCCTTGTTCAATCATTGCACTTAAGCCACCTGCCAACCTCACATGCTACCCACCGCGATTACAATGGCCTCATCTCTTGTTGGCGAGCTCACCATCCCTCGGTGACGCCTCTTTAGTCCTACTGATCTTTATCAGCTCTTCAGCAATCCCGCACCTTCATTCAAGTCCACGCCAGTCGCTCGCCTCGCGAACCAAAACCCATGAGGCAACTTGTCACACGCCTAAGCACAAGTCCTAGCCTAGGATTATTATTTATGTTGATTTATTGAGAAATTGCATCTAGGTATCTCATATCTTCTAAAATATAAATCTTTTCTGAATTTATTTATTATTGATTACTAGACCTCAAAGAAATTTAATTACTCAAAATATTTATTCTTTTAGCTCTAAATCGAAGAATCCATCACTTATTTGGCAGATTTCAATTATTGTTGGATTTATTTATAAGATTTTCGTTTTTATTTAGAACTTTAGATCTGATCTGTTGAATTTAATTTAACAGTCTAATCTGATTTAATAAATTCTTATTTATCAAACGATTCAATTTAATTTTAATTAAAAATAATTTATTTTGTGAGATATTTAAATCTTATTTATTATACTTATATTTTGAAAATATTTTGGGCTTATCAAAATAATTTATTAATAAATTTTACTGATTATACAATTTAAATATTATCTGCATATTCATCTTGCACCAATTTGGTATCAAAGCATGATTTATATTAGGACATCTATTTAGAGAATTTTATATTTGATATTATTAAAATGTCTTGCATAGTCTGCATTACGTCTGCATTCTTTTCTGACCTGAGTAGTTGTACCTTCCACCTACTCTAGAATGGATAGTGAACTGAAAGCTTTAATATTTGACCTTATAGCCACTTTAGACAATATATGTCATACTAACAAACCACTATCCACAGAAGAAGAGGTAATGAATTCCTATTTTTCAGGTAAATCAGATTATTAATCACATAAAAGTGAAAAAATAATTTAGAACGCTATTTTAATTATGAGAAGGTTCAACATGCGAAGTTAATGTTTTTGGCAAGGCAACAAAAAAATGTTAAGGTATAAAGAATCATCATTCATGCGGTAAGTTTAAGTCAATTGAGACATTGGATGAGATTAAGTATTACTTACAAAAGAGATACTTTTTTGCTTCACATAGGGTTAATCCATTAGTTTCTAAACAACATAACCTTAGATTTATATCTCTCGCTCTAATTCCTACTCCTATTGTTACACCTATTGATATAGCAAGAAATATGTCTAGTTCTCTTTCGAAGGAAGAGATGATTGAATTTTCTATAAAGACCATTATTCCTGAGGTAGACAAACTCAATTCCTTACCTATATTCATTTATATAGCAAATCTTAATTTTGTCGAACAGTAATAAAAATATGACAATGAAATATGTGAGGAAGAAGAAAGGTACAAATAAGAAATTGAAAATCAAATTGAAAAAATAGTAATAAAGCTACAACATAAAGAAGAGCGGATTCTATATTAGACTAAATTCATTAAATCATCCAACTCCATTGATGACACAGCTGCTCATATTGAAATGATTATGAGTCACGAACATAAAATAAGAAATATAAATTGGATTTGACTGAAGATTTGGTAGCTGATATGAAAGAGAAGTTATGCACCGTTATTTCTGATTATTTATATTTTATTTATTTGAGTATGGGTTTATTTGATAAGATATTTTCACCATTTATTCTTATATTTCTTATTTTATGTATAGGATCTCTATATAAAGAGATTGCCACTATTATAAAAAGACTGAATGTTGATGAATAAAATTTACTTGAGTGTTTGAGCTGTTAAATCATGATGAAAAGAATAGTATGGGTTAGTCATAGATAAGAATCCTCGAAATAGCTTAGTTATCTATTTTTCTTTTTTTGCTAAAAAAAATTTTAAAAAAAATCCTATGTTCCTCGTTGCCCTTTCCCTTTTCCCCGCCAACATCACCAAATACGAAACCAACTACCAAACATCGAGGCAACTGATCAAATCTGAGCGCGATCTTGTTGACGGCGTGCAGTCTCGCTAACGACGTCTATCTCCTCTGGACTTTGTGATAACTCCGTCCAAGCTTGCACGGCCGCCTGTTGATAGCTAATTCCTTCCGCCCTCTTCGATAGCTACACTCGAGCCGCCTGTTGACCTTGCATGTCACCCACTGCAAGTGTGGCAACCCTGTCTCCTGCTGGCAAGCTCTCCATCCATCGGTGACGCCTCTTTAGTCTTGTTGATCTTCGTTGGCTCTTATGCAATCCTACACGTTCATCTGAATCCATGCCAGTCACCCACATCATAAACCAAAACTTGTGAGGCTAAGAGTTACGTGCCTAAGCCTAAACCCTAGCCTCAAATCATGTTTTATTGAAAAATTACATCTAGGTACTTGATATCTTCTGGGGTATAAATCTTTCCTGAATTTATTTATTGCTGACTATTAGACCTCAAAAAAATTTAGTTGCTTAATATATTTCATCTTTTGTCCCTAAATTGAAGTACATGCTACTAAAACTTCTTCATTGTCACTTAAAAAAAAAAAATCTTCATTGCCAAGTGAACCCAAGATTTTTGCCATAGCTCAAAAGGATCCAAACTGGCATACTTCTATGAAAGATGAGTTTGATGCTCTTTTCCAACATGATGCTTCAGCTCTGTTCTTTGTGCTCCCAATGCAAATATTATTAGGTTGAGGTCTATTAGACCAAACAAAAAGTTGACAATTCTACTAAGAGATTTAAAAATCAATTAGTTGCTCAAGGCTATACCCAAGAAGCAAGAGTTGATTACGATAAAACATTTCGTCCTGTAGTTAGTCCATTTACAATCAAAATTATTCTCAACATTGCTTTGTCCAAAAAATGATCAATTCATCACTTTGATGTTAAAATTGCATTACTTCGTGGAACAC
Source organism: Apostasia ramifera (assembly GCA_019297695.1). NCBI lineage: Eukaryota > Viridiplantae > Streptophyta > Magnoliopsida > Asparagales > Orchidaceae > Apostasia > Apostasia ramifera. The sequence goes on from JAEMOT010000824.1 coordinate 212,484, forward strand.
TAAAGATATTTATGTGCCTAATTCATTTATCAAGTTTATTGTAATTATAACTGCAAAATGAATTGAGATATTTATATTTTAAAATAGCCTCACCGTGCTTGACTTCATTTTACAACGTGTTTATTCTCTTGAACTTCTATTTGTTCGAGACTACTTCTTCAATTTTTATTGTCAAGAAACTAATACAGCTATTTTTCCCTATATGTCAAGAACATTATACTTACTGCTTCACAACATAATTTCTTACATCATTTGATATCTATTAATTGTACGAAATACGCTATGAGTGATCTTGGCACATTGCAATATTTTTTAGGTATTTCTACTAAATGCATAAAAGATGGTTTGTTTCTCTCCCAATCAAAGTATGGTTCCGAATTATTGGATTACGTCCTAATATCTTCTTGTAATCTTACTCATACTCTTGTAGATGCTTCTAGAAGTTTATCTCAAACTAGATCTACAACATTCACCAATCTTTCTTTTTTCAAGCAATAGCTGGTGCTCTGTAGTATTTGACCTTTACTTGACTAAATATTGTTTATCTCATTCATCAAAAGCTTATTTATGCATATGCCACAAGATCATTATTTTCATGTTGTTAAACGCAATCATCAATATTTCAAAGGCAGCCTTAATTGTGGTTTGTTTATTCGTCTGTTTTCCTTACTGAAAATAATTGCTTTGGATGTTGATTGGGCAGGTTACCCTAGAACTTGTTGGTTGACTTTTGGTTATTATGTATTTTTTATAGATAATTTAATTTCTTAGTCTTTTAAGCATCAACATACTATCTCCCGCACTAGTGCAGAGGCTGAATAACGTGTCGTCGCCAAAGCTATCACTGAATGTTGTTGGATCCAAAATCTTTTAGAAGAGTTACATCTTTTTGTTGGTACCAATCATAATATTTTGTGATAATATTAGTGCTATGTATTTGATCTTCATTTTGCTCATGAATGGGATGCTCTTGGCCAACTTTAAGTTTTACATTTCCTTCTTCACAAAAATTTGTATCATTTGCATTATTTCATGATTTTCATCCCAATTTGAATGCTTTTCCTCTTCCATTCAGATTGCAGGAGGTATAATGCTTGTCTTCTCCCATTCAAATTGCAAGAGGTATTGAGTTTTATTATTGTATGGTGAAACTGGAAATATACTTTACGCATCTTGTGACACCTTAAACGTATATATCATAATGTAAAAGAGGTAAAGACTAGATTTGATGGCTTCATTCTTCCTCGGTGAAAATTGAATAAATGGGTTAAGGGCCTTTTATCTACAAGTTATTCCGGTTGGGTTATCTGAAAGAAACATCAAACTAATCCATATTAAACAGGACGAATATTCAATAGAGACTTGAGTACAGCTTCAATTAGTTCTGGAGAAAATAACATATATTGATCCTTAAATCTCCAGTATAGTCTCAAATAAGCAAAACAATCAATTGATACAGGTGCAGTGGTTTCTCCTCATCACAAGTAAATACTTTCCACCACCACAAACATTCTTAGCAGAACTCGCATCAGTGAAAATAAACACAGGATCCAAAATGGTTGTTATGACATTCTCAGAAGTAGCTTTACAAATCACACTGACCTCAAGATGCTGAGCAGCTTCTGTAGTCAAGCCTACCGTAGCTGCAGCAAGGCCAATTAAACCGCCCTGGGCAATGAAAGCAAATAAATATTTCAAAAAACCTACAATGGCAGAATGCGGTTAACTTAGGACATCAAATTACAGTTAGACAAACCTTTCGGTGATTGGCCTGTGGAGAGTAAGTAAAGTCAGTGACTAACAAATTAACGACAGCAGTTATCTTCTCATGCTCCCCAGCCTGAGCTAGTTGTTTGACGATGCCTTCGATCTGAAATTCACCGAGTTACAAGGTCCAGTGAGGTCCGCATATCTTGCCAAGGAAGAGGATGTGAATGGAGTACCTCAAGGGCCGCATTCTTGCGCTTTTCGTAGAGCTTATCAGCGAGGTTCCTGAGAACCGCGGAGGGAATTATAGATAACGCATCCGCCATTCCACCGCCAGGAGATGAATCCGCCCGATATCAATACCAAGGGAAGATCGACGAAGAAAGGCGCTCGCGGACCTTCTCCCACAAAAGAAGGAACATCGCTTCAGGAATATCCTACTGAACAGTATATGAAAGATCCTCGAGGGAGCTCAAACCGGTAACCTCCCGCGAGAGAGAGGCGACGTGGCAGAATAGGGCAGTCGGCGAAAAGAAGCAGCAAAAAAAGTAGCAGATTTTCTAACCCTAGCACCCAGATGGCCAGTGAAGATGGAGACGTAGGTTAGCCGGTTTTCAAGCCGCGGGCCAGCGCATACCGTCGCCAGCAGTCACGGCGACGCCGTTCGGTCCCGTCGATTCCGGATGGGTTTTTTTGCAGGGAAAGAAAAAAAACCACGCACGTTTTCTGAGAACCCTCGAAGAAGAAGAAACGGCGCGGGAATCGCTGCGGGAATCGCTGCGGGAATCGCTGCGGGAAACGGGTTGGACACGCATACGTCTTTCCTGTTAAACTATAATAAGTTCGATTTATATTTTCGTTCAACTTCATTGCGATTTGCAAGAAACATTGTCTCGTATAAATAGTTGATTTCGATTCAAAATAAAAATCCAATTTATTATGGATCTACAATGTTTCTTGCATAAATAGTTGATTTCGATTCAAAATAAAAATCCAATTTATTATGGATCTACAATGTTTCTTGCAAACAGAAATAAAAATCCAATTTATTATGGATCTACAATGTTTCTTGCAAACAGCCTACATAAACATCGCAATGAAGTTGAACGAAAATATAAATCGAACTTATTATAGTTTAACAGGAAAGACGTATGCGTGTCCAACCCGATTCCCGCAGTGATTCCCGCAGAAAAATGAGGAAAAGCTCGAATGAATATCAACTATAAAAAAGTTAATGATAACCTAAAATTTGACGAATTTTATATTCCAAGCACTGAAAGTATTTTGAAAAACATTAACGAAGCAAAATGATTTAGTAAATTTGATGCTAAATCTGGATTTAGCAAATTAAAATAGAAGATAACTTTTGAAAAAATTAACAGCATTTTTAACTCCATTTGAACATTTACAATGGAAAGTAATGCTTTTTAGATTAAAAAATGCACCTCAAATATTTCAGCAATAGATGAATTCTATTTTTTTATCTTATAATCAGTTTATTCTTGTATATATTGATGACATACTTGTTTTCTCTATTACATATGAACAACATCTTGAATATTTAGAAATAACAAAAAAAAATTATACAACATGACATTATTCTAGGTAAAAATAAAATAGAATTATGCAAACAAACAATCGAATATTTAGGAAAAATTATAGATCATGAAAAAATAACATTACAAAAATATATAATAATTAAAATTAAAAAATTCTTGATACTTTTGGCTCTGTAAAATAACTACAAAGTTTTTTGAGCATATTAAATTACGACAGAAAATATATTCCTATACTAAGTCAATATACTAAAAATTTACAGAAAAAACTTAATACAATCAATCGATAATATAAAAAAGACACTGAAAAAATAATATCAAAATGAGAAACTAATAAAATAAAAATATAATTAAATGAAACTGAAAAATAAGAAATTAAATACCTTAAAACGATCATTACTAAAATATCAAAAACTATGTAAAACTTATAATGTCAAAATATAGAGTTGAAAATGTTCAAATGAAGTTGAAAATGCTGTTAATTCTTCCGAAGTGTTATCTTCTATTTTAATTTGCCAAAATCCAGATTTAGCGTCAATTTACTAAACCATTTTGCTTCGCTAATGTTTTTCAAAATACTTTCAGTACTTGGAATATAAAATTCGTTAAATAGTTGATAATTACCATTCGAGCTTTTCCTCATTTTTCTGCGGAAATCGCTGCAGGAAACAAGTTGGACTCGCACACGTCTTTCCTGTTAAACTATAATAAGTTCGATTTATATTTTCGTTCAACTTCATTGTATGTTTATGTAGGCTGTTTGCAAGAAACATTGTAGATCCATAATAAATTGGAAATTTATTTTGAATCGAAATCAACTCAATTTATACGAGTCAATTAATAAGCTATTTTTATAGTTTAAAAGTTTTATTGATCTAATTTTGATACAGCCTAAAATTTAATTAAGTGTGCTCAAAAATAAATCGATTAAAATATACAGACTTATATTTTTTTTTTGGATAATTACTTATATGCCACACAATTTATTTTATTTATGCCTTACTCATTTATTATTGGTTAATTATGCTATACACACTCAAAATATTACAAAATCTTACATACACATATTTGAGTTAAAACTTAATCAAAATCTATTTGGAAAAAAAAATATTCTGTTAGTAAATCATTAAAATTATTTTTTTATTCTTAATGGTACATATTTTTTCTCTTCCTCAATACCATACTAAAGCGTTGATTTGTCCTAAAATTAATTCATGTCGCTGATATCTCCTTCCTTTATCGCCACCTAAACATTAAGATTTTAAGATTTTCATTCAAAATATATTTAAATATTCTTAAAATAATATGATGAACGGTTCAGATTTTTTGTAATCTAAATATAATTAGGTCATTGAAAAATTATGATTTCTCATTATAATAAAAATAAGTTAAAATGTATGTATGTAAGATTTTATAATACTTTGAGTGTGCATAGCATAATTAATTAAAAATGAATGAGTAAAGCATAAATAAAATAAAATTATATGGCATATAGGTAATTATTCCTTTTTTTTATATTTGCATATATAATTAGTTTCAATATATTATTATTCCATAATAACTTAATAAATGCTGCCTTAGAATTTTACCAATATTTTTTATTCAAACTTTCTTTATTATAGATTTTATTTGTGTTTTCATTTTGCTAAATACTTTCTAAGATTCATAAATGTTCCTTAAACTTTGAATAAAAGTTAAATATTTTATGTGACAATTATGTTTCTTAAATAAAAAGTTGATTTTGTCTATATGGCAATAGTATTATATAAAAAATCTCAAATAATTTGAATATTTAAGGTCATTTATGAGAGAAATTATTAAGTGTAAGATGAGTAATACAGCACACGTTCGCCCAACCATCAGCTCCCACCACGCAAGCGTGCAGGGTTGACTATACACGAAGCTAGGGGTGGCAATATATGACCTGATCCGTGAATTCGACCCGAACCCAACCAGCAAATTTCTGGTATGGGTCACGAATTTTGACCCATTTATTAAACGGGTCGGGTTCGGGTTGGGCATAATTGAGTCGGGTAGGGTTCGGATTGGGTATTTATTAAAAAATACCCTATAAACGGGTCGGGTTGACCCGCCAACCTAGCTCATTTATTAATCGGGTCAGGTTCGGGTCATGAATTTTAACCCATTTAATAAATGGATCGGATTCGAGTTAAAGCTATTTGGGTTGGGTTGGATTCGAGTTCCACCCGAATCCGATCTGCCAACCCATTTTGTCACCCCTATATGAAGTATAGTAAATAGAGATAATATGTTATTTTTTATTTTTTACTTGATATAAATATTCTTAGTTTGAATGCTTTTTGACTAAGAATAGACATCTTTTTGTTTATCGTATCATGCAAAAAAAATATTCATACTAACTATTAATGATAAGAGGTGAGCTAATGATATGTTATTTGACCTACACCTAATAATTAATTTTTTTATTTATGGGGGTTGTGTAGTTTTACTCTTTTACTTTTACCCTTTAAATTAAGATGAACGAGTATAATTTAAGCTGATTAGATGAACAAATACATTTATATTTAAAAATTTTATTAAAATACAAAAATTAACCAAAATTTTGATCGACTTTTGCTGAAATCAATCTTGAATAGAAAACAAACAGATCTGCCTTAAATTGAATTAAGTTCGAATAAAACTCTTCTTATTCATATTTTAAATCGGAACAAGATCGAATAAGAACTTTTAATTCAATAATAAGTCAAATTAGATCGACTTGAGAATAGAATATTAATAGTCTTGTATTATGTCATATTATTTAGAGAAATTAATTATTTAATTTAATAATAATTTTATATAATATTATGAATGATTATATAATTATCACTCTAAAATAATATCTAGATATTATCTAACATTAAGTGGCATTTAGATATTATCATATTGTTAATATCTAAAATACATTTTCTAAATTTCATATATATATATTGAACAAAAATTTCTAATGATAGATCCCTTTAGTTTATTCAAAATTTTCTGAAATTTCGAGGTTAATTTATTCTAATTCATGCATTTAGGTTGGTTTATGTCAATTTATTTAGCTACCTAAAATTAAATCAAAGAATCAAATTACGTTATTGTGATTTTGATGGGGTTTATTATAAATCCAAACGTGAATTTTGATACTTTACAGTAAAAATAAGTCCTGAAAATTATTTTTATTTATATTGATAAAAATTAGTCAAAATGAATAGTGGGGAAAGGCTCTGTCAAATGAGACACCGCATTTGAGTTATGAGAAAATCAAAATTTGCTTAATATTTATATTCAACTTGTAATTAATTAAATTTATATAAAAAATACATATTTAGAATTTTTTGTTGTACAATGAAAATTTTTTTGCATATGTAATAGTTTTCTGTTTGATATATAGTAACTTAATATATGTATTAGACATTTTTATAGAAAAAATATAATTATTGTTAATTAGGCTCGATTTTACTCAAAAATCTATTCGAATAAACAAAAGATTAACAAGATCGAATTGAATTTAATTGTACGGACTTGAACATTGATAGTTGTTGAATAGATTTTTAACTCAAATTAAGTTCAGCTTGACTTTATTGAGCCGGGCTATGAACCACGCGCGGTTGAATACTTGGCTCGATTTTTTTTTAAATATAAATAATATATTTAATCACTTATTGTAATTATTTATTATTTAATTATATATTGATCATGTGAATATAATTAACCTAATTTAAAATCACATGTTAAAATAAAACTTCAATTCTCTAGCTTGATTAGAATTCATGCTAGCTCGAACACGAATAGAATTAATTAAAAATAGCTGGCTCGAACCCGAATAGAACTAAAACTAGTACTGAAGCTTAATTGAGCGTGCTCGACTCGGCTCGAACTTGTATCATTCTCCCCCTACTTGATTGAAATCAAAAATTTTAATTTTAAGTTTAGCCTGGCTCGCTTGAAAGCATGCGAAATGATCCCAGTGTCGATATATAGTGAGATATGGAAGAATTAAAGCCATAAATTAAAGTGTAATAAATTCAAAGAAGAAGATGAGGATATTCTAATATTATAAATCTCATATAAGTAGAAAAACAATGGCTCTTGCCTGGTGTTTGGTGACTTATAAATTGCATTCCATCCAAAAAAAAAAAAAAAAATCTTATGCTTGAACCGCATGCAGCTTCTGAACAAGCTCAATAGACAAGAGATCGTATTTCAAGTCGTGCAGCAGCGCATATTGAAAAGGATCACCAACATCACCGCTGGGCATAGTGTATGCAATTACAGCAACGGCATGTATCACCACACCCATTAAACGCTCTGTGCACTCACATGTTGTACGATAATCAATTTCTCGGTCCTCCCTCCTGTGCAGCGCACGAGCTGTGACTTTGGTTTAATGAAATTATCCGGCACCGGTACCCACTCCGGCAAGTTCCTCCTCTTGGGTGCGGAGGAGCCGACGAGGGAGAGGGGGAGGAGGGGGAGGAAGAGGAGGACTACAGCGTTAATGGCGAGGAGGGGACGAAGGCCGCCCGAAGCCATGGACGTTCGCCTTAACAGATCTAGAGCTTGGGGAGGAGGCAGAGGCAAGAGATCAGGCGTTTTATAGATTAATTCATGCTAATTAGAAAAATAAACAAGACTTTCCTCAATATTTCGTATTAGCCCAAATTATTAATAATTCTCAATAGTTTACTCGTAATTATATTTTAATCTATATTTAAAAAAAAAACATTATTTAAGTCCCTTCCTTTTAAATTTAAATTAAAAGCCTAAAAGTAAAATAAAATGGAGACACATGTAAGTCCCCATAGTATTTAATTAGAAACTTAAATAAAAAAATTTAAAATTTACAAATCAAAACATAATTATTGATAAAAAATAAGTATCTGTTAGTAATTTATTATTTATATATTAAAAACATTTTTTTTTCAAGTACTCTACACAAATTTCAATCATAAAAACTAATTAACTTTAATATTTTACAAAAGCATTTTTCATCAAAAAAAATTTAAAATTATCTTTTAATATAATTTTTATTTTATATTATAATATTAAAATATTTTTTTTTAATTGTCAAATTATATCTTTCCCAAAAATAAACTCCAGTTAAATTAAGTAAAAAATTTGAGACATCGTGCATAAATTTTTGAATTTAAAATATTATTTTATAGTCACTCATCTAATTACTATATATATTATATTGAAATTGAATTTAAATTGGATTCAACTTTGAGCGGTAAAACTCATCTCATCAATAATTAATTTTATTTTATTATATTAAAATATCCATGCAATATATCACAGGGCGAGTGCATGAATCAATCAATAATAAAACCTTGAGCGCAGGACCAAAATGTAACAGTTTAAATTTGTGGATTACTTTTTATAAACTCAAATGCCTCAGGGACTTATAACTAATTTACGCTTATCAAATTATACCAAGTCAAATCAATTGGTTGAATGAATAATAAAAAATATTACATTCAAATTTTATTTGAAAATATAATTAACTAATTCTCTTGCCAGGTACTTATCCTTTATATATTAAAAACAATAGGTCTTGCCAGGTAATTTATCATTTAATATATTAAAAACACAGCTCTTGCCAGGTAATTTATCGTTTTATATATTAAAAATAAACTTTTTTTTTCAAGTACTCTACATATTTTACATCTTACGTAAGCATTTTTCATTAAAAAAATTAAATATTTTTTTTAATATAATCTTTATTTTATACTATAATATTCGAATAAATTTTTTCTAAATTTCAAATTATATCATTCCCAAAAATAAACTTCAATTAAATGAAATTTTGGAAAGAGAAAACAAATCTCAGGCAACTTACATGTATATATTGATTTCAAGGATATATATTAGCACATTGAAGTAAAAATTTTAAAACATCATGCATAGATTTTTGAATTTAAAATATTATTTTATAGTCATTCATCTAACTATTATTTTATTGCAATGCCACTCGATATGATTTTGAGGTTATCACAATCGTCCCCACGTGGTAGATAATCAACTCAACTGGAAAGGTTTGGACAATTAAGAGGCCAATTCAAATTTACGTTCCTCCAAGAAATCCTTCGGTCAAATAGCAAACGTGCAGAATTCAAGAGCCAAGTCGAAATATATATTTGAAGATTGCCAGGTGAATATTAATACCGGCCGATCAAAAGCTATCATTATGTATCATTACAATATGCCAATTAATACGACGCACGCAGGTCTTATCTCCTCAGATATTGTTTATTTTTATAATTACCTTCCTCTTTATTCCCTAATCCAGCTTATTAATTTTGAGACTACAGGGCATCATCCTTTTTTTTATAAATCTCACATTTAATACACACATAAATAAATTCCCATACATTATTCTCATGCAAAAAATAATTTTAATTATATAATTTTTTTTTGAAATGATAATATTAAAGTTAATCTTTGTGAATAAACACATAAAATTAAATATAAATTAAATTATAATGCATCATCGTTTAAATTTACATCAAAAACAAATTTACCCTCATTTATTTTTATTTTTCATAAATATTTTATATAGATGGCAAAATACAAATTAAACAATTAACTTCCATTATTTCATTAAATGAAAGATATTATACCTATTAAACTCAATAAATGGTCATGATAGGGCAAAAACAGCCCACAAAGAGATTCCCACTATATTTTGTGGCTTAATTGGTCAATTATTTAAATTGATTTCCAAGCCATAAATCATTTCAAAAGTATATATTTTATTTTTCATTTCAACCTATTTTAGTTGTGAAGATTTCCAAATTTTAGCAACTTTTATAATTTTTATCTTTATCCTTTTTTTAATTTGTAATTTTTATCTTTATTTAAACAAGCAAAAAAAAATGTTAATTTCTTAATTGCATTAACACTACACAATAATATCAGAACTTCAATGACTAAATTTTTTTTTATTCCATCATGCATAAATTTTAACATAAAAAATATATTTTTATATTATTTTCTATAATATTTTTAATGTTTTAATTAATTTTATTTCAATATTTTTTAAAATTTTATTTTAGATTTTTATTATTTTCAAAACCTTTATATACATATCTCCAAAATCTTAAATATTATTTAAATTTTCTCTAAATATGAAGTGCAGTTTGGCAACATATATTTATAAAAGGGCCTATTATTAAAAATTTTATGTAGTTCTTTTTATAATATATTATTTCCAAAAATACTAAAACTTATAATGAAAATATTTATATATGATACATATAAATTTGAACAAAAAAATTATATTTAGAATAAAAATCATCTAAATTTTTAAAAGTTTGTGGATGGATCTGCAAATGTCGTGCACGTACTGCCGTGCAAATGTTTGTGCAGCTCTGACGGAAGAAAGATGTGGGGCTATATATTCTGTCATTTCATAATTAAAAATTTAATTTAATGGTGAACTTCATTATAATAGACAGCTGATGAAATTCGTTAACAAGTTCATCTAATTAAAAATTTTATGTTATCTCAGGAATTAATTGAAAATAATTTTGTGACTTAATAATTCATGTGAAGTATTTTCGAAATTATAGAACTACGTACGTGTTATTTCACGTTATTCATATATTCAATATACAGTATTACATGAAAAATAAATATTTAAGTTAAACAATAAGTTATAAAATTTGCAAAAGAAGCAATTTTATTGCACATCTTTGATAAAAGTTACGATTGATGATCTATTGTGATCTGTGTTGCAATTAAATTATGATGAAATTTTTGTCGTCACTATATAATAGATGTGCAATATATATATAGAAGAGCTATTGCAATCTCTACGTTATGCGATAGATTTGTAACATATATACATATATTTCTTAAATATTTTTGTCATAAATATATCACAAATGGCATTTATCTGGTGAAAGAAATAGCAGCAAGTACTCCCTAACAAATATTTAATTCTTTCAAAATCAAAATATTTACCATAACAAAACATTCACCATAACTGAAATATATTCGAATAAACACAAATTTATTCATATAAAACGGCAAAAAAATAATCAAATTGACTATCTAAAAACAATAATAATATCAATAATTATAACTCATTAGAATGATCAATCCAATCATCATCATCATGATCGAGAGAAATTAGGATATTGAGTACATTACATATATATATACATGTGAATATTATCATTCAAAACAAAGAAAATAAAATATTGCGTGACTTGCATATATGTTTCTAAGCTATTTAGTATCGATCAATCTATTATTTTAACAAAAGATCATTCTAAAATTTAATTTTGATTTCAATTTCTTTTATAAATTAGAAATATCAATTTAAGTAGTTTTGACAACTTATAGATTTTGCCTAATATATCGAGCGTAAAGGCATGTATATTAAGAAGGTTTTTTTGTTAATTTTTTGGAAACGATTCATTGAGAACATTGATTTTTAAAAAAATACCGTTGATTCAAACAACTAAAAAGTATTAAATGAAATTATGTTTACTTAGATTAGTTTTATCTTTATTTTTTTATGAAAGAGCTATTCTATTATACTCAGTAAAATCATTATTTTATAAGAAATTTTTATTTCCTATACTGTGAAATAATTATGTTTTTATCTCTTGCGCTAGGAATAACTATCTTCTTGAAATATAAATTCTATTTCAAAAATATATAAATAGAAAATAGGGCTTTTATATATATATATATAGAAAGAGAGAAAAAGAATTAGTGAACGGATAAGAAGTCTTGCAAGAAAGTAGTATGGATGATAAAATAGGGGTGACTTCACGAAGTTGAGTCGTTCGATCTAACGAATGAGAAGATTAAAAGTTAAAAAATAATTGTAATTTGAACACTTGATTTTTCTTAGACTTCACTATTATGTATTCTATATTATGCGAAATAAATCTTGCATTTCTAATATATCATTTTTGCCAATTTTATTATTGCACGCGCAAAGCATGCGCCTTCTCAATAATAATAAGAAATTTCAGAAACAACATGATTTAAAATTTTCTCACAGCCAGAAAGAAGACTTAAACTAAGTTAAGACTGACATGTACAAAACTATAATATGCATATACACACACAATATTGGTCTTAATTTTATTAAAATTTTATGGAAGAAACATATATATATATATATATATATATATATATATATATATGTATATATATATATATATATATAGAGAGAGAGAGAGAGCTTGGTACCAATACATAGAAAAGTTTGGTAGATAGATATATAAGACAAATAAAGGATTGTTTAATTATCAGATCACACATTGATTATAGTTAATGGTAATGCCACACAACCCCATGCATGTGATATGAATGAGTACTAGCTAGAATTTTGCATGTGGCCAACACATTTTTTGTCTATGTATGACCATTACTAACCCTAATTAGAATTAAAGTTTAATTGGAATCATATGTGGTGGCCGGAAAGCAGTAATTTCTCTGATTTTACTTAGGGCCAGCTCCGGTATGAAAAAAATTTGTAGTCGAAGCTCCCGTCAATAATGTTATGAAGCATAGGATATTGACCAATCGACACGACGTAGCTCACCTGTAAAACAAAAGGCTCTGTAGTTTGCTTAGTCCGACTAATGAAATGGCCACGTATATCGACCTCAAACCACTCCATGATTTTTGTTCTGCCATCATTCAATTGCAGCGCATGGTAAACTCCATTCGTCACATCAGACACGAAGTCTGGCATCCAGTAAAGAGCCGAAGGTTCGATACTGTTGTAGAATGCCACCGCAGCAAAAGCGGCACCCTTAAAATTTTGTGATGCACGAGAAACTGGAGAAAACGTATCAGGCTTCTGCTGCGCGGACGTGATTGCTGCGCTGGAGGCGCACAGGAGCAGCAGCAGGAGGAGGAGATGACTAGAGGAAGCCATGTATATAAATGTAGTATTAGATTTGGAGAGGGAGATTGATATGTGGAGAAGGCGATCAAGCTGATCAGGCCTTTAAATAGTTATAATATTATTAGTACTCGGAGAGCATCAAGCTTGAGCTAATTGGGATTGATGATCATGTTAACAAATTTTTACATATTATTGATTAAATTTTTGTCTCGTATGTATGTAATATTATAGGGCTAAGAATACAATTAATTATTACAATGCCAACCGAGATGATTTTGAGGCCATCACAATCGTCCTCACCTGGCAGATGATCAACTCAGTTTGAGAAGCTTGGACAATTGCGTGCCTCAAAGAAATATTCCTCCGGTCAAACAGCGAAAGTGTAGAATTCAAGAGCCGAGTCGAAGCCTCTATTTGCATATTACAAGGTGAATAATGCCGGCCGACCGAAAGCCATCATTACCTTTACGATATACCAATTAATGCGATGCACGCAAGTCATATCTACTCAAATATAATTTATTTTTTACAATCACCTTCCTTTTTATTCCCTAGCTTAGCTTATTAATTTTGAGATTCAGGGCACTAGACCTTCTTTTTTATAAATACGCACATTTAATAGACACACACAAAAAAAATTTCGTACAAAATTTTAATTCAAAAAATAACTTTAATTATATAATTTTTTTGAAATGATAATATTAAAGTTATTCTTTACGAATTATAAACAAGCAGATTAGTTAAATATAAATCAAATTATAATACAACATCGTTTAAATTTACGTCAAAAACTAATTTACCCTCATTTAGTTTTATTTTTTGTGAATATTTCGTATAGATGACAAAATAAAAAACGGTTAACTTCCTTTATTTCATTAAATAAAAGCTATTTAATTACCTATTAAACTCAAGAAATGGTCATGATAGGACAAATTAAAACAGCCCACAAAGAGATTCCCACTATTTTGTGGCTTGGTCAATTATTTAAATTTTCATTTCGACCTATTTTAGTTGTGAAGATTTCCAAATTTTAGCAACTTTTGTAATTTTCATCTTTACTTTTTTTATTTGTAATTTTTATCTTTACCTTACAAAAGCAAAAAAAATGTTAATTTCTAAATTGCATTAACACTACACAATATCAAAATTTTAAAAAATTATTCCATCATGCATAAATTTTAACATAAACTATATATTTCATATTATTTTGTACATTATTTTTAATATTTTAATTAATTTTATTTCAATATTTTTAAAAATTTTATTTTATATCTCTATTTTTAATATTTTCAGAACATTTATATACGTATCTCAAAAATCTTAAATATTATCTAAATATTTCTCTTTTTTTTTTGAAAGTCGGCCGTAGCCTACACATTAAAGCAATAACAACAAAGTATCAAATACAGGATAACTTAAGGAGGATTGCACAAAAATATCCCCCTCTTTTCACAAAATATGAAGTACAGTTTGGCAACTTATATTTGTAAAAGGACCCCATATTAAAAATTTTATGTGGTTCTTTTTATAATATATTATTTCAAAAAATTGTAAAAAATCTAAAAAAAAAAAAATTCTTCCCTAAACACATACATAATTTTGTTGAATATGATAATTTTTTAAATTTTTGAAATGATAAGCAATCAGACTACATTGTCGTTGTAGCCCACCCAATCTCTAAGATCAGCTTTGATTCAGCAAAAGTTTCTTGATCAATTAATCACGCAAACTAAATTGATGAATGTCTATTTTTTTTTTCTTTTTAGTCATAATCGGGATCGAACTATAAATTGTTATATATTATAGATCCTGTGGATGCATATTTAGAACAAGTAATATATGTAAATATGTTATATAAAACTTATAATGAAAATATTTATATTAATATTTATGTATGATACATATTAATTTGAACAAAAAAATATATTTAGAATAAAAATCATCTAAATTTTTGCAAATGCCGTGCACTGCCGTATAATATTGAGAATTAAAAAAAAAACATATTATAATATACGTAAAATTTAATATTAAATTTTAATTATATTTAATATCATATTTATTTTATATTATAAAAATATTAAAATAATAACTAATTTATATTATATTATTAACAAATTCAAATGTAATAACTAATTTTATTGTATATTATATATAATTTTTAATAAAAAAATACTCCTTCAAATTAAAATTAATCTATAATACATCATTGTTTAAATTTACTTCCACAATTTAACTTATTCTCATTTTTCTCTATTTTTCATAGATATTTTATATAGAAGATAATTATTATAAAACACCAACCTTTATTTATTTCATTAAATAAAAGCCATCATACCAATTAAACAAGACATGATCTTGCAGGGACAAAAACACACAAATAGATTCCCACTATTTGAATTCGAAATTAATTTAAATCATATTAAAATTAATGTATGCAAAAAAATATACATAAAGTTAAATATAAATCAAATTATACTACATCATTATTTAAATTTTCAACAAAATTTAATTTGTCCTCATTTATCTTTCATAGATATTTTATATAGATAGCGAAATACAAAACTCAAAACTTCATCTACGTACTTCATTAAAAAAACATCTCATACCAATTAAACTCTAGACATGTTCATGAATGGACAAAAATAAATTTGATTCGAATCAAGTTACAATTATCTAAGTTTGATTCGAGTTTCAAATTTATTCCTGCTAAGTGATTAACCTTTTGTAATCGGCAAAAATGTATTTTAAGTATTAAAATTACCATCATGAATAATAATAGTGGTACTTAATTAAATATATATATATATATATAAATGTAAATAACTTAATTTTATTTAAAATTTTATTTATAAATCATAAAATATTTATTAATTATCTTAAATATATTACATAAAAGAGTAATATTATATTAAAAAATTACAGATTTAAAAACATCAAGTCTAGTTTGAGTTGTGCCGATTTCATTTAGAGCGAGCTAATTTCGAGTCATGAAAAATTTGGGTTGAATTTGAGTCAAGCTAAATTCAAGTAAGTTTCGAGCAAAATTTATAGCCCTAATTCCCATTATTACTATCATGTTGCCTTAATGCTTGGTCAATTATTTAAATTGATCTCCAAGCCATAAATCAATTCAAAAGTAAATATTTTCATTTTAGTTTTTGACCTGTTCTAGTTGCGAAGATTTGCAAATCTTAGCAACTTTGTCATTTCCATCTTTATTTTTTTTGTTAGTTTGCAATTTCGTCTTTACTTTAAACGAGCAGAAAATACTAGCATCTAAATTTCATTAACTACTACAACCTGAGGACTTCGGTAATGAAAAACTTTTTATTTCATCATACACAAATTTTAATATGAAAAATCTACTTTATATTCCATCCTACGTATTTCATAATACTTTAATCAATTTTATTTTAATTTTTTAAAATTTAATTTTATATCTAATATAACTTTCAATATTTTTAAGATATTTATATACATATCACAAAACATCTAAATATTACTAAAATTTGCTTTTTTCTTGAAATTCAAAATACCGCCTTTTTTTCAAAATATGAACTATAGGGTGGGTGGCATGTATTTATAAAAGGGCATAACATTCAAAATTTTATGTGATTATTTTTTAATAAGCAAAAATTTCCTAGAAAGCCTCTTGTTTTCTCAAACGAATTCATAATATTAATTGTTGAATGCAATAATTTCTCAATGCCCAAAATTTGTGGTGGTTCTACATGGGCTTGATATTGCATTACAACAATACATGTGGTAGTCGATGTAAACATTGCAGCTTATGTTTCAAGGCTTTTCGAGGAAGAACCGTCCAACTCATATATACGATATTCAACATTATGACAGATGATGATATTCTCCAAAGGAATGAAGCTATTTTGATGCAGTGTATCTTCATATATCAACTTTAGTAAAGTCACCAAACTCAGCTCAAAGTTTGATTCACAACATTCCACAGCATTACCTTTTCATTTTTATTACTTCACCGTACTTCATATGTTTTTTAGACACTACATATATATATATGTATGTATGTATATATTACAGGCTGAATTTATTTCAAGAAAGAGATTTATATGTATCTTCTAAGGACAAAGAAAAAGTATGTGAAATGTAGTTTGAGTTATTTGTGTCTATTTAGGACTTTATAGGTTTTTATTATGGACTATTTCTTTTAGAGGGATTATTAGAATTATTTTTTAAAGTTCCAATAATCAATCTTTGAAGGCCCACACCCACAATTAATAAAAACCTTTGATCTAAACACTAGATCAAAGAGCACAAATTAATTAGGATTGTAATGGAGAGGTGATTAGGAGGTATATTGGTATTGGAACAAAAACTCAATCAGGATATTTCTTGTGAGCTATTGACCTTCCCCCAATGCAGGATTGCCACATTCTCCCCATGTGGGACTATCATAGCTACAATGACCATCACTATTGTCACTCTGCTAGCTACCGCCTCTATTAGACCTCCTTCCACCACTTCAACCTCCGCTGATACTTGAAACTCATCATTAGATAGATTCTTTTAATAAATAATTGTAATATGAAGTCTACAACCTTCGCTGATGCTTGAAACGCATCACTAGGTAGAGACTTTTGATAAATAGATATAATATAAAACTTAAGATAAGTTGTGAACTCTAATATATTATAACTATATGATATATGAATCTTGCTTAATGTTGCTAAATTTGTTTAATCTTAGTAATTGAATAGCTCATTTTATATACCTATTATCCTATTATTATTTGTAATGTGATGAAAAAGCGAATAAAAATTAATAATAGCTTAATATTCTTAACCGCATTGATGTGATAACGAGCCAAAGTGCTCCCATATATTGTTACGTTGGATGAAATGCTGAGTTTAGGCACGACATTCACGATTATACTCGTCCGTGAAACTTTTAATAGACCAATATCTCTTTTTATTTGCAAAAAATTAAACATTTTCATCACAATCGCATCTGCCATCCAAATGAGAGAAAGCAGACATATTAGAATTCTTATGGAGCCTTAACACATGCAAATTTCTGAATTTTAGCTTTCTTATTTTAACCTAATAAGAGATGCAGCTTTTTTGAATACTGAAACAAAGTTAAACGTATATCTACTATAGAACTCACAAGCTTCATTTTCATTACTTACAAAGCTTCTTAGGGCTTCTGGTAATACTAACAAATCATATTTATTTGTTCGTGGTAAATTTTTTTAAAAAAAAAATGAATGCTAAGTAAAATGCTAAGTATGAGCAATATGATGCGGCCTCGTTTAGCTCGAGGGGAGTTTTTTACCCAACATAAATTTCAACTATAAAAATAAATTTTATTTCACATCTAATACAAATACAAATATTAGAATTGAAAGTATTTCATATTTTACACACTTTCTAATAGTAAAATAAATTTTTCTCCCATTAAACTTAAAAATAAAATAAATTTTTTTATTTCTAAAAAAAAGCTCGAACTAAACGAGACCTAAGTGTGATATTATTAATTTTAAAATATGAAGAGAACATAACGTGAGAGGGCCTATACAACATAAAATTATTGAAATATATTTTTAAAGTTTGAGAATGTAATAGTTAATTTACAAAAGAAAAACTAAGTACAGTGATGAGAGTGATAAGCATGTGAGGACTTTGGGGAGTATGACCACAAAGTATTTCAACACCAACAAAATGACTAATAAATAGAAGCAAGGAAATGCTAAGAATGAACATGAAAATATATTAACCAAAGGAAAATATTTAATTATAAAACCATTGGTGAAACGCAAGTATAGTAATGATAATAATATTTGTTCATTTAATAATAGTCTAAATACATTTTCACAATTGCAACATCCTCCATTGTACTTCTGAGTAACAATTTAAATTTTCATTTCCCTCAAAAATTAATGCCCGAATGAAATAAAAATGCTTCTTTGTGTTGTCCGTTTATAATTTCCAATCAGTCCTCATTTCCGTCTTTGTTTTCGCTCCGTCTCATGAGGTGCCATGTGGACCGCAACTATTTGCATGTCACTGCCTGGTTGGCTCTTGTAGACTTGAGGTACTTAATCTGAACAAAATAATTGTGTCCAAAGTTATCGAAATGCACCAAAATGTAAAGAACTATATGAAACAAAAAAATCTTAGATTGCTCGCCAAGTAGTTTGTAACATCCCGTGATCTCAATGTAGATGTATTATTCGCTTTGGCTTTAGAAAAACTATATGACTTGAGTATTTTTCAGGAGGTCGTCCATTCTAATATGACTCCAGTCTAAGTACGCTTAATTAAGAAATTTTTTGTCATTAGCCTCACAGTTTTACCTCAAAAAATACATCTACTATTTAAGATTACGTTATCTACTTACACAGCTCATGATCTCCCTCCCTTTTCGATATGTGACGATTCATTCTTGCACCCCTCTCATCACTCATTAATCGGCCTAGAAACCTGCTACGAGCCGCACTTTACCTCAATGATTCCTTTCTCTTAGGATATCATTCGGTGATCACTCCCTACTCTCTTTGGCTATGGGCGTCACGTAGCTAATCAAACATAATATACCAAACAAATATAAAAAATTGTGATAATAAAAGAATGAGCTATCCATAAATGAAAGTCAGAAGGAACCTCTTATTTCAACAGAGAGAAACAGTGAGACATTACTGTATAAAGATATTAAAAAAAAAAGTAAATTGCACAGGGCCCCCTGAGGTTAGAATGATGCTGCAAATAGGTCCCACATTTTGAAAAGTCTAGATTTAGGTCCCGAGTTTGTGTTTCACTGTCATTTGGTCTCTTAGTTTAAATATCATTTTTTTGGATGGTCCAATTAGATAGTAACGATTAAATTTGACTGTTAGTCATATTTATATGGACTAAAATGCCCTTATAATTTTTTTAATTTTTTTTTAAAATAATGTGAAAAATAAGTAAAAAATCTGAGGATAAAATAGTAAAAAATCAGTAAATTTCAGACGTAGGACCAAACGGCAGCGCAAACACAAACTCGAGAATCCAAATCTAGGCTTTTCAAAATGTGGACTTATTTATAGCGCTATTCTAACTTCAGGGACTTCTGTGCAATTTATCCTAAAATAAATCTCACACTAATTGCTGATTCACACATTTCTCAATGTCAAATGTGCAGCAGTAAATAGATATATGATACAATTATATCCAATAATTAATATCATATTATAATTATATGATAATATGAATTGGGAGCTGCTATTCCCCCCAACATCCCCCGGCCCCACCTCTTCCCTCTCTAAAATTTCAATTTTACCCTCTTCCCTTTAAGTAATTAATTATTTATTTAATTTATTTAATATTTTTTTATTTATTAAATTTAATTAATTAATTAATTATTTCTTAATTTTTTTCTACTTTACTTATTTAATATTTTTAGATCCTTTTTATCTTTTAATTTTTTAATATTAAATATT